>NQII01002096.1:179106-263090 GCA_002778355.1 Clitarchus hookeri | reverse complement strand
ATATAAACGGGAACACTGATTTTTATGCGTCCAGTACATTTGGTGACGACGGAAGGAAAGTAGTCCAGTGACTTAACGTTGAATTAAAAGTATTAGGTACACATATGTGACTACAGAAATGATTTCATTGCTTTCGGTTTTCTAATGTACATAAGTGTAAGAATTAGCGAATTTGTAAACCATTTGCTTATATAATAATTTCTAAGTTTCACTTGAGCAACGTATGAATCAGAGCTGAGGTCCATGGCAATGCTAATTGTTTGTACATATGGTGTAAGAATAAACTATGTGCATACAAGTAAATCTTGAGCAGGGCCTTCAAAAATAGTCAGTTTACCGTGAACAGACTTCAAGAATCAAGATTTTAGCTTTAATGGTTATATTTATGATAAAAATAGATATCTTATTTGGTAACAATTTTATATTTTTATGAAATGAGTATCGATATCATGTCACAAAAGATATACTCCAAATTTTGAAGGAAAAATAAATAAAAATTTTGCTCTTGGACATAATTGATGCCGTTTTATTACTGAAAAATAAAACATGTTACATTAAGTTTATTTATCAACGTGTATTTTATGGGGCCGGGCACAATGGAACTGTCAAAGTTAAAGCCAAACTCTCTGCACTTTACCAATTCGAAAATTTGAAACTTAAATGTGAAAGCAAAGCAGCAATTATGGTGCTAATCATTCAGTGGTTACGTGGAAAGAATATATATTTCTCTGTGAGGCAATTTTTATTTGGGCATACTGAGGAAAGCTCGTGGTAATACTATTCTGTTATAGTGAAAGAAATGGCAAATTTATTTTAGGCAACTGGAAGAGAGACAAACTAAGTTAACATGTTTTTTATGTTTTGAAATTAATCTTTCGTTAAATTGTTTAAATACCACGGCTTGTTTTAGGTACACATTCATTTAATACCGACATGTGTAATATGCGATGAGATTCATAATAATATTAGAATTTTTATTCCGAAACCGACATTCGGGTTCCTGAAATTTAACTTTACATATGTTCTTTGTATTGAGGATATCTGAAAACGAACGGGGCATAAAGTCAAATGATAAAGTTTTTAATTTTAGTAAGGGCTTTATACAAAAGCGTTTGTTTTTGTGACGAACTAAGTACTTTGATAATAAACATAAAAGTAAATTCCCTTTCCCTGACTACAGGATTTTCTAACATAATGAAATTCTTCCAATAGTGATATTGTATTCTGGACTGCACCTATATATTAGGTGACTGTTTTATATTTTATAGTTCCTCATCGTATAGAGAAAAAAATTTTTCACTTGTAGTGTATAAAATTCTTTGAGATATTTGAAGATGTTGTTAGGAAAGGTAAGATTTAGAAAACACATTTGGCAAACTATACCTGGAAACCAGATTTTTTATTTTTCTTTACAGGCATTCAAAATAATATATTTTTTAGTTCCCTTGATAAAGCAATTGTCACACCGGAACGCTCACCACAAAAATGATAAAAGCATGACGTTAGTATTAAATGCAGGTATTTGTGTCAATTGTAGACTGCTCTGAAGATCTGGAATTGTAATTGCAAGAAATGCATGTCTCCTATTTCAACCTATGTGAAATGCCTTCTTACAACCAGATACATATACACGCCAACTTGCATGAGAGCATATATTTTCCTTATTTTCAGTGCAGCCTTCGCGCATCACAATATTGTGCTTCAATGCATCTTTGCAATTAAGCTGTGGTGTCTGCAGTAACTGCAACCAAGTCGCTTTATAAATGATACTGGTTGCCTAATGCCAGGGGCTTCACGAAGCCAGTTAAGAAATGGCATATTTTTATCGCATTCCTGTCGACTGCCTCAATGAGTTTGGCCACTGAATTTAACACATCGTAACACATTGCTAGAAGGCAATAATTTTTTCAAGAAATATATTATTATTTCCCTTTTATGCGTATTTTCTGTTTCATATATATTGACGCTTATGTCCTTCCCTTACATTTTGGTAGTACTTCTTAAACCTATGACAATTATTTTTCTATATGACATAATTTTAGTATGGCAATAGGCATACGTATCTGTTCATACACATATATACATGTATGAATGAAATTACACTATTGAACGAACAAGATTATATTCGTTGCCTAAATGTGTCAATGACATACGCTTTTCCTGCAGAAATGTGTTGTATGTTGGTTATCAAAATATTTACAAAGTTTCTTGCTTCAAAATGTAAGGATTTTCGAAGTTTACATTTCAATGAAAGAAATACTGACAATAACAACATTTATGTTACAGAACACACAAGCATACAGGTTTCTAGTAAACTTGTCAGAAAAATAATAAAAATAGTTTGCTAAGAGTTGGCGTTTTATTGCGGGTGTCATATTAACATGTGGGACCACTAAAGTTGGTGTTTCTTCTTTTGTACACATAAGAATTTGAATTCGCATATCAGCTATATGTTTACATTACTAAAAATTCCATAGTTTCACTTTAATGGCTCATGAATAAAGTGATCGTGTACACGGTAATATTAACCAAATGAGAAGAAAATTGAGCCTAAGCAGGGCTTTCAAAAGAGTGCAATTAACCATTGACAGACTATAGTGATATGTGGCAAAGTTTCATTTAAAGCTCGTTTAAGTATATATATGAATTATTTTATATAGCAAACATTTTATGTATTGTTTGTATTTCAGTATTTGGGGAAAATGCCACTGTGCAGAATTTGAAAATTTCCAGTCGAAAAACGAGGTGAGTTCAAAAAATAAGGTGACTTTGCAAATTTCGAGGGCTACGTACATTCGATTATCGATTGTTTTTGTTGTTATGTTGGTACACATGTCCCCAACATATGTTGACATTATCAACCATTTTGCATTGTTTGTTTGTTTGTGACAGATATAAAGGTTAGACGGGTTTGGTGTGCTTGCCAATTTTTGTGGTATCGCAAACAATGGATCAAATAATCTGTATTAACAACACCGTAATCATGCCTCAGCCACCGTAGTCACCGGAAGTGGCCCCCTGAGACTTGTTCCTGTTCCCAAAATTGAAGAGACCCATGAAAGGACGGAGGTTTGCCACAATTGTGGAGATAAAGACCTGGGAGAATTCAATGCAATACCAAAATGCGCATATCATAAGTGCTTCGAGGATTGAAAAAAAAAACGCTCGCACAAGTGTATTATATCTGAGGGGGATTACTGTGAAGGGGACCAAAAATATATTGATGAATAGATAAAAATTTATCTAGACAAAGTCACAAAATAACAAGTAAACTTATTTTTTTAATACACCTCGTATTTACAGTATAATAATGAAAAAAAGACTGATGCATTTCTACATTTATTATGAATTGTAACTTATAGTAAAATAAATATTATTCATTAATGTTTAATACTATGTACTAATTAAATAAGGTAAGATATTTTAACACGTAATTTAATCTATTGTAATAAAATTATATACATTTGAAGAATAAAAACATTNACTAATTAAATAAGTTAAGATATTTTAACACGTAATTTAATCTATTGTAATAAAATTATATACATTTGAAGAATAAAAACATTAATATTTATAATACATAAATGATCATTATATTGATTTTTCTACACTTCACACATTCAGTAACAATTATACATTGGAAAACAGTCTTCTGTATACTCGAGCCTCAGCTACTTGTCCATTGATTGCTGCCACGGTGAATGAGTTTTACCCTCGAACGAGCAACATAGAAGATAGTCCTTGTTTCCTTTCAGTTAATTATTGACACTTATCCTCTAGAACTGTGCTCCAACCAAAAACTTGATGGTAATGTGTACAAGGTTGGAGTAAAGCATGACTTCAAAATAATCCACTTGTTTTTACAGTCCTTAACGATATGCAAACACCATATTACTTCTACATTTAAACTGATAACATGCTAGCCATCATATAATAATGTGTGAATATACACATTTTCAGTGCCTTTTTGCACATGTGCTAGTACGATAGAGTATTCAATACTCTGAGACAGTTATGGACATTTAGCGTAATCTAAAGTGGCCAAGAGGAACCAGAAAATGAACTCTTGACTGTGGTAGTCACCAATGAACAAATGATATTTGTCCGAGCATGAAGAATACTGTGAAATATAGCGTGTTGTCACGTTGCGATGCGAAATGGTGTGTTCTCGCGACGACGAGTTACGACGAATGTGAGTGTGCTGTGATGCAGGGGGTGCGCGGGCGAGACGTGTGGTGTTTTCGGTTTTTGCAGGTGCGCGTCCTGCCTGGGGGAGACGTCGCGCACGCAGTGGTTCCGGCACTCGGACGGCTGGCGCACTGGCAGCGCCGAGTCCGGGTCCGACCTGGCGCCTTCCTCCGGCGCCGGCCAAGCCGCGCACAAACGATCGCCCTGGGACTCGTTGCCGTCCCTGCGACACGAGGGCAGCCTCGGCGACAGCGGCTACAAGTCCAACCGCACCGACTCCTTCGAGCAGAGGCACGTGCCATTTAGTCGCATGCACTCCACCGCCGTGTTCCAGAACAGCGGTGTTCCCACTACTTGTAGCTCTTGCGTAGATTGCCGGCATGCGCCTCTCATCTCACACTACACACTTCACACATGCCAAGCAGGTTTACACACTTACTAGTAACACTATAAAGTATTATTACACACGTGTCATTCTTACATATATATTAATGAAACACGTAAAAGGGTAGACTTCATCGTATTTTAAGGACTTCCGCACTTCAAATAATTTAATTGTTATAAACGTTTGCAATAAGTCACTTGGACAGTACACGCATCTCACTGGATTTTTTTCAAGACAGTTTTAAACGGACTAATGATGACTAGGTGAAAGTTAACGAAGTTAATCTGTGCCTTGTTATACACAGGGGGTGACAACGAAACAGTTCGAGACCAATTGCGGAAGATTTTAGTGCGGAATATTCGGGAAGTCTGAAGTGCTTTATATTGCAAAGCTGTATCAGTAATACAACGTAATTCCATACGAGCAGTAAGTGTTGAAGAAGGGCAGTGTACGTGGCCCAAACTGTCAACTTATATTTGTCTAAAAAAAGCTTACTTGAAATATGACATCAGCCAATTCCTCATGTTTGTTATAAGTGTCCAAGTATCAGAATGAAAGCCCAAAATAATTTTATTTCTGAGCAAATCTTCCAGTTACATTTTCACTACGAATTTTTGCCACCGATCACAGAGTATATAAGTTTTTTGACGNTTCTGAGCAAATCTTCCAGTTACATTTTCACTACGAATTTTTGCCACCGATCACAGAGTATATAAGTTTTTTGACGACATTGTCACTTCGATATGGGCGTATATTATTAAACCACTTTCAGAGAAACTTTCTTTTTACTCTCNTTTTTTGACGACATTGTCACTTCGATATGGGCGTATATTATTAAACCACTTTCAGAGAAACTTTCTTTTTACTCTCTTTATTTGATGATGACGGAAGTTTAAAAAATTGTCATATTCTGCTTGCGGATGAGATTTCATAAACTCTAATAGCTTTGCTAATAAGCATGCATTTATTATTCGTGGGATGTAGGAAAATAGTATTGTTAAGGACGTTACATTCTAGTTTACAGAACTCGTATTAATTTAATGTATTTATTTGAATAGCCGAGTCAAAACAGAAGCAAGCAATAAATTAAGCAAAAAATTTTTACGTGTGCATATACACACTTGTAGGAACAACAAATGCTATCACTTGTTATTGGTGAGTGTACGTCTTAAAAATTTTTTTGCGCAGAAATCAAACAATTCGTACTAATTTTTTCCCACGTTTATAACAAGCACGGACTAAATATACATTCTAAAATTAATGTTTTAATAAGCATGCTAACATGCATATCTGAGTAAGTACTGTCAACTAGTGTGTCTGTTTAACATATATTTTAAAACTGCAAATGTACCATTTTCATATTTTTTCGCATTCATTAAACAAGCATATTGTAACATTAAAAAGTAAGCGTTTTTTTGATGGATATTCTATAAATTTAACTCTTATATGATAGATTAGTCACTAGTCACGGCTCTAAATAGTTTATGCATGTATTTTCTGATATTAACTGTTTAAATTTTATGATTGCATTTTAAATATAGATTACATAAAAACATATACTTAAATAAATGTATGACCTTATCTGAAATGAACAAATGCGCTTTCTAAAGAATTTAAATATTGGATTTTTATGGATAATGTTTTAAGGCATGGTTTGTTATAAAACGTATTTTGAAATTATACCTAAGGTTTTGTGAATCAATGAAATGGTGACATTGTCAGTATAACAATAAAACACACTTAAATTAAAACTATTTATTTTATTTAGTTAAGGTTGATAAATAATAATGAGTCGTGTATCCTTGTAATTTAAGGCCATCAAAAGCAAGATTTTACAAGTTGCAAGATGCATGTTTGAAACAAATCAATAAACTTAGCTCATACATATAACTGTAATGATAGAGAAATTATTGGAAATATAACAAAACACTTCTAGACAGGCAGGTGTGTCTTCTGGCCTAGTTAAAACAAGCAGTGACAGGTATTTTTTTTATTAAAATTTAAGTTTTGAAATTAGAAACACGTATTGTTATTATACTATCGATGCTTTTATTAGAACTGGCGTATGTGCATGCTTACAGACTAGACAAAATAAATCCCAGCGCAAAACAAGGTATCAATTTACATCGAAACACAATATAAGAGAAGCATTTTTTACTTTTCGTTCACTTCTTTTCTTCTTTTTGCATGGAGTAGCAAACAGCATACCATGCTGAATTATCCTGACTAAAGGTTTGCAGAGATGGGCAGTGTTACAACGAATTCCGTTCTATTCAGTGTTTAAAACGACGAATACTAAATTATNAAAGGTTTGCAGAGATGGGCAGTGTTACAACGAATTCCGTTCTATTCAGTGTTTAAAACGACGAATACTAAATTATGACAATAGCGTAACCAAAATGCTTCAAAAGTAAACATAACATTCATTACTATCCAGCTACATAGATGTTGTGCAAATAAACAAATATTGCTCTGATAATAAATAGGTAGACAAAAAAACTCCTATAGCATACCCATTTATGCAGCCTTTATAGAGAGATGAGGTGATAGTTGAATTATTAGAATGTAAGTGATCTGACTTTTATGTTATTTAATATGTTTTCNAAAGGTTTGCAGAGATGGGCAGTGTTACAACGAATTCCGTTCTATTCAGTGTTTAAAACGACGAATACTAAATTATCACAATAGCGTAACCAAAATGCTTCAAAAGTAAACATAACATTCATTACTATCCAGCTACATAGATGTTGTGCAAATAAACAAATATTGCTCTGATAATAAATAGGTAGACAAAAAAACTCCTATAGCATACCCATATATGCAGCCCTTATAGAGAGATGAGGTGATAGTTGAATTATTAGAATGTAAGTGATCTGACTTTTATGTTATTTAATATGTTTTCTNTTATAGAGAGATGAGGTGATAGTTGAATTATTAGAATGTAAGTGATCTGACTTTTATGTTATTTAATATGTTTTCTATTAAGGAAATGAGCTCGTGTAAGAAAATTAATTGTTCATGAAAGCTGTCTTCACGCGTAAAGAAATAATAGATTTGAACTGAAAAAGATTAAAATGGTCATAGCAATAATCTCTTGGAAATACTACATTGATCATGACCATAATGGCAGTATACAAAATATAAGATTATTATATCTACTAGAAAACAGTTGAAACAAAAAAAGGTTCTCATGTGATAACAAGACATTCGCCTTAATGTACAAATGACATTAATTTTCAAAGTACAAGCCATGTTCCAGTACGAAAATTAACAATAATTTCCTTATATTTTAAAGTGGCATTATACTTAACCTTGTACGTCCGAATAGAAACATAAACTTCCTACTCTTCCATTCACGATACTTGTTGAACGTTGCAATTAAAACCGAGGTTAAAGAGTATTCGAATGTAAAAAAAAAAAAATTCTACTATTTTAATATATTAATTTGTTTATGTTCTACCATGAAATAATGGTCACTACAATAGAATTATCCATATCATCAGAAAAATTTAAATATTTTCTTGATAATTTCATAAGCCATTCGCCCGTGTTTCAATTGTTAACTTCTCATATAAAATTTAAAGCTTAAATTTTTAAAATTAAAACCATTATCGCAAGTATTCAAATGGTGGATATAAAAAAAATAGTCAACGCGAGACTCCTGAGAGTTCAACAAATAATGTAGCTGAAACCAAACATTATATCAAAACAAATTAATGGAATTTATACGAATTTATATTTTAAGTTAAAAATATCACATTTACATTAAAGACATGATAAAAATAATTTTTTTCAAATGATTTGGTATTTTAAACATGTAATCGTTTATATATCTTCAAGCAATAAAATATTCACAAAATCTATAAAACATTAATTTTGTCTCTTTTGCGAATTTATGATATTGACCACCGGCAATGTCGGTAATTACTATTACATATATAATTTTTGTCTGAAAAGATTTTTGCTCCTCTACACTCTATTAATATCATTCTTGTCAACGAAAACAACCAAATTACTACGTAAGAAATTAATCATATTGCAAAATATTAGCGCACAAAGATAACATCGGCTCGCAAGACCTCGATGCTAATAGCCTCCGAACTTTCTTTACTCACTAACAAAACTGACAAAAACATCGTTCATCCTTGCTTTTATTATACTGGCCACCAAAAAAATGTAAATACCATCATAAGTATTTTGCCTTAACTTAGACCTCACGTGCTCTTAAAATTTAACCACATTAGATGAATGGTTTAAATTAGCGTCGGTGTACATTTTTAAAACAAAGGCAAGTATAAAAAATATAAATATGTGTTTCTGAGCACGAAAAATCTAAATCAAAAGTTTGTTTCAATTTGGCTATCTCTTTCCCCAATCGTCACCGGAAAAGCCATTCTTTATGCTAGTTCGCGAGAGCTACTACGTGGATAACAGTACACATTAAACCTGAAACAGTAAAAGTATTGTAAATAGTATGTTCGCCATTACCTGGCTGCTGGCTGTGGAGCCATGTAGCCATAGTGGCCATGTTGGAAGATGTCACATGAAAACTTCCTACTCTTGTCATTCCTCATCAGCCACAGATATCTTGGATATTTTTTTTTCCTCTGGAATTTATTTTATTTCACACAGAATTTCCCTTTAACCCTCGTGCTCTATAATTTCACTTCGACTCTCGATGAGCATTCATTCCTATTTGTTTTATCATGCTCTATCATTCCGATGTTCCTTTTTTCTAATGCTCTGGCATACTCTCGCCCGTTCTATCACTTGGTTTTTTTTTCATATTCCTTCTGGTCTACTTTATTTTCTCTCTTCTGTCTTTTTTCTCATGCTTCCTAATTCTTTCCTGTCTCTCTCGTATTTTCTATCGGTTGGAAGGGTTTTCTCATATTCCTTTCATTCTCCTCTATTTTCTCCATTTCCTCTCTCTTGCTTTTTGAGTCAACAATATTGGTTGTTCTCTCATCACAGTTGTTAGCTGTAGGCGGCAATCTATGATTCCTGCATCTGCCAGCACAGTGTGCTAAGCTGCCTTTAATTTCCACACCTGCTGCCAGTCGGCTACTGCAGGCGGCCATCTGTGATTCACACGCCCGCCTCCAGAGTGTTTGAAGTTCTACAGTTCGTAAGTAAGAGCGCTGGTGTCAACACAGCCATTTGGTGCATGTGTTGGTTCACTCGTCGCCTGCAGGGGTGCGCTATCCTAGGATAGGAGGTGCAGTTGAAATGGTGGCTTCCAGTATGCTGGGAATTTTTTGATTGTTGGTAGTTGTTTCAGAACTCAAAAAAATACCTGGGGGGGGGCAGTATCTTTCTGACAACCCTTGGGTCGCAAGTCGAGCGACTTGACCTCAAGACCACTGGGACATCCAGATTAAAAGTAGGTTTAAGTACGAATTCATATATAGTTATTACCATATCCTGACACGTGGGAAAAAATTATGTGGACAAGTCTCGATGTTATATATATATTATCACCATTCGACAGTTATCAGAAGAAATATAGTAAATAATCGCATCGGCCTATTCTCTCTCCCGACAGTACGCTTATCATCATCGCGAAAAAATAAAAGAGGATGTGTAATTATGAATACGCATAGGAAAGAAAGTGCAGGCAATACACGCGAGCAAATACACACATCATGTATATGTTCCCGCGATCCTGACAGGTTGCCGGGGTGCCACGGCAACTCCTTTGTATGATAATTACTCCCGTCGTCCTAAGCACTTTCCAGACAATAAACTCATCATCGCATAAAAGACTGCAGGCGCCATGCACATGGATATAAATAGACTCCTTTTATGTGTAAAAAATTAATATAAAAAAATTAATATAGCGAAATAAATACTGTCATGCTAACATTCAGAAAAATTATTATTATACATAAAAAAATTTGGGCAGGTCGGATCGCTACATAAAAGTTATATGCATTCATACAGAGCCATTAGTGTGTGCATGTATGTCTCTCCAACTTGTCTGGCCATACAAGAGCACGTGCGCGCTGCTGTAACTTCAACATGACTGCACGCATTGTACGGGGCATAGCCGGCACAACCGCGCGCATGGTAAATACTTATTTCCTATTGTTCTGTAATAACTAGCAGTAGGATAAAAACAGTAATTACACTAACAAATATTTTGTCAGCCGCAGTATGGTCACTCTCTCATCTATAAAATACCGTACCCTTCATGCTCGGTCATTCCATGCCAACACCATCCCTATTGTCTGAAGAATTTTCGCGTTCATTGCCCCATCATGAAACTTTTCTCATTCCGTCATTTTCCGAAAAGTTGTTCACATACACTTCTCTATCACGGATCCCTGCCAGGATACCAGGCATGCCATAACATACCACACAATACACCGTATTCGCATCAAGTATGGCTAAAGCCCACTTATAAGAATAGTTGGATGTAATTTCTGAACTGTTTAAGATAGAGCCACCAAATTCATAACATAGGCATCACCTCCGACGACGAAAAGGACAGCAGGGCAAGTATGCTGTAAGCCTACATATAAGAATAGTATGCTGTAATTTCCATACCATGTAAAATACAGCAACCAAATTCATAACATAGGTATCACCCCCGACAACTAAAAGTGCCGTAAGGTAAAGTTGCCCTAAGCCCAGTTATATGCATAGTTCACTGTTTAAAATACATCCACAATATTTATAACGTAGCCATCATCCCCGACGACGAAAAGGACCACAATGTAAGTATGCCATAAGTTCACTTATAAGAATAGTTGGATGTAATTTTCGAACTTATTTAGATACAGTCACCAAATTCTTAACATAAGCATCACTCCCAATGACGAAAAGAACCGCTGTGTTAAGTATGCTTTAAGCCCTCTTATAAGCATAGTTGGTTATTTCCGAACCATTTAAGATACATTCACCAAATTCATAACATAGACATCACCCCCTACGACGAAAAGGGCCACAGGATCAAGTACACCTAAACCTACTTATAATAACAGTTGGTTGTTATATACGAACTTTTAAAGATATATTCACCAAATTCATAACATAGTCATCGCTCCGACAATGAACAGAGTCGCAAAGTCATGCATGCCCTAAGCCCTCGTATAAGAATAGTTGGTTACCATTTTCCACCCACAGAAGCTATAGTAACCAAACTCATAACATATGCATCACTTCCGACTAAGAAAAGGACCAGAGGGTCAAGTGCACCTTAGACGTTCGCATAAGCATATTTGGCAGCCATTTCCCACCCACAGAAACTACAGTCAACAAATTCATATTATAGACATAATCTCGGATGACAAACAGGATGGTAGATACAAGTATAATTTAAGCACTCTTATAAGTATAGTTGCCCGACTTTTCCCACACAACGAAGCTACGATCACCAAAGCCACATGACAGATATCATGTCCGACTAGAATCAAGGAGATGAGGACAAGTAGGCCTTAAGCCCTGTTATTAGCATATTTGGTGAACATTCCCAAACCTTTGAAGTTCGGGAACATGCAACAACCATCAGTACGTATATAAAAAATAAAGGTAGGTATACATAATAGGGCGTCGCAAAGTAGCCATTGCATGTAGGAGTGTAGGGTCTGAAATAGCACACACACATACATTGCAAGCACTCGACAATCGCCCACCTCCACCCTTGTCGTCTGCTGCCGCATGTGTCTACCAACTCGGATCCCCAGCAACAGCTATCATCCCATCGCCTGCCGACATCCAGGCTGTATATATATATATATATATATATATGTGTGTGTGTGTGTGAAAATATATAAATAAATATTAGTTAGAATAACATACAACTACTATATGCAAAGAAGCAAGATATATACAAATGTGTCGTGTGCATGATGTACATAGTCATAGGTAACCGTAAAATACACATATAGTAATATAAACGAACACCGCCAGTACGACACAAGAGCTGGCTCCTTGAGTCATCGCTAGAGTGGGTAACACTTAACAATCAGCCATATATTGAATAATAAAGAAGTATACAATTGCATCTATAATAATGCATACAAAGTCACAGGTTACGTTAAAATATGTATGCATTAATATAAATAAACACAGCCAACCTAATGCAAGGGAAGGGTAAACTGAGTATAAAAGATAATAAACTGCTCTGTACATGACAAATAAATCACTTAACAAACAATATAGGACTGGCTTATAAACAAGTGCATTACGAGTATGATGCCATAATGAGTCACAAAACGTATATAAAAAATACCCGATGAAGCCACGGTCCATAATAGTGAAATCAGTGTTACAATGACGCCAAGAAGTTTAGTAAAGCTAGAATGCATGGCAACATGAGAAAGAACGAATGATCACAAGGACCAATCCCAAAAATTACTACAATGCATCATGTGTGATACACATTACGCGACACGCATAGACAGTTTTTTTGCTTGCCACAAAACAACTTATATTTTAAACATTTAGTCACGCAAGAGTGATGACACCACTATGTGCTGAGGCAAACAGATATAAAAATATATAAAAGCAAATCTTTATAAACACATAACAACCAGTGTATATTGTGCGAACATCGAGCGCTGTATGTTACGTTAAACGAAAAAAAATACATTTGTGAAGCAGACAAGCACCGGTGCGATAAGGTTAATACAGTTACACACTGTTGCAAACAGATATAATAACAAAATGTAAAGGAATGTAGTTATAAGCACTTACGTACAAGCACATGCACATATTACTCAAGCGTCGAGTGCTGTATGCTGTGTTAAACAGTGCTAGACAAGACCAGGCCGCCCTAGTTAGTACAACAGGATAGTAAACGACTTCCTTACGAACCGACTGAAACGAAATCATCACATTCAGAGTACGACCAACACTCTCAACACTAGCAGCGGAACATATCCGACCCGGCCGAAATTGTGCGGTCAACTAACATCGTGAGAATCTGTAAGGCAGCCCAGGAGGTCGACTGGGAGCACAGGCACAGTTCAGGTCTCGGCTAGTCAAAGGGATGGCACACAATACTAGCCGAGAGAGACGCATCAGCTTCCAGAGTGAGTGGTAGACCAGCCGAGTCACACATTAACTTTTCCATTCCGATAGGAATCCTTTTATACATTACAAGGTAACAATTTAATTCTTTTTAAATTTTTATACATGTACTTATTTCGAATACATGCCGTGTATCTAGAAATAACAGTAAATATATTATATTTGTAATGATGAGTAAGAAAGCAGCATCTCCTTTGCATGCCAACTATGTATGTACTCTGCTTTTCAGTCATCTGAAAACATATGTACACTGGCAGCTCTGGAGACACTGCACCAACTGTAAGCCCAATCATTTCAATGGAAAAAATAGTATATGAAACGCAATTAAAACTTATATATTATATCTAAACATATAATAACCGAACACATAGTGCAACAACCACAAGGCCCAGGAAATAACTGAAGTTAGCTACTTGCAATCTGGTAATGACATCATACCAAGCCTATACGCACCTGCAGGTATTGGGGGAGAGTTATTCATTTTTTTATTTGCAGACGCGGTACTATACGTTCTCAATGTCTGGTAGAAACATATACACCTCAGTTGCAGACACAGATGATACGGTTGAAGAGGAAGAAGACAGGACCCAAGAAGTCGATTTTATGGGCAAAGAAGTCGATGGCACTGGCATTTGCTCAAGAGTTCCCGAAGCTGCAGAAAGTAGACGAGGTGATCCAAACGCATCCATCGACTAACTGACGTACCCCTACCAACGAGGATTGTCTGCAGCACAGTGTAGCGTAACACACCCCACCCAGAAGAAACGAGTACCTATAATCAGTTAGAAGTTAAAGCTTCATGTCGGATACTTTCAACATGATATCAAGCTGTAAATATCAGCATGTCTCTTTAAAATATAAATTCTAATGAACTTGTGTTGGAAGAGTATATCGCTTCTGTTCACCTTAATCACTTTTAGGTCTATAAAAGCTGTTGGTACCACCACACATCACCCAGAATTTCATTCTCTCGTCAATAGGACATAGTGAAAAATGATGGGTGCTATTATAGTGGTCGGAAAATTGTATCATCTATCGTGAAATATGGAAAGATTAAATTACTTGCAGCATTCCATAAATATACCGGGCTTGCATACCTACCTAAACAATTCTTTCTCGCATATGCACGATATGAAATACAATCTGTCTACAAACATATACCTGCCTATCTGCAACAGGAAGAAGTAATAATTTGGCAGTCTCCCATGCGTAGAGTGTTTTCAGGGTAGAGCTACCATTACAAACACACCACATTCCAGGAACTGGTGTAAGACACATCAGGGGAGAACTGCAGCAAAGTAAAAACAAGGCACCCCCCAACACTGAAAGATGAACGAGTACAAATAAGATATGTGGTAGAATTGACGACTTCGCAGGCTAGAGAGCGATCGACCCGATACAGTTCATCAACCATGCTGAAATTTTCACCACATTGCTGGCAGACATCTACTGAGTCAAGCCGAGATGAGCAATGCAAATAAGCATGTAGTGTGAACAGAATACTAGCGAGAATCTTGTAAAAAACGGATACCTTTTCGACAGTGACCTTGGTGGTGGAAAGCACATCGTTACGACTTCATTCATTTATTGCGATCGTGTACTCAGTTTAAATATGAAGATGGAATCAATGGTTAAATACTTACCATCTGCAACACCATCAGCATCGCCAACCGCAAGGGACCCTCATNATCGTGTACTCAGTTTAAATATGAAGATGGAATCAATGGTTAAATACTTACCATCTGCAACACCATCAGCATCGCCAGCCGCAAGGGACCCTCAAGAGTCACTACAAGCATTACGGAAACAATGTTAATACTGTGGAAGTACTTCTATTAAATGATTCACTGCATGCAGACATGAAAGTAGCCATTGCATGTTCTGCCTAGCACACGAAACGTTCCATTGTGATAACTCTGATGCGGTGTCTACTCGCAGTGATGGCCTGTATAGACATAAGAAGAAGTGTTAGGGTGGTCACAGAGAAAAACCACTTGCAGGAAATCCAACCACTCCATGACAGTGACGTTCTACTCCCTTTCCTTCCATAACACTCATTTGATCACAAATGAGTCTTACCAAAATGTTTCAATCATCAGCGTTTCAATTTCACAGTACAAATACTTAACGTATTCTTAAAATACTGCGAAAAGATCAAACATCCCCTGATACAGTTTGGAATATCAAGTTTTTAAACACCCAAAATTGCAAGAAATAAACAACAGAGAGTTTGTTTTATTTAATTTATACATGGGCTTATTCTTTTCTCTTTTTTCATATAAATTTCCGAATATAAAATATACAATCATAATAAAGATTACAAAAAGTAAAAAAAGGCTTTAAATGACTTTAAATTGAAAGTGTTTATACTGTCTAAAAATTATATTAAGTAACATTAATGATGGGCTCACAGAGCATAACAAACTTTGCCCAAATATTGCATCATTTTAAATATGTACTGTTTATAAAACACATTTATCTTTTTAAATATTTTCCCTATAAATGTCCCATAGAACAGCCTCTATAAANTATGTACTGTTTATAAAACACATTTATCTTTTTAAATATTTTCCCTATAAATGTCCCATAGAACAGCCTCTATAAAACATAGCAGAATATGCCTTCTGCCATGTTAATATCTTATAATGTTGAGGTCCCTATCTGTTCTGTCTCTCCAAGACGAAATACCACCATTTTTATAGTCCAAAAAATACGTTTACTAGCATTGAGGAACATCCAAGATGGTTTAGGAAGTGTTATGAGTCCAGTAAATTCTTATCTTGGTGACGTAGATATTAGCGTCTGATGGTTGCTACATGTGGAAGTAGTGTGGCATTGTCATAGAGAGGGGGTGGGGGCAGCCTCGAGCCTCGCACCTTCAGTTTTCGCTTGCCTACCAAGATGTGCACCCACGTCGGCTGCGGCGTCCTCGCAGGCAACGACAAACGGGTCATCCACTAGGTAATCCTCAGCTCCCTCGTCGATAATCCCATGATAGTCATCACATCTGCTACCCTCCTTCAAGCATCAGTGTGTTCGACCGCGTTCCACAAACACCGATTTCGGGTGACCAGTCCTAGTCTCTATCGTGTTGGCAGCACAACTTACATACGCTTGTATATCTTCTGTACTTCTTGGACACACTTCCGGGGCTCCCTATACACACCAGGACGATGTAATGAAAGCCGGCTTATATCAACTGGGTTTTAAACAGCACCCTTTTTTATAATACTAGGCATGGAGTTAAAATACCATTTTCAATAAATATTCCCTTATGTAATAATAATATTTTATACATTTAAAATTATTAATATTTAACGAGAAATTCTTTCTCACTTTTTTTATTTACACTTTAAATCAGATCCTTTACACAAGCTAAAATAATATGATATAAAATAATGAAGGAATACTAACACACAATACTAAAAACTGCATAGGGCTGGGGCACGGCTCTTTTAATTCACTTCATGATAAAAATATTTTAGTATGNCACACAATACTAAAAACTGCATAGGGCTGGGGCACGGCTCTTTTAATTCACTTCATGATAAAAATATTTTAGTATGGCTTATATGAACATTATCTTTTTATGCGGAATTTGTAGCTCAGAAAAACAAGTAAAGCAACTGGTTTAAAAAAACCTACAACTGTGAATAATCAATATTAGATCAAAGAAAATGAGTTAGAATCATAATCAAACGCCACTATGTAACGTTACATCTTTACATTCTAAATTCATCTTAGTTTCCATTTTATTGTGAGAAACAAGCACATTTTGCGTGACGTCCTCTCACAATTTTGGCATATACTTATGTGCTACATTTTCGACATATAATAGTTGCAATGACCATGCATTTTATAGGAGATATAAAAGCAGCCTTCCCAAAAGACCTCAAATGGTTTATGCTTATGGGCACTATGAATAATATTGTTAAAACACAAATCAAGATAGTACAAAATGGTGTCTCATTCTCTCTGTGTTCCTAACTGGTAACAATGCAAGGCCACTTTAATGTTCCGGTTGAATCTTTCCACCAAGTTCGCCTGCGGAAGTAAGACGACGTATTGATTAACTTCACTCCACACGTAAACGTAAAGTCGCGAAATTCTTGTGTCACAAAATATGAGGCATCTCCCGTGACTACAAACGCAGGTGACACAAAAAAACAAAACACAAAACACATGATGAAAAATGACCTTACAAATGTGTACACCGTTTATTGTACGCAATTGAAAAAAGATATTTAATTTGCTAAAACTATCGATGGCTACCAACACGTAGACATAACCAGATTCACTAATTGAAAAAGGCTCCATAACATCCAGGTATACCCGTTCCCATACAAACTTTGCGAGAGACCCGGAATATTTTCCTTCCTACTTTAGATTTTTCGGCTTGCCTTGTTGGCACCCACTACGTACCCTTAAGTGAGTCTCAATGTCCTTTTGCACTTCAGGCTACATAAAAATCTCAGTTATATGTGAAATGTTTTTATCTCGGCCTGCATGCCCTCCGAAAAAGGACTCGTGGTAATACTCATACACCATCGGTCTTAACTTACACGGTACAAACACACGAAATTGTCCCTTTTTCAAATATTTCTTACTAAACCATTTATAAACTTTATAACTGGAATCGGCCAAATCTGACATTATTTGCTGGCATTCTACATATTTTTTCTGGTGTTCTTTATTGTCTACAAAAACATTAAGACAATTTTGCAATATATAAAAAAAATCTGTAAGCTCAACATCATTTGACACTATTTCTTGTCTTGTACTGCAATAATTTTCTGTGGTTCACTCGGATCACCTACATTCACCTTAAACTCATCGATTCCATAATAAGCGATAGCGCATCAGCTGCAATAAGAAGGATAATTTATGGATTTTCAATGGCATGAAACAATTGCCAACACAACTGGCAAACGCTCCTCCCCTGAAACCAGTTCACACATGCAAAGGTGTGGCAAGAGCAAAAGCTACAAGAAGTAAAATTACCACACAAAAAAAATATTTCCATGAAAACACAACACCACAACAAACTTACATTAAGAGGAGGAGGTGTTGCTAGAAACAAATGGCAAAGGGATTACGACTAAACCTTTTTGGTTAGAAGTCTGAGTGGGTGGAGAGGGTTGCATAAGTGCACAAGATTTATATTTCAACCAAAAAATGATAGCCAGTGCAATGCAAAACACATAACTGAAGTCAGAATAATATAAATTAAATTAATGCGTTCGGGAGGTGGGGAAGGCTGGGGATGGAGAAGTCGCATATCATCATGGAAATTAGTGCCATGGGGCTGAGAAGANCAAACTTACATTAAGAGGAGGAGGTGCTGCTAGAAACAAATGGCAAAGGGATTACAACTAAACCTTTTTGGTTAGAAGGCTGAGTGGGTGGAGAGGGTTGCATAAGTGCACAAGATTTATATTTCAACCAAAAAATGATAGCCAGTGCAATGCAAAACACATAACTGAAGTCAGAACAATATAAATTAAATTAATGCGTTCGGGAGGTGGGGAAGGCTGGGGATGGAGAAGTCGCATATCATCATGGAAATTAGTGCCATGGGGCTGAGAAGAAAGAAGGAAATGAAGTTCTTTAATGAGGGAATCATTACGAGAAAGAGTAGGTAATTTTGGAAGTTTGAAGAATGTGATATTGTAAATGAGTTAAGGAAATTGTAGCACAGGCAAAGACTTATTGAAATGAATGGCTTAGTTGACTTGTCCAAAAGTCTTAAATAAAAGCCTACAATGTCACAATGTGAAGCAATGAGAATAAAACCACTTCCAGACAATGAGAGTGTGGAGGGAGGTTGTGACTGTAAGGTGTAAGTATGATACATCAATGGGAAATTTTGTTGCAAACTGCCAGAGAGAGTGATTTTTTGTAGGAATGGTAGCTCCAGAGATTCAAATGATTTTGCACAAAAGTAAAGGTGAGGTTTACCATAGAATAAATTTAATTCACAAGTATTATAATTTGCATAAAAAAAATGGAAAGACAGACGGGGTAGATAGTAATACCATAAGTTTAAAATTGATACCACAATTTAGCTGGAATGGGAGCAAAACGTTTTCTGTCTAAGCTGACAATAAGAAAGTCGGAAACTAGGGATAACAGATATCTGTTTATTTTGGGAAATAACAGAGGAAAAAACAAAAACACGATAACTCTGAAATATCTCCTTATTTTCCATAGGAACATTCACTACAGCATTGAGAGAAGAATTAAAGAACTGAAGCAATAGTAAGCATAAATATTAAAAAGCAACTGGGGCAATCATATGTAAGGAATGGTAATCAGATGTTGAATTTGGTTTAGAATGACAATGAAAGCCTTAGAATTTAAAAGAGAAGATCTTAACTTGCCATGGACGCTGCTCTCGATGGCATACTTTAGATCGAACAGTTCTAGCCCGGTGCTAGATAGAGCTTCTTTGATACTGTACAACATAGTACTAAGGTCTAGCCTGAAAGCAAGAATTACAATCCTATCACATATTTCGTAAGTGGTTTGATTAAACACTGAATACAAAATGTTAAACATTGTTTAGATAATGAGACGCCAATTACTGGATTCCTTTAGTAATGTTAAAAATACTGTTTTCAAGATCCTTGACCAAAATAATACGGTTTGTTACATTTAGAGAAGTGGTTTTTTGTCTATCCTGAATAAAAATTAAGCCTCTTTTCCAAACTCTTAAGATCGTCGTTATCCAGGGTTCCAAAAACTGTTTTAAGAATCTTGCCTCCAATATCTAACATTCCCCTTTATGTACGCGACTGAGGCAGAAGAGAAGTAAGCGTACACACTCCTTTCTTAAAAGTACTAAGGTTATAATCTAATTGCAATGCGAAAAATTGAAATTTTGATCAATTGAACTATTGTTATTTTCAAAGTTTTTGTGCACACTAGGTACAGTGTTCAACATCGCGTCGAGATCAACACATTCTTCATGCAACTCTCGAAGGTCAAAGTTGAACACAATAGACTAGAAATTATCAGAAAAAGTAATTTCTGAATTTTTTTTCAAAAAACTCCAGTATTCAAATTACTTACCACGACCGATGAAACACAAAAGTTTCCCAAGGCCAACATGGTCTCACCAGCAGAATCTGAAAAATGAAAATGTCACCCCTTGAAGAGTAAGGTGGAAAAATGGAAAACAGACTGCAATGTGAAGACAGATACCTAACAGCAATTTGAAAACATGTTACCATAACATTAACCATGCTAAATGGTAAAACAACATCAACAACTAAATATACAAATAATAATCAGATCACCTACAGATCAAGGCTCAATTACACGAGAGTGTTACCTCTGGAAAGATAATGCAGGTCCCTAACAAGTTTGATACCCAAACAAATACGAAATACCCAAATTAACTGAATTTTGAAGACAAAAGTTCAACAATACTTATACAGAGGATGGACAAAATAATATGAACACCTGACATATACACAATATTTATTTATTTAGAAAGTGTTGGGCCACCCTTTGCTTTTAGAACAGCTGCAATTATTCGCGGAATAGATTCTTAGAGTGTCTGAATAGTTTCCAACATAATGTTGTCCCATTCTTGTACCAAAACATCCGCCAATTGCTTCAATGATGNATACTTATACAGAGGATGGACAAAATAATATAAACACCTGACATATACACAATATTTATTTATTTAGAAAGTGTTGGGCAACCCTTTGCTTTTAGAACAGCTGCAATTATTCGCGGAATAGATTCTTAGAGTGTCTGAATAGTTTCCAACCTAATGTTGTCCCATTCTTGTACCAAAACATCCGCCAATTGCTTCAATGATGTTGGAGAAGAAAATGTGCTCCTCACTCTCTGCTCTAAAACTCCCCATAATGGTTCAATTATGTTGAGGTCTGGCGATTGTTTGATGATATTCTGATGCTCGTCAAACCAAGACTGGACCTTTCTGGCTGTGTGTATGGGCGAATTATCATCTTGGAATATGGCAGTGTTTGGCACCAATATGCTAGTCATAGTAAAAATTTCATCACTGAGGATGTCGAGATATTCATTCGCAGTAATCTGGCCAGTGATGTGAATGAGAGAATCAGCTGAATACCACGACATAGCCGCCCAAATCATAAAGGAACCTCCCCCATGCTTGACTGTAGGTAGCAGGCAGTCCGGATCGTAGGCTTCTTTTGGTGTTCTCCATACATAAACCCGGCCGTTTGTAGGAAACAATGTAAATGATGATACATCGGACCATACCACATTCTTCCAATAATCAAGTGTCCAGGTTTTATGATCGTGGCACCACTTCTTTCGCAGCTAAGCGCTGACTTCCGTTATAAAGAGTTTCGCAATTGCAGCCCTTCCATGAATGTTAGCTTTGTGGAGCTCCCGCCGTACTGCTTTTGTCGAAACAGTATTACTCAAGTGAGTGTTGAGTTCTGCTGTCACTTTTGCNTTCGCAATTGCAGCCCTTCCATGAATGTTAGCTCTGTGGAGCTCCCACCGTACTGTTTTTGTCGAAACAGTATAACTCAAGTGAGTGTTTAATTATGCTGTCACTTTTGCCACGGTAGTTTTATGTTCTCTGGCCACAATTATTTTTAATGTTCGTCGGTCTCTGTCAGTAAACTTTGGGTTCCGCCCACTATTCTTCTTCGCCGATGATGTTTTACCATATTTTGTGTATGCTGTCATTACTGTGGATACTGTCGCTCGTGAAACGTTAAAAAATTCAGCTGTTTTCGTCGCAGACCCTCCCGCTAAACAAGCACCAACGACTTGCCCTATTTCGAAGTCTGAGATATCACACATTTCACCTATCGCTTGTTTTAACCGTCGCAGAACAAAGCGCATAATACACTGAAATATAACCTACAAGACTTGGCACGTAAACNCCATACCACATTCTTCCAATCATCAAGTGTCCAGGTTTTATGATCGTGGCACCACTTCTTTCGCCGCTTAGCGTTGACTTCCGTTATAAAGAGTTTCGCAATTACAGCCCTTCCATGAATGTTAGCTTTGTGGAGCTCCCACCGTTCTGTTTTTGTCGAAACAGTATAACTCAAGTGAGTATTGAATTATGCTGTCACTTTTGCCACGGTAGTTTTATGTTGTCTGGCCACAATTATTTTTAATGTTCGTCGGTCTCTGTCAGTAAACTTTGGGTTTCGCCCACTATTCTTCTTCGCCGATGATGTTTTACCATATTTTGTGTATGCTGTCATTACTGTGGATACTGTCGCTCGTGAAACGTCAAACAATTCAGCTGTTTTGGTCACAGACCCTCCCGCTAAACCAGCACCAACGACTTGCCCTATTTCGAAGTCTGAGATATCACACATTTCACCTATCGCTTGTTTTAACCGTCGCAGAACAAAGCGCATAATACAGTGAAATATAACCTACAAGACTTGGCACGTAAACTGTGCAATACATACGCGTTGTATTATTTACACGGAAGTAGTGTTGCCTACATGTAGCAAAATGTACTATATTGCATGGTGTTCATATTATTTTGTCAATCCCCTGTATACCAATTAAACAATCTGAATTAGGATCACAATAAATTATTTGCTAAAAAAGCCAATCTTTACTTAGTACTAACTTAGTTTAGTATTTCAGCTAACCTAGATCAGTACCGGGGATTTTTCTTGAAGTGTGAGCGAGCTCACAAAAGACATGCATTCTAAAATGACTCAGCTAAAATGGTGATCAGTCCATGAACAAGACGAAGTCAGGATATAACAAGTAACAACAGTTACGGAATTATTTTAAGGAAAACAAGTGCACAGTTATGGTCTGCAGCTTCTAAATCGCTCAAAAAAATATTACTTTGTAGCATAAAATATTTTCAAATGCGATGAGCTCTTGCAATAAATTCCCCTGAACTGAGATCAGCGAAAGTGGCAGTGACTGGGGTCAAAAAACGTTGGATTTGATACGGGCCCGACAAACTAAACTGTATGTCATTTTTGCAATTTTCTTATCAACTGCACTGCTGACGTGGTGTGCTTTGCCCAAAACAAGGTCACCTACACGAAAGGGGTTACCAATGTGACTTTTATTATTTGCACTACTCTTTAAATTGCATACTCTTTAAATTCTTGAAGGCAGATGCCCAAACATCACGTACATCCTTAGGACCGTTCGGCAACAAGTCATTTAGATGCCACAAATTTTACAAAGGGGTATTTGGGGGAAAGGTAAACATACGATTGAATGGACTAGTTTTATGTGATTTATGTTTGGCATAATTGAATGACATTTGAAGCCACGGCAGATTTTTATCCCAATTTGTCTGGTCCGTCGCATGGAAAGCAATGAGTACTGAACGATGGTTTCGATTGAAACGCTCCGCATGCGAAGGAGGAGGATTGTATAGTGATTAAGTTATGTGTATGCCATTAGAAAAACACATGTTTTTGAAAATATGAGATGTAAACTATGAACCATTACCAGAAACAATGGATGAAGGATTACCACAATTTTGAAAAATACGTACTTGAAGAGCACGAATAGCGGAGATAGCATCAGCTTTCCGAAGTTGAATTCACCATACAAATTTACTGAAAGCATTATCACACACACACACATTATATTATTTCCTAATTTACTTATTGGAAAGGGACCAACAAAATCAATAAACAATTTTTCCATAGGTTTTTCAGCTACATCTGAAGATAAAAAAACCTAAATATGTATTCTGAGATGGCTTGCTCAGAGCACAAATTTTCCAACATTTCGCTTGCTAAGAGATTTCAAAATCTATAACTTTGTAAATGAAGCAGTGATGGATAGCCTGAATAGTTTTGTGTGTACCCAATTGAGCGCCAAGAGGTGATGAATGAAAATACTCATATATCATAGGTTTTAGATTATCAGGCAATACCATATGTTTCCGTTTGTCGTGAGATCTGCAACAAAGGAGACCTTTGGAATGAAGATATGGTTTATGCTCAATAGCTCATTTTAAAATTGAGATGATTTGTTTCAAATTGGTATCATTTTCTTGGCGTTCTTTATTGTCTGTAAAAGCTAATGGAAAATATATAAACTTTACAATTTGGAAGTATTGTGCCATCAGACATACGATATTGTTCATCTGCACTTATATTTTTATTTACTTTTATGTGTTGGAATCTGAACTTTAAATAAAAAATCCTAACAACTCAACGAACCATTTTTCCAAGTTGACATGGATGAGCCAAAAGCCCCGACAAAGCTTGGTTGTCGGTTTATAGAAGAAATTATGCATCTTCCAAATATTGCCTAAACATATGTATGGCAAAAATTACNTTATGCATCTTCCAAATATTGCCTAAACATATGTATGGCAAAAATTACGGCCAAACGCTCCAATTCATAAACAGCGGAGGACTTTTTCTCTTGGGGAGTAAGAGTATGGGACGCAAATGCNCTACGGCCAAACGCTCCAATTCATAAACAGCGGAGGACTTTTTCTCTTGGGGAGTAAGAGTATGGGACGCAAATGCAATAATTAGCTGACGACAGCCATAAATCTCCTGAGCCAGGACAGCTCCTAAGGCTTGACTTGAAGCGTTTATTTTAAAGATAAATTCCTTGGTAAAAATATGGCATGCGTAACACAGGAGTATGAATAGTATCATTCTTTATAGTTTCGAATGCGTTTTGCTGCTCCTCACCTCATTAAATTCGCCCGGCTTATTTATCACTTTATTCAGCGGTGCTGCCTTTTCAGCAAAGTTTGGAATCAATTTTCCAAAAAATTGGATCATACGAACGAACCTTGCTACACCATCCACATCATGTGGCGGAGGAAAATATTTAATGGACGTAGTCCTTTCTGGATCAATATTAATTCCACTGGAAGAAATCCAATGTCCCAAAAATTCAATTTCTTTCACTGCAAATCTAACTTCAGAAGGGTTAAGAGTGAGACCTGCCATTTCCAAACGAACAAGTACTTCTTTTAGGTGATCTATGTGTTGTTAAAAACTGTCGGAATAAATTACAAGATCATCCAGATAGTTAAGTAAAACTTGAATTTAAGATAGTAAAAAGTTGTATCTAAAAGCCTTGTAAGTACTTGAGTACCCGTGGCCAAACCAAATGGTACACGAGTAAATTGGTACAGGTTCCAAGGAACAGAAAAACTGGTAATTGGTTTGGAATATTTTGACAAAGGTATTTGATAATAGGCCAAGTTTCAATCAATAGTTGTTAAGAATTCTGTTTTTCCAAACCAATTAAATGCTGAATGAAGATCAGGAAGAGGAACTGATTCAATTTCAATGTTTTCATTGATTTTACGGTAGTCAAAACTATCCCATGTTTACCATTGGGTTTGGTAACAAAAAGGCTGGACTAGCACATTGGAAAGTAGACTGTTTAATTGCACCTTTATCTAACAAATCTTTAACCTTATTTCATAAAATTTCCATCTGCGTTGGTGCCAATCTATGTGAATGGCACTTGACATTTTGCCTTGCTAAGCAATTTTATGTGGTATTCTAAAAATTTAGTGAGGCCTAGCTCAGTGGTAAGGAACATGGGAAAACTTTCACACAATTTTTCAATTGCAAAACGCTGCAATCATCAAGATGCTCAAGGGAATCTACTATTTTATTGGACTCTGCTTTACAATAAGAGGAAATACATTGGTTTCGTTGAGAGCCCACTAATAGTATTTTTGTGTTTGGAGAAAACTCAAGGGAAATATGTTCATCTTGAATTTAAATTATTAGACCAGTAGCAGCCATGAATTATGCGCACAAAATAAAATCTAAACCAAGTGGTTTGGAAAGTAGACATTTAAGTGTCCTTGTGAAATTTTCGATTTTCAACTTTACAGTGGCCCAAAATGATATTGGAAGAACCTGCCTTCACGCAGTATAGCATTGTACATCAGATGGTTCAACAGACTTTACTAACCTTAAATATTTTAGTTTCTCAAAAAATTCTTATAGATATAATGGTATGCGCCGATCCAGAATCAACAAGAGCACTAACAGATAATGGCCTGAAATTTACCTCAACCTTTTGAATGCCCACAACATTAGGGAAATCATCATTACATGTTTCATTTTTTATTGTTTTCGACATGGTCGTAAGGACTGAACTGCTAATGAAATTGCCCGCAATGATTCACATTTTGAAACAGGTGAGTATTATTTTGAGCATTGGCAAACTTGATAGAGTTACGAGGACGACCACTCAGTTGTCGTCCCCACATTACTTGTTTTTTTAATTTGTAACACTGACCAATCGTGTGGCCTGACCTTTTACAATACTGACAAGAAGGTTGGGTGTCACATATGTACAAGAGAATCAGAATGTGAAGGGGATTGGTCATCCTTCAGTTTCTGTAACTGCTCATTTTTCTCAGTGACATAAAGGGTGGAAGAACCATGAGACATTTTCTTCTCTCAGTACCGCGAAACGACTTGTGTGGCCTAAAAATATACAGGCATTTTTTGTCAGTGTATCTGATGTTCTGGGGATGTACAAATTACCTATCAAATTCAGCAAAAGTGTATGGTTTGGAGGAAAAAACTAAACGAGAAAACTCTTGTGGTTCTAGGCCTTCTAATATTGTTTTGACCACTTCAGATTCTGGGAGATTTAGACGTAATATGATGGCATCCTCTTTAACACTTCCCATATACACAGTAAGAGCCTACTCAGCTTCTTGTAAACGATTAAACATTCTCAGTTGCAAGTGAGCATACCACTTTGTGGGTATAAATTAATTTAGAATATCAGAACGGTAGGCATCAAATTAAACATATTGTCACATGGCTAAACTTGTCTGTTCACGCGGACCTTGGGTAAACGGGTAAATGACCTCAAGCAATTGTGCCTTTGGCACTATCTTACTTTGATGGAGTTTGACAATGACTTTGAAAAACTCTAAACNATGACCTCAAGCAATTGTGCCTTTGGCACTATCTTACTTTGATGGAGTTTGACAATGACTTTGAAAAACTCTAAACTTTAGGGAACATTTAGACCATCAGTAGCTGGGTATTTATACAGCATGTTTTCAAGTGGGTGAGTGATTAATTTTTACAAAAACAGATGAATACATGTGTAATGAAGACGACATGTGCACAGGTGTGCTGGAAACAGTAGTCGGATGGAATGAGTATGAGGTTTGAACAGGTGTTGTGGCGTGGATGTCAGTGGATGGAATGGTAGTTGCAGAAAGCGTGGAAATTGCTGGGTTCCCAATTAGGTTAATTGAAATGGTTTGGGTGGTAACTGGGCCATGGTGTGATGGTGGAGTAACATTAACACTAGCTAACTGTTGGGTGACAGAGGTGGTTGAGGTGGTGGGAATATCCTCGTTACTGTGAACAACAAAATTAATGGAGTGTGACTCATAATTGAAAACATACTCAAATAGCGCCTGGGAATGAGCCACAATGCTCTGAAGTGACTTTAATTGAGCATCTGAAAATGCTTACCAAAATTTGTCAAAATAATTTGAGCATGTCTTTTAACCTGTGCTTAACAGTTATTTAACCTAGGGTGTAAGTAAGATGTTTCATCTTCACTAAGGTTATCAAAAAACTTTTGTAATAATATTGTCTTAGTAGTGCAAGTACTGTACTCTGGCTTTGTATAAATTTCTGACAACATGTCCAAATAAATAGGGTAATTTTCATTAAAAACAACATGCAATGTGCTTCTAAACGGCTCTACTGTGTTTTCAGATGCTTGTACACCTCCAAGGGTGCACTCATACTGACATTCATTCTTTAAAAGGAGTCCTGCCAAAATACAAAAAGCCATGGTACCAGAATACAACACAATTACACAAACAACAAGAAAAATACACTTAACCTAACTTAAATATAAAAGCACAGTGCGATCACCAACAACATCTTCGCATTCCCTATTCCCAAAGAGACACATGCAACAAGCATTCACTTATATAAAAAAAACTCCAATCTACAACAGGAACCACCATCTACTGCTACCACATGTTATGTAGCACCTTCGTGTCGTGAACATGAGCACCAATAGGTACTCACGTTACAGATCAAGGATGGCACGAAAATGGAAGGTGGGATCTAGATTCCAGTGTAGAGTAGCGGTCTTTACTACTGACAGCATAAATAATGGGCGTGCTGCTGTTTTACTTATTGCATAAAAGGGGTAAATATATACATAAACAACTATATAAGTTACACTATTAGCGAAGTTCAAAATTATTATATTTTTATATCAACGCAACATTATAGTTATTCATGGGTAATAATAAAATAAGTAAATAAAATCACAACTTTTTATATCTTTAAAAATATTATATTTATATTTTTTGTACTTTCTTTGCCACAACATATGTATATGTAAGCATGGGTATAAATAAAATAAATAAATCTTATTTCTCTCTTAGAGCTGAGTATTAAAAAAAAATTTTACTTTGATAAAACCTAAGAGTATTAAACAGATTATGAGTTGATAGTTCCATTATATGGCCATGATATTTTCGTTGGGTACTCGCGATCGCATTATTTGAAATTATACATTACCTTAAACACTTAATTTTTGATACATTTTTCTTCAAACAAAGAGAAAATTAAAAAGATAATTCTGCACTTGACTGTCTAAAAAAAAGTTACTTTATTATTGAACAAGAAACGTAGCCTCAGAAGACTAAAAGTTCGGACCCGAGCACATGCATCAGGCAAAAATAATTCAGTTATTACATGTAAGATAAAACCGACATTTCAGATGTTACTCCGATGCTGGCCAAAAAGTGGTATCATAGTCCAAAATGACCACGCCAAGAATAGTTGTGCGGCTCACATCACGAGAAGGATGAAAATTGGCCACGAGGTAGAGCCATCAGGTGCAATGGTGAACCACTATAAAATAACAAAAAGCTAGCAAGAGGATCGTAAACACCAAGTACGACAACGTCTTAATTAAAAAAAAATTCCCCAAACATACTTACCCAAAACGGCGGATAAAAATGCAAGTTCATCTCAAAGATGAATACAGAACTCACCAGAATATATCTTAATCTGACAACTTACTTTATGGCTAGAATGCAATAAAGGAAGTAACCATAACGGAAACCTATACATATATATATATATATATAAATGAATTCTCCGGACTACATAGCTCGAAAGTCGAGAAAGACGTATAATAATAGACAAATTACGTTTTTCATTTTGATAACTGAAATTAAGAAATTACACCACATTATGCACGTAAATAATTAAAAATTAAAAAAATTATATTTTAATAAAGGTATAAAATAAATAATCTTAAATATTACACAATTTTCAGATGATAAACTGTGTTTTACATCTTCAAAATGAATTAACAAAATAATTAAGCATAACTAGTGCACATTCCCATAAAAAAATTATTTAGCGAAATACCAATTACATAAGAAACAAAATTTGTCGAATTACAATGACATGAAACAAGTTGCAAGACAACTGGCACAGTAGACAGATTGTATATCGTGTCGTGCATATGGTAGAAAGAATTATTTAGGTATGTGTGCATGATCCGTATCTTTGTCGAATGCTGCAAGTGATTTTATCTTTCCATATGTTACGATGGATGATAAAATGTTCTGACTACTAGCACAGCATCCCATCGTTTTCACTTTGTCCTCTCGACGAGAGAAAGAAGTTCTGAGCGATGTATGGTGGTACGAACTGCTTTTATAGACCTACTAGCGAACCGGCCCAGCTTCGCCCGGGTACAATTGAGTTTTACAGTGACACACTAAAAAATAAATTGTGAAAAGACAATTCAATATGGTGAAAACAGAATTATAAAATTACGCCATGTTGGCCTAGGTTTTTAACTGATTACGGCAACCCAAAAGAACGAAATATTTTTTACGCGATAGCCAAGAAGAAGGGCATTGTTTTTGGAGTGAACCTGTGAGACTATCTTGTAGTTACCACATTTCCGCTTTCAAGCGTCGATGTATGAAAATCGAAATGTGAGATTCATCATGTTGTAGATTTAGATATAAGTGTACCTAGGTACTACTTTTTTGCATTTGGCTGGAGATCTTAATCGATCACCAAAATTAAGCAACGTTCCCAGCGGCACACATTTAGATGGGTGAACGTTTAGNTTGTTTTTGGAGTGAACCTGTGAGACTATCTTGTAGTTACCACATTTCCGCTTTCAAGCGTCGATGTATGAAAATCAAAATGTGAGATTCATCATGTTGTAGATTTAGATATAAGTGTACCTAGGTACTACTTTTTGCATTCGGCTGGAGATCTTAATCGATCACCAAAATTAAGCAACGTTCCCAGCGGCACACATTTAGATGGGTGAACGTTTAGTGGCATTACATCTGAGCGCTTTCGGGCTACGGAGGGCACGTTTAATATTCGGTTCCGGTTGTTATCGATTGATAGCAGTCGTTAAGACATTTCAGAGGTCCTTCGGTGGCCTGATAAACTCTGACAACAGAGGAAAATAATATTTCGGTTAAGTTCCCAGCCGTTGAAAAATTAGGTTTGGTGGTTTACCCACAGGAACGTACAATTTTCCGTGATAAAAAGTATCCCATGTCTTAGTTCAGGACCTAAAGAACCTACATACAAAATTTCATCAAAATCCATTTAGCCGTTATGGAGCTGAGTGGTAACAAACATACACACAGACTTTCGCATTTATAACATTAGTAGAATAAGTGAGTAGAGTGGACAAAAGCGTTATACTCTATCAACACCAGTTTACTCGAAGCTATATTTTAAAGAGACAAGTAATATTTACAGCTTCATGTCTTCTTGAAATTATCCGACATGAAGCTTTTACTTTTATCTGAAAACAGGTACGTGTTTCTTCTGGGTGGTGCGTGTCATGCTACACTGTGCTGCAGACAACACTCGCCGATAGCGGTTCGTCAGTTAGTCGATGGATGTGTTTGGGTTACCTCGTCTAGTTTCTGCAGCTTCGGGAACTCCACAGCTAANAAAGAGACAAGTAATATTTACAGCTTCATGTCTTCTTGAAATTATCCGACATGAAGCTTTTACTTTTATCTGAAAATAGGTACGTGTTTCTTCTGGGTGGTGCGTGTCATGATACACTGTGCTGCAGACAACACTCGCCGATAGGGGTTCGTCAGTTAGTCGATGGATGTGTTTGGGTTACCTCGTCTAGTTTCTGCAGCTTCGGGAACTCCACAGCTAANCGGTTCGTCAGTTAGTCGATGGATGTGTTTGGGTTACCTCGTCTAGTTTCTGCAGCTTCGGGAACTCCACAGCTAATGGGACCTATGCCAGTTCCATCGATTTCTTGGCCCATATAATCGACTTTTTGGGTCCTGTCTTCTTCCTCTTCAGTCTTATCATCTGTGTCTTCGACTGAGGTGTCTATGTGTCTACCGGATATCGGGAAAGTTTAGCATGGGGTCTGCATTTATGAATAAATGCATAACTGTCCCCCAATAGCTGCGTGCGGGTACAAGCTTTGTATGATGTCATCGCGATATTGCATGTACCTAGCTTCAGTTATTTCCTGGACATTGCGGTTGTTGCATGATGTGTTTGATAATTAAATATTTAGCTATAGTACAGAAATTATATTTGTTTATCATATAGTATTTTTTTCCATTGAAATGATTGGGCTCACTATGAGATTGAATCTACACTACCATATTCTCAAGGTTGGTGTCCAGTCTCCAGCGCTGCCTGGGTACATATGTTTTCAGATGACTGAAAAGCAGAGTACATAAATATTTGAAATTTATATGGTGTGTTGCTTTCTTATTCATCATTACAAATTTCATACATTTGCTGTTATTTCTATATTAATTGTACGTATTCGAATCAAGTACATGTATACAATATTTATAACGAAATAAATTGTTACCTTGTAGTGTATAACTGGATTCCTCTCGTAATGGAAATGTGCATGTGTGACTCGGCTGGTCTACCACCCTGGAGCCTGGTACGTCTCTCTCTCTCTCTCTCTCTCTCTCTCGGCTAGTGTTCTGTGCCATCCCTTCGAATTTCCGAGACCTGCACGGTGCCCGCACTGCCCGTCGACCACCTGGGCTGCCTTACAAATTATCACGGTATTAGTTCATCGCAAATTTTCGGCCAGGTCAAATGTGTTCCGCTCGTATTGTTGTGAAGGTTGGCTGTACTCTGAATGTGATGGTTTCGTTTCAGTCGGTTCGTAAGGAAGTCGTTTGCTATTCTGTTGTACTAACCAGGATGGCCTGGTCTTGACTAGCATCGTTAACACAGATTACAGCACTCTATGCTTGTGTAATAGTATGTGATTGCGCTGGTTGGTAAGTGTTTATATATTTTCCTGTACATCTGTTTTTTTATCTATTTTTGCATTTGTGTGTAGCAGTCTTGAATTTGTCGCACCTGTACTTCTCGGCTTCGCAAAAGTATTTTTTTTTTTCGACTAACGTGACGTAAGGTGCTCGATATACACACAATATTTACTGATTGTTAAATGCTTATAACTATTTAAATATGTATATATTTTTTATATTTATTTGCATCAGCTTATAGCGGCGACGTCTCTCTTGCACGACTAATGGTTTAAAATGTATGTAGTTTTGTGGAAAGCAAAGGAACACAGTCTTTACAAGTCTTGTAATGTGTATCGCACTTGATGTATTGTAGTAATTTTTAAGTTTGGTCCGTCTGTTCATTCATTCTCATATAGGCATGCATTCTAACTTTTACTAAGGTTCTTTTCGCGATAGCAACACTGCTATTACTATTATGGATTACTTGCATATATGAGAGTCCATTATTGTTTGTTACATGACTGATTTTTCATGTACGGAGCTGTTTCACATCTTTTATGCAATATATCGTATTTTCTGGCACGCCCGGCATCCTGGAGGGGATCCGAAATATAGAAGAATGCATTCTCGACAGTTCGTAAATTACAGTAAACTATGCTTATAAATGGACAAAGGCATATTTGACACATGCATGGTGCGATGTTCGGCATGCCTGGCATCCTGGCGGAGATCCGAGATACAGAAGTGCGCGCACTTGACAGTTCGGACACTACAGCCAACTGAACGAACGACAGAAGTTGCATGAGGGATATTAACTCTAACATTCTTCAGACAAGATGGATGGTGCTGGCATGGAATGACAGAGTGTGAAATGGAAAGCATTTTATAGGTGAGAGAGCAACCATTCTGCTGCTGACAAATCTGTGTTAGTATAATTGGTTTTTTTTTATCTTACGGCTAGTTGTTACAGAACAAGAGGAAAGAATGTTTCCCATGTGTGCGCGAGTGCTGGCTACGTCCCATACCGCGCGTGCAGACCAGTTGAAGGTACAGCATTGTGCATGCTTTCTCGAATGCCTGGACAAGCTAGAGAGACAGGCGTGCACGTACTATTGGTTCTATATGAATGCATGTTACTTTTATGTAGAGATGCGACCTGCCCAAATTTTCTTTTGTTTATATAAAACAGTTTTCTGGATGTTAGAAACATGGTATTTCTCATTGTTATTAATTTAATTTTTATATATAATTCATACATATAAGCAGTATATGTACATTCATGCGTGCAGTGCCTGCAGTCTTTTATGCGATGATGAGTTTATTGTCTGGAGAGTGCGTAGGCGGACGCGATTATTTATCATCCAAGCTGGTCGCAGCGGCACCCCGACACCCTGCCAGGATGCCAGGATATATGAACATATATGACATGTGTATGAGCATGCGTGCAGTGCCTGTAATTTATTTCCCACGCATATTCATTATTACACAACCTCTTTTATTTTTTCGTGATAATGATGAGTTTATTGTCTGTGGAGTGTATAGGCCGATGCGAGTATTTACTATATTTCTTCTCATTTTCATGCAAAGGTTATTAAATATATATATATATAACATCGAGGCCTGTCCACATAATTTTTTCCCACATGTCGGGATGGTAATAACTATATATGTATTCGTCGTTAAACATCTTCTTCTCCTATATTTCGCAGTGGTCTTGTGGCCAAGACGCCCGACTGTTGACCCAAGGAGTGTTGGAACTATTATGCACTCTCCTAGGCCTTTTTTGAGTTCCGAAAAACGTATCGACTTAAAAAATAAATTCCCACCACTCCTAGCAGCCACTGTGTGAACTATACCCTCCACCGATGCTAGTGCACCCCTGCAGGCAACGAGTGAACCAACATATGTAAAAAATGGCCACGCCCATACCAGCACTCCTAGTAGCGAACAGTATAACTTAAAACACTCTGGATATGGGCATGTGAATCACAGATAGTTGCATACAAAAGCTGACTGGTGGCAGGTGCGGGGATTAAAGATGGATTAATATGCTCTTCTAGCGGATGAGGGAATCAAAGATTGCCGCCTACAGCAGACGACTGTGATGAAGGAATATCCAAGATGGTGGACTCGAAAAGCAAAAAAGAGTAAAGAGTGAAAATAAAGGAGACTGCAAGAATTATGAGAATACCCCCTATGCGATAAAACAGACGAGATAAATATAGGCAGGAAAGAATGACGGAGCATGAGAAAAAATACACGAGAGAGTAAATAAAACAAACTTGAATGAATATAAGAAAACACCCCATGGGATAGAACGGGCGAGAGTAAGACAGGGAGGAATGCTAGAGCATCATAAATAAATAANAGTAAACTGAATGATTATAAGAAAACACCCCATGGGATAGAACGGGCGAGAGTAAGACAGGGAGGAATGCTAGAGCATCATAAATAAATAACAGAATGACAGAGCATGAGAAAACAAATCGTTATACAGGAGCTTGAATAATCAAGGTGCAATGATAGAAGAGTAAGGAAAAAAGTGAATTTTCGAGGAAAATAAGGTAAATTTCAGAAGGAAAAAAGATAAATCCAAGATGGTCGCTGCTGATGTGGAATTACAGAGCCGGATATTTACGTACGACGTCATCCAAGATGGCCGCTGTTACTCCGCGACTCCGCAGCTAGCAACCAGGTTACGGGGAACATACTATTTAATACTACTAGTAAAAATGTGATCAAATCAGTAAAATTTAGTAAAAAGCGCTCCGGTGATAATCATTGCCAGATAACTTTGGCAGAATTTCAGTGATTTATATGCAGTTACACTGAATGTCAAAAATTCCACTACCATAAGTCACTTGTTTCTGGTTTATTTGCTCGAATCGCCAGTTGGCAGCAGTTTAACAAATGACATTTGGTGAATTTTATTTCACTGATGGATATCACTGATTCGAGCTTAGCGTGTGACGTGACGTCAACCAACCAGTCCTGCATTTCTTCTCCGTGGTTCGACATTCGCGTACATTTCCACGGCTATTTCGATTAGGCCTAGCCTCACAAGCCATTTTGAATTATTGGTTTCTAACCTACTCCAATGTTGTTTTAGCGACTTTTATTTTGAAACTACGTCTATACCTCTCTGGCAATATGTATGTTATGCTGTTGAGCAAAAAAAAAAAAAATTACATTCTGAACATTTTTAAGCATTTATAACGTAATTACAGGAACATTTAAAATTTATAAATATTTTCATGTGGTTTCAAAATAACCAGATAACGCGTGGATATAATTTTGCGACTACATATAAAAGAATTTGCAAAATATAAACATTCCATAATAAGACAAATATTTGTTGTTTCATTGAAAAGAAAGTTTTGCCACGTAAATGGAAAACTCAATACCGTGGATAAGACCGAGCCTTAAAGAATACAGAAGCTCCACCCACACAGTCAAGGAAAACGTCGTCACTGGCCAACAACATGGTGGAACGTTGTTCTCCAATCAGCGCTCGGAGACCACCTTGCCAGAAGTCGGCCCGATCATTAGAGAATCTTCCGCGACGCGCAGTGTACCTAATCAGAACCAGGGCTGCTTTCCAGAACCTACCTCGGCGGGTGAACGAGCGTGTACGCCGTTTCATATCTGCATGCTTAACTACTCTGCGACCATGACGTGTTTTCCGGTGGCTAACTGCAGGTGTTGGCGAATCGTGCGCGAACTTCGCGATCAGCAACAGCTATCGTTTACCATAGCGTGGATGCCTTTGGATCTCCTTCTATATTGTAATGTATCCGTGTACGTAATCACATCCCAGTTTCAATGTCAGTGACGTCACGCTGATGTANGTACGTAATCACATCCCAGTTTCAATGTCAGTGACGTCACGCTGATGTACACAAATGTATTATTCCTCGATTGCGAAACTGAGAATTTAAACATTTATACCAGAAGAAAGCTATAGATTGCGTATCGTTAGTCTTTTGTTCAATTATTTTAATAATCACCAATTTGAATTGATCTGCGATTATATATTGCATTTTANTCGCGATCAGCAACAGCTATCGTTTACCATAGCGTGGATGCCTTTGGATCTCCTTCTATATTGTAATGTATCCGTGGACGTAATCACATCCCAGTTTCAATGTCAGTGACGTCACGCTGATGTACACAAATGTATTATTCCTCGATTGCGAAACTGAGAATTTAAACATTTATACCAGAAGAAAACTATAGATTGTGTATCGTTAGTCTTTTGTTCAATTATTTTAATAATCACCAATTTGAATTGATCTGCGATTATATATTGCATTTTAAACGTAATTTACGAATTATTTTATGTAAATAGTAAGTTTTAAGAAAGTATTATATAATATTCATTATTGTTAAGCATCGTATTGTGTCCGTTTACATTCTAACCAATAAAATGTGTCCCGCAGTTTATTAAGATACCTAACGTTTATCTCACGACAATATTCACTGCTGTTAAAATTGGTTAACATTTATTTCACTCCTTATATTTTAGTGAATCGACTAATAGGTTCGGACCCAAAATGCGAGAATACTTACAAAACCTTATGTAATATCCATAGTCCAAGTTCAAGGAACGCAAAAATTCTCAGCTTGGTAAAATTAACTTAATCGATATGTTACACGTCCGACGCTTAACTTGGTAATAATGGTGGTTATAACAATTTTCTATGTGGATATATGATAAGTGATTGTAGGCAGCCAGGACATGAACATACCTCAAAGATTTACAATGTCACAAAATAGGTATATTCCTAAGTCTCCGGTTAGACGATTCCTTAAAATTTTATTTTACTTGCTCATTTGTTGCAAGTGACTGGGAAAAATATTTTCACGCACTTATATTTCATTTAAGTGTAACAAGCAAAATACACAAATTTAAAAAAAAGTTTTAGGTTTAAATGTTTGTGTCTATTACAGGTATCGTGACTCTGGTTATTAAATAATAATTTAAAATATTTGACAATTTTACTGGTACACAAAAATTTTATACCAACACATGAAAACAAACCGACGTAAAGATCTTTATGCAGTACCATTTATTTCTTATTAATTATGGCTAAGTGAATTTTAAGATAATAAAAATTTTACGTTACTTGAATAACTCGTTTTTCGTGGAGCAGAAGAAAAATATAATTTAAAGTAATATTTCTGATATCAGGTAACTATTTTTACACGATAATGTTACTGTTCCCCACACACCAGTTACATTTTTACTGTAATTTAGCTCCTAGCCTACAATGAATATGCAAATCAGTAAATTCAGGATATGCTCATCTACGAAAAAGCGTCAAACTGCAAACTAAGATAATGTGAATACGTTCGTTTCTTGGTAATGAATGCATTCCTCCGCAAACTTGTTGGCAGTAACATAATGCAAGTGTAGAAATTCTATTCTCCGCCAAGGGTCTGGGACACGACTGTAGCAGTTATCCGACTCACATTTTTATGTAGGTGCAATTCATAACACACAAAATTTATGCACTAACATGTGAACTTATATTTTAAGAAAAATTGCACCCTAAGAAACAGTTGGAAAATTTTCTACAGAATTGTTTAGAAGTATTAAGAAAAAACGAATTGTTGAGCATTTTTTCGGTACATTAAAAGTTGTTTTCATACATTTGTTAAGAAAAGAGTCAAATGCGGAGAGATGTTTCCATATTTTTATATTAGTGGATCTATATGTATAGCATGACTTATTGTAAATTTCTTTCATTCTTTCTTTCTCTCTCTCTGTCTCTGTCCCCCCTCTCTCTCTCTCTCTCTCTCTCTCTCTCTGTGTATATACAGGATGTATCAGTACAGCGGTTACAAACTTTCAGGAGAGATAGCGTACACCTAGACGATTGGAAATCACAGAGCAATGCATGGTCGGAAACGCTTTCCTGGCGCGGTAGTGATGACACAAAACACAAGAAAGGAAGGACACACACAGGGTGAGACAACATGTGTATTTTCTTAGTACAGCAAAAATCAAAGAAGGTGTTCGAAATGACGACCCCAGGCCGTGATGCAGGCCTCAAATCACCGGCGAATTGAAGATCTGACGTTGGCTAAAATACCGGGCGTGTCCCGGACTTCCCCAGCAGCTCCCACGATGCGTGCAACAAGTTCCTCAACACTGTTAACGGGAGTTTCGTACACCAGTGCCTTGGCGTAACCCCAGAAGAAGAAATGAAGGTTCGTGTTCGTGTCCTTACTTTCTTGTGTTTTGTGTCGTCACTACCGCGCCAGGAAAGCGTTTCCGACCTTGCATTGCAATGTGATTTCCGATCGTCTAGGTGTACTCTATCTCTCATGAAAGTTTTTAACCGCTGTACTGAAACAGCCTGTATATGTTAAGGACATGCGACCTTATAAATTTTAATTTAATTATCTGAAAGACATTTATATAAGGACCACATGGATGTAAATATTTGTAATCAAATGATTACAGTTTACAAAATATAGCACCGAAGATTCGAAAATTTCGGAACATGGTAGCCCATGTTTCTATGCTCCTAATTAACTTTGCCATCTAAATCACATGTCATGTCATCTATATCATAAAAACACATTTAGAAAGTATCAAGGATATTTAAAAATTGGTACTCGCGTACTGGCATCCTGAATCTATTTAAAATAGGTATTGATATTTTATGCCAACATATTTTTATTCGTCCGAGGGAAAATTATATAAGTACTATTGGACGAATAAAAAAAAAATTGCAAATCATCAATACCTATTTAAAAATAGATTTATGGTGCCAGCACCCGAGTACCAATTGTTAGNGCCCATGTTTCTATGCTCCTAATTAACTTTGCCATCTAAATCACATGTCATGTCATCTATATCATAAAAACACATTGAGAAAGTATCAAGGATATTTAAAAATTGGTACTCGCGTACTGGCATCCTGAATCTATTTAAAATAGGTATTGATATTTTATGCCAACATATTTTTATTCGTCCGAGGGAAAATTATATAAGTACTATTGGACGAATAAAAAAAAATTGCAAATCATCAATACCTATTTAAAAATAGATTTATGGTGCCAGCACCCGAGTACCAATTGTTAGGTGTTTACTCGTTTTCCCACAAAAAAAATTTAATGGGCGTCCAATGTACTGTTATACGAAGAGAACCCACAATTCAGAAAATGCCTACGGATTGCTTTCAAGGTATTACGTACATCAGAAACCCAATTTTCGAACACTTAAACGTAGCTAAGAAGNGATGCCTACGGATTGCTTTCAAGGTATTACGTACATCAGAAACCCAATTTTCGAACACTTAAACGTAGCTAAGAAGGGATTTTTTTAAGATCGCTGTGTCTCAAACTTTACGATTCATATATACAGATCGTATCAGTAAAAGAATACAAAAATTAAAGTGGGAATAGGGGCCACATTACGGAACGTTTCGAGACTGGGAACGTGTGGTCCAGGGGGTGAGCGAAATATGATACGGGCGTAAGCGTGTGGGCGGCCCGTGTAGTATGTGAGGTTCACCTATCGTCGTCAAGATGGCTCTGTCATTCCTACATTAACACAGAAACTGCGTGTATCAATGACAGACGCCAAACTCATGGGATATTTTAACGGATGTAGCAGAATCTCGTACGCCGTTGCCATGCTTGCGTTGAGGTTGATGGCCGTCATTTTGAGCAAATCGTGTGAGCCACAATCTGACGTAAACAATGGCCTGTCAATGGAGAGGTTCAGTGCAGTACTGCCTGTCAGCAGCGTACACACGCAATGTCAATGATCCACGTAACCATTAAGGACACCTGTATTCGTGTTAAACATATTTGCGCCCATATCTCTTTCNCGCAATGTCAATGATCCACGTAACCATTAAGGACACCTGTATTCGTGTTAAACATATTTGCGCCCATATCTCTTTCACGGACCACGCGTTGTCTGTCTCAAAACGTCCCGGGGTGCGGCCCCTATTCGAAGGTTAATGTTTGCACGCTTTTACAGAAGCAACTTGTATATTATCATATCCAAGTGCTCTGCATTAAACATTGCCACATATTTCCCACTAATAAAATTATATGGTCATCGTTTAGAGGTACTTGCAGTACGACGAGAACGCTGCAAGTCAACTCACAACCGTGGTGAGAATAAATTTTCCCCAGGTTGACATCCCTCCTGTTCCCCTCCAGGCCAGGCTTGTATGACGTGGGGCGGGTTGCACTTCGCTAGTCTCCTCATTTGTATTGCCTTGCACCTGCCCTTGCCACAGACTCTACAAAACCTCTATGTGACGTCACTGGCGATAGGCAACCCAAGCGCTACGTGACATTTATTTCGGAACTAAACTAAACTGGGAAGTTCTGAATAATACGAAAGTTTCGCTGCTTTAAGTCTATTGACATTTGTAAGCAAGTTTAGAATGATTTACAGAAACATTACTTAATGATACATTTTTTAAATAAAGATATTCATATAAACTAGCTATATGCCAACTATTCTGTTGCTGTTTGCAAGCAAGAAAAACGATGTTCATAAATATACCCTAACTATATATTTGTTGAATATATACAAATAATCCTTTTTTAATTGTTTTTTGTTTAGCAATTATGATACGTAATAATTATTAACCAACGGGAATGGTATTTTAAATATTATATTGTAAATTTAAACTTTTTTGAGTGAATCTCGCTTTGTATTATATTTCTTAAAACAACTATGTCGTGTGAAATAATCTGTAAACCTAACTGGTTTGTAAAATAACTTCTAATAATTTTTTTAAAATATTACTGAAATCAGTTTTATTTAAAAACCAAATACTGCAAAAAACGCTTTTATGTGGAGGGAATGAAATANTAAAATATTACTGAAATCAGTTTTATTTAAAAACCAAATACTGCAAAAAACGCTTTTATGTGGAGGGAATGAAATAATTAAGCTTCGGTATAGGCCAAAATGTCTATAAAGTTATATTGCTCATGCTTGTTCGCCCAACCACGCACTGCAACAATAATTATGTTATTTGAATGTTACTTTTTCTACTAGAAGTCTATGAAGTTGATAAACAAACGTCTGCTCACACGTGAGCATTTTTTGGGAACGAAGTTCTCTCACGAAATAGCGTTCACACAGGCATTTGCTCAATCATCTTTGTCAGTAAACTGAATGATGTGTACTTTCAAGCCTATAAGAGTAATTTCTAAAACACCGAGGTATATAGAACTGAAGCTCTGTATGTGTTTTATTACACAGAAGTCACCGTTTTAATTAAATCACAACCCACCACGTGCCTAAACTAACCAAGCTGCCAGATATACGGGCCTATTATGTGTGTCGCTAAGTCCTGACGTCACTAGGATGGGTATAAGACGTCATAGGGACTTGAAGTCTTGGTGGGAATGTCTCTGAACCAGTAATATACGCTGAACAGAATACTGGACTTCACTGCCAGCGCTAAACTGCGAATATGACAAATTGTGCTGTGCACGGGCGTACGAACCATTACTGAAAAAAGGAAGGCAGAAATATAAAATATTCCAAGTTCCCAAAACGCTAAGAGTATCCGTCTAGTGGGTTTACGCTTGCAAGAGACGGGATTGTCCCAATACTTAGAGCAGTAAAAAATTATTTTATTTTTTACTAGAAAAACTAAAACAGTGCTTATGCTTCATCACGATACGTGGTAAAGAAATCATGATATTTACTCGACAACTGTAATAGTCGAATCTTGAAAGTAATCTTACCGTATGAAAAAGCGAAATAAACTTCTTCAGTAATAAAATTCATGCAAAGACAGTTAAGTATCACGAACACCTGTAAGACTATTATCGTACGACCGCAGACACTTTCTGCGCTTTTCCTATGCGTTGAATTAACATGGGGATTGGAAAGAAGTGAGACTCATAGATGGAAATTTGAAGATTAATATCCCCACAGGGAACTCGAAAACTAAGAAAAATCGGTATTTATGCGGAGGTTGAACATAAGATAGAGATAAGCAATGTGAATAACCGGAAAAGTCGTTTAACGAATAATATACATCTTGTTACAAATTATGACACACAGGTAAAATTTTTTAACAGGGAATCTTACCTGTCAAATTTATTGCAGTAGGCCTTTAAATCTACAGTTTTGTTCAAGTGTTCAAACATCAGCAATGAATCAGGCTTTTAAACGCCTCTCTTTATTCGTGTATATTTAGGTCATGAATAACTTAACAACTTTTTAAATTTTCTAAAAAGTTTAAATGTAAATTTATGCTCGTAAAGATTTATAGGGACAAAGTAATAATTTAAACCGATTTTTTTTCTCATAAGTTATTTTAATTTACACTGTTGAGAATATTAACTTACACATCGTATTGGGTAGTTTTCATTTGCATTTTCTGAATCTTTCCATACTGATTGTATGAATTTACAGCACACTTGTGTGGTGATTTAATCTTAGATATTGTATATGATTTTTTCATTTATATGTATAGAAACCTTTAAATGTAGGGAAACATTAACATTGCATATTTACCTCATTTGCCATTTGATTTAAAATGCTGAGCTAAATTTGAATTCATTTCATTGATTCAATTAATCAAACTCCTTAGTATTATTTTATGTCCTTTACGATTACCAATTTATTACTATTTTAAATACATCAATAAACAACAACGAAATATACATTTCTGGAATACAACAGAAGTACAAATTTTCCAAAATACAACGTACAACGAAATATATGTTGCTTATCTAGATAAATTATAAGCTGTTAGTCACAACTCTGAATAAAAACACTGCACACAATAGTAGGCCTACATTATGTACTAATTGTTAACCACTTGTTTAATTGCTACGTGTTCACATATGTACAAAACACTTAACGTACGACAACTTGCTGGTGCGGCAAGTAAGAAAACAAAATTTTTGAGCTTGGTATTAAAACGGGAATTCTCAAACTAAGAAACATTTCATCTCTAAAAACACGTCATTATAAAGAAGACTGTGGGTCGTTGGCGTGGCCGCATTTGTTAGCATGCACAAATATCGTATTACACATTATATTGATAGAACTTCCTCTAAAAATATTATGACTACAAATTTTTCCATATATGCATGTCCACCAGCGTTAAGACTCATGCCTTAATCGTAACCGAAAGCTTGGGTTATTATCCATTCCCTGACTGAATAAGCGCTGCTGTTGAGTCGTCATGGTCTATCTAGAAAATTAAGAGCATGCAAACATCACTTCAGTGAGGAATTTTATTTTTTGTAGCTTCGTTTCGAAATGCGGGTTTATTTAATAGGAGAAGCGTAGGTTTGTATGCTGCATTTGGTATTAGCTTATTTAAAACAAATAGGTAAAATCTGTACAAATAACGCTGTGACAATTCCATTTTGTCTGCTGCATCATTACATCACATAGTTCCCGTTGCGAACCATGCGCGTTGTGAACTGGTCAGCAGTGAGTGTTGCACGACTGCAACTTGCATGACGTCACCAGCAGACTGCGCAGTTGCGGCGTGAGTTTGGCTGGCAGAGGGTGGTTCCGCCTCTTTTTAATTCCCCTCCACGTTCATATCCTTGCGCTTTGCGGCGATGGCGCATTTGGTGCGCGTAACAATGTAGCCCTTATCGGCCCGGCACCTCTTAATGTAAAACTTGGGAAATAGTTCCAGGTAGGCGGGGGGCTTAAAAATAATTCACGAAGAAACGTGATCGGCATGCCTCCCATGATAATCTGAAAAACTACTGTTTCAGTATGTTCTTTAAAAATAATCCTACCTCTTGAAATGAAACTAAAATAGGATTTTCTGTTCGTTCCTATTTTCTCTCGTTATGAAAGAACTCCTAGAGCGAAATGAATGCAAATTGCATTTGTATCAGTGGATTTCGTATTTTTTATTCTATATTTTAAAATTTACACTTCGGTCACGACCTTTTCATAACTACTAGGTAAAAATTTAAAAGAAAAAATATTGAGAACTTTTTCATGTGTCATATTCAGAATCATCAAATGCAAAATTTGTTGGTTCTAAATTATCACACTTCCAGGTCAAGCATTTTCTTTCCGCCCAATTGGCGGTGGCTCTTCTTCTTAGGACTCTATGGCTTTCCTTGTAAGTATTGGCAACTTTGCCGGAACCTGAGACATTTAAGCCCCTTATGCTCGTGAAGTTGGACCCTATGTGAAGATGAGAGAAGCAACTGGAGTTGGCAACACACGTTTTGTGATGCGGTAACATATTTATAATTTTCAGTTCCGTCTAAAGAATCTACATCCTCAGAATGGTTTTCCAGGTGCATATCCCGAGCTTCTTCGACACCAGTAAACATTATCGTGCTCATTATTATACCATCTCAGTGCTTTTCTGACGGTATGAATCATCGCTCGCCTGTATGCTGGAATCTGGTAAGTTTCGATGAGTTTTCAAGTGAAATATATGCTTATCATACTTTCGTAGACACAAAACACTTAAGACAGATAGCTCCAGTGGATGCCAGTAAAGCAGATGTAAGCAGTGAATGTAAAAACTGAGCAGTTTGGTTTCACAGACGTGTCTGCCAGACGAGTGGTTATTTATACAGAATACCAGCAAAAATATGTCACAAGTGTGGTTATTTTTAGGTAAAGGCTATATTACTACCTTAATATGTCCAGAATAGACTTATATTAACAGAAAATCGAACAATAATGTTATTGCAGAGTAGTAAGCTCTGTCAATTTCTGGCACTAGTTGTTTATAGATTATTTTCAAAGCTATGTTCTCACAAGATATGTTAACAGAATTTCTTTTAGATACTCAGTATATAGCTCAAGTAACAACTCCACAGGTTTGTAACACTTAAGTAAAAATATGAAAATATTCTGTTACTGGAAGCAAACATGTATTGGTGTCATAATTTGAATCTCTAAACTAATTAGTTTTTTCTTGTTCCTTAGAATAAGTTTTATAATTGTGCAGTTCCAAATGCATTTCGTAAATATGGTTTATAAAACTTATTCGTCGATAAATTAAGATCTTTTCAGGTGAAATAGTTCACCTTTAATAATAAATACACTATCAAAAGTAAACGTGAGACAGGGAACCACTCCAAAAATTTTGCAATAATTAGGACTCTTAATTCATTTTTAATATATTTTCGGCTAGCAACAACAGTATTTGCACGATAAAACCAGGAAAAATCAATTCCCTCAGCTAACACAACTTACTTAAAAAAGTAATATTCAAAAAATTCCGTTGCCCGTTTCCGAAAACCAACAAACCCTTATCTATAATTCACTTGGCATTATAAAACGGATAGGAAAGAGGTTTGTCTGATCGTGTCACACCAATGTCATTTATATTAATACAAATGGGTTTGTATTTCCAAGCCAGCTAGCATGCAGCCAATTGATGCTCTCAGCGCCTTCACCATAGCTTTATTTCTTAAAAGTTTTACACTTCTTCCTCATACAATGGCCAGAATCTTGACAACTATCCACTCACTAATTCTGTACTTTCTAAAGCCATCTGTTTCAATCTCTGAACAAAGCAGATGTATAAGAATCATCTGGATAAAATGTCTATAGATTATAGCGAGCCGTTGTGCATTATGAGCTATGGATTAAAAAAAATAGTTATCAGGCTTTTTTTTTTATCATACGGATGATGTTCCGTAATTGTTTTTCATACATTGGTAAAATAATTTGAGTTAAATTTGCTGTGAATGTTACTTTTCCTGCTAGTGTGCACATAACGTGGTATTTTTGTTTCAAATAAACACGTCTGCGAATTATGATAGTATATTACTTAATTAATATAGGAGTAGAGAGTGGTCAACCACGTGCTGTCTGCAAATTATAATACATAAAATTTGCATGATTAATTTTGCGACATGAAACAATTTACAAAATAATTCATCATGGGAATCGCTGTGAATCAATCACCCCCTCCTTGCTGCCATGTCTGTTTTATGTAAACCAGTTGAATGAACTATTCGCATGATGACCCGCCGAACACTTACTATTCAGGAATCGCAATTCAAATTTCGTAGCTGCCAATAGGATGACATTCATAAAGAACTTTAATCATAACTGTTGATAGAGGTTCAAGATTTGAAAAAGATGAATCATATCCATATCAGTAGCACTAAAAACGACTACTTCCATGTAATTCAGTGGTAACTCACAGGTAGTTTCATGGCCTCAATGGTGGTTCCGGCTGAAGTGCTATGAATTTCATTACTCCAGGCCATTAGTTAAAACTTCATGCGAATTGTTTGCCTAGTTAAAGGAGCTTATTAATTGACATTCACTGATATTANCAGGCCATTAGTTAAAACTTCATGCGAATTGTTTGCCTAGTTAAAGGAGCTTATTAATTGACATTCACTGATATTATTCCAGTGACAAACATCTCTGATTCAGTTTAATAGCTCAAGTAATTACATTTTTATACAAATAACATTGTTAAATTATTAAATTGTGGCTATAACCCAAGCAGAGGCCATTTTTTATCTGTGACAAACGATACACACATCACTAAAATAAACGTTTATTCCAGCCAAAAATTATTTTACATTTAGTACCTACCTAAGGAACATGTCGACGTTCTTGCAAGATATTTGGTTGGCTACATCAGATTTTAAATGCAAAAACACAGATTTTTTATCTGACAAAATATGCACTCCAGCTCATGAAAAACATTCTGCGTGGTCAATACGATGTGGCTGTGTATTACATTTGGCTGTATTAACTCTTGTGTATTTGATTGGCAATACGTAAATAGATTATTTCTTCCTTAAGTTAAGTTAGTGCAGCTTAATCACACTTTCGGAGATGCTCCTTGCGTGAGCACTCAAAGTCGTGAAAAACCACTCAGGTAAATTTGGAACTTTCTTGGACGGCTTCGCTTTACTTGCATATTCGCCCGCCGGTCATTATCCTTTAAAGTACCTTCCTCAATGGTTTCAGCTAACTGACTTGTTTCTATTAGCGATTGTGCGTTGGAATCGCCTGTGTGGGACATACTGTACGATCGTCGCAGTGTAGGTTTGCTGTTACACAATTATCACATACAGCTACATTTAGTTTTCTTAGCTTGTATGGTGTTTGTTTATGTCTTCTGGGATTTAATATCTGATGCCGGCAAGAAGGTTTAGTTTCGTGTGCTCTCTGATTTTCTGATAGGATATCTGTATAGAGATGCTTTGTAATTTTACAAGAAAAATAATTTAATTTGATCCTGGTCGTTTTTGGCGACTTCCTTTTTGACGTGCCAGTTTTTTTTTTATTCGCCTCGCGCTGGAATGTTCCCTATCACATGTCAGTATGAGTAATTCTTTTAATTGTTTGACTGATGTGCACCTGATTCTAACCAACTTCTGTTTAGCATTTTCATCACAACCTGGGTAATATTGTATACATTAAATATTACTTCGTCTTCTTTACATATGCAGTTATTGCTACCGTTATATATTTGTACCTCCACAGACTACCTGATTTAAAACTTATGTTAATTATAGATGTGGTTCCACGTTAAGTTACGCAATGGAATAGTTTTTTATGTTTGTACAAATATAGTGGCACATTAATATTTGCACTTTCAATCACTACGCAATGCCATATTTACCGGTGTCTTAGTTAACCGGATAATAAGCCACATATGTTTATGTAGACATGTCAACATAATGTCTTGTAAGAAAATTGTCTCATTTTTCAAAACATTCGTTTGCAAGACTAGTTGCAAAATTATTTTTGAGTTTATACAAGTGTTATTTATACTACATTCATTACTTACGTTGACTAACGTCATTGTTTTAATTAAATGTAAAAACCACATTGTATAAATATATTATAATGTTTAGTGCATAATCGTTGTTACACTTCGTTGCATTCAGCACATTTATGCGATCTGCAAGGTACTTCATATTACTACTATATTTTATGAAATACATTTTTTATTTCCATTTTGGTCCTTCCAGAGTCTGAAAAATGCAAAGGTTTAACAAAATAAACCAATTAATCACTATTTATTTTCTGCACTGCAGAAATTGAACCGACTAGAGCCTAACACACATGATGTCTGGAAAATACTACAAATATTTAATAATTTTCTAGAATGTGGCATATAAAATAAAAAAAACTATTAAAATTTTGGAGTTGTATTATAAAGAAAAAAATTGCAGTGGTCGCAGTGCCGTTAATGCTCGGTTTGTCTCTTTTGCAGAAATTCTTCGTTTTCGCGTCATAATATCAGATTCATAGTACTGTAATTATTGACAATTTACGATTATAGAATATTTTAATTTAAGGAGCTNTTCATAGTACTGTAATTATTGACAATTTACGATTATAGAATATTTTAATTTAAGGAGCTGTATAATATATTTATGTATAATTTTAATCGCGTGTTATTTGTTTGTTGTTAAAATTCGAGAAGATATTAACATTTAGTTCTCGACTTTTTACAACAAGCAGATAACACACATTTAAAAGTACACACAAAACTATTAAACAACTCGTAGAATGTAAATTTTCTGTTATCTTATATTTATCAGTAATTACAATGGATCCAAAATTGTGACGCGAAAACAAAGAATGTCTGCAAAAGGGGAGAATCATAGCACTAAGAAAACTCTGTTAGGGACAATAAGACCAATTAAAAGTCGTTTTCTTGCCAGTCGCAAATCACATTGTTAATAGCTTCTTATTTTGGACTGCCGGAATAATTTTGCATAAATTTGGAAGTTTTCACAAACAGTTTATTTGATCTAAGAAACTATTGCTGTTTGGGTTATCGAATGACTACAGTGATGTGATATCTCTTTTCGTTATTTTTAAATTGTAAAATGTAATTTTTTTNTGTTTGGGTTATCGAATGACTACAGTGATGTGATATCTCTTTTCGTTATTTTTAAATTGTAAAATGTAATTTTTTTTTTATTTTTTTTTTATATATATATTTTTTAAATATTGACTGATGCTCTTTAATGCTGTATAGCTAGTATGGCACGCAAGCAGCCTCAGTTATCACAAATACTAAAAATACATCAATAATTACAGAAGTTATTGTGGCATCAACTGTAAACTTGCGTCAGGCTGCCGCATAGGTTCACTGACGTGCTCAGTGTAAACAATGCCTGCCGAAGCCAGGCGGGCTATACAAACTCCCATCATAATAAAAGCTAACTGTTTATTCTAACGTTAATTACTTTATAAGTATTTGTCTTTTCTGATGTTTCTGAAATCACTGATGTCCTCAGGAAACAGTACTTCAACTGATGCGCTTCGCCGAAGAATATACATTACCATTAGCTATATATGGCCCCCAGCNTGCGCTTCGCCGCAGAATATACATTACCATTAGCTATATATGGCCCCCAGCTCTCATTTATACATCAGTCCTCCCTAATAATTATATAATTTTTCCAAAAATGTGTTTTATTTTTCTGCCTACCTGGCAGTCGATGGGTTATGGTCTGTAATGCGTGCATTTACCCAGCTTTCTGAGGCAGTTACTTGGTTTCAGTTATCAGGTTGACAGGAGAGGCTGTCGCACCTTGCCATCGTCTCATCCCAGCTTCCTTACTTACTATTACTCCTTCATTTACAATCGCACCATGCCACTGCAGCTCATGCAGCCATTCTGATGACACTGCATGAATATTGAAACACATTTCATTTAATGTCCTAGTATGTCACAGGCGTGGGACAATCCCGAGACATCCACGGAGTTTCAGGTAGCCAACAGAAGCCAGAGTCGAGAGTCAGTCACTAACATCCTGGTGTTTACACATGCCAATTACCCTCTTCGTAACATAAAATATACCATGCACCGTGATATCTCGACTGGTTATACCATTAGTTAATGAAATGATTGGAACTTTCGGCCCCATTAAAAACTACTCACGATTCCACAAAAGAAAGCAAATTTTTAAACCTCCATCCCCATAAACTTATAATCTATATGATCTTTCCTCACTAGTTTGCTACTTTCGTCTCCATTTATTGGCCCAAAATCTGGCTGCGGCAACAGCAGTTTTGCTATATAAATTGCTTCCTCCTGCAGTTTTATCCTTCGAGTTTACAGCAGCTCAGGGGCCCAACAAACCTACTACACACGCGTCTATGTTCTTATACACTACCTCAGCTTAACATTTTTTTTGTTGTTTTTTCAGACCATCGCGCACATTACTGATTTATTGACTACGTCTCAATCACTGTCGCTAACAGGTAATACTCACCAATATGGCCCCAATAGTTCATCTTTACGGAATAACAATCTCGGATGTCATTTCCAGTGTACTCATCTGATTTTATATATCACATACCAGTGTCTCAAAAATTTTGCAATCTATTAAACGTACAACATTTACTTGTCCTCATATAATGCCTGACTGCTTTAAGCTCTAGTACAACTACACCCTATTATTCATAGCCAGTTAGTAAAATAAGTCCATGGCATATAAAGAAGAAGTTATGTTTATAATTAAACTTTTTTCGCTATTTCCATGTGATGATATGTGGTGCACTTTTCTCCGTTCCTTGCTTACATCAGTACTTTTATCGCTGTAGCCTGAACAGCAAGATTCAGCATCTTTAGTTCTCAGATAAAAAACAAAGCGTTCCTCATATTGAAATGATGAAACCAAGGATAACTTACGGTAACACACCACGCAATAAAATTTGCTAGTCATTCTTAGACCTACTTTTCAGTGTATAGTCGATTGATCTGCGTTCATCAGGAAGCACCCTAAGCTCCACGATATTATTATTGTGGTAGCAAACTTCTGTTNTTTTTCGCTATTTCCATGTGATGATATGTGGTGCACTTTTCTCCGTTCCTTGCTTACATCAGTACTTTTATCGCTGCAGCCTGAACAGCAAGATTCAGCATCTTTAGTTCTCAGATAAAAAACAAAGCGTTCCTCATATTGAAATGATGAAACCAAGGATAACTTACGGTAACACACCACGCAATAAAATTTGCTAGTCATTCTTAGACCCACTTTTCAGTGTTTAGTCGATTGATCTGCGTTCATCAGGAAGCACCCTAAGCTCCACGATATTATTATTGTGGTAGCAAACTTCTGTTTNTAGTCGATTGATCTGCGTTCATCAGGAAGCACCCTAAGCTCCACGATATTATTATTGTGGTAGCAAACTTCTGTTTTATAAATACTCACATAGCTCGTGGATTTCCAGTTCACACATACACACTATAGTCTATTCATTTTTTTCAACATCTGACACAAAAAACGTAAGTTGGTTAAAACCACATATATATGTTGGATGGTAGATTTGTGAACTATTTCATAATTAATTAAATATATTTGTTATTTAAACGTATACAAGTTTAGTAACGAGCATTTTGTGATAATGAAAATTTATATTTAAATATGGTTTTGTACATTTTAGCTCAGCTGTAAACAATTAGTATGAGAATTAATATATGAAGGTTCACTATTTGAAACGCCGCCTGAATGGCTGTTTTAACGATGCAGACGCTTGCATGAGATTATATGTGCTATAAAATCTTAAGCAGTTACATTTTTTTCCCCGTTAGCTCCAGCCAGGCTTTGTCCGCAGCTTATTGCTTGCCTGTCGCGTCTGCGAAAACTTATAGTTGTGTGTTTGCTAGATGTAAACTATGTTGCGCCATCATTCATCGTGGAGTCGAGGGGATTCAGTGTGACCGTTCTTGCATTCCAAGCAACAAAAGCGTCACGTGCTTCATTATATTTCCTCTTAAAATAGGTGATTGACAATCTCATGAACGTCGAATAGCTTCTCAATCGTTTCTTAATTTCGTGCACTCACACCGAGATCCTACATAACGCTTCTCCCAAAAGGTTAGTAAAATTAAATAAAAGGTAAATCAAATTAAATAATATAAATTATGTCCGGAATCTGAGCAGGCAGATTCGGGAGAAATTATTTGGCAATATGTCCTTTATTTTTAATCTTGTTTGCATGAGTCCCAGAACAAGACTCGTTTCTGTTAAGGTCCTCGACATCTTTACAATCGGTTAGAGAATAAATGGCAACTGGATCATTATAATTCCTGTCTATGCTGATACCTACGGTAACACGAAATAATGTCACTTATATATCACCTTTCCTTGTTTTGACGATGGAAAGGTTCTCATATATTGACATCCAGGGATTTTTTCCAGGCAATGCCTATAATAGGAGGCCTCGGCAAGTGGGCCTATATGATTGGAACTACTACGTAGACAATTTACTTGACAGTATACGTGAGGGTTTTTTCAGCTTTCTTACTCTTATTTTATTCTCAGTACTAATTATTGCTGCTCTGATGCACAGTGAAACGTTGGTACATTCTATAACTTTGCATGCACTCGTTCTGGAAAGCAAAGCTAACCTCCTTAACAATGTCAATCGCAATAAAACGTTTGGCCTAAACAATCGGGAATAAAACGTACCAGATATTTGATTTTGAAATGTGTAATCTATAGACCTAAATTATTTTTTTAGACAATTTAAAATACTGCGACTGTTTAGTTTTCGTAGTTATTGCCGAGTAAACACTTTCTGCGACTATTAAAACTTCAATAAAAAATTCATAAGGCAATATAAAGGAATAAGAACATTTTAGAATAAAACACCAAAAAAATTTAGGTAATGTTAGATTCTCGAGTTCAGCAAACACGCAGCCGCGCACTTATAACTGAAATTTTGCTAGAAACTCTACTTTTAAAATATTGCCTGCACATCATCGTCTAGAACTGCTAATTTTCTGAATTAAAGCAGGGAGAATAATCTAGGTATTAATTAGAAACTATAGCAAGAAATCTAATCACAAAAAATTAAATATAAACACTTAAAGAACACAAATGTCCATGCTCCATATAACTTCATATGGATTCTGAAGTATAGGGCAAAACTGTTCCATACAAAACCAGAAGTATCATTTCGAGAGACATTTTAATTTATGGCAAAGTGTTCCTGTGCTAAGCTGCTGTGCGTGTGACACAGATTAATCATTTCCAGTTTCTCTTGGCCAAAGCAAGAGACTGCCAAGATTATAACCACAAATTTTTTTTATTTTGACCTATCATAAGAAAGGCAAAATGATAACGTTCCTGCCACGTATGTGGCAGTAAAACATTTTTATTAAGCGTATTAAAGATATATTAACATGTAAAACAATCCAACGAAAATATGTAAGTATTACGAAAAACATTACTACTACGAGCATAAATAAAAGTTCCTCTACTAACTGCCTCTTAAATCATTCATCATGAATATAATTTTACCATTGAGAACCTTAACACAAAAAAACAAGTAAATTAATAAAAATTATACTCAGTTAGTTATAAATACTGTGTCGAAACACTTTGATAATTGTAGAGGTTTCCATTCCCTAGAGTATCGTTTGTTACATTCAATACTGGGGTGTTATATCACTATGATTATTACCCAAGAAATACATGTGTTCTCTAAAAATTGGAAAGGTATTGAAAAAAAATATATTTATTGGTGTATAAGTAAAGTGTTTCTTTAATATAGCCGCCGTACTTTTTTTTTATTTTATTGAGTCACAATTTATTTGCTTCGTAAGGGTATGTTTACTGGTCAGTAGGTAAGAATCCTTTCTCAAGTGAAAACACTAAAAGTTTACTTTCACAAATATTTAATTTTTATAACCACAAATATATGGCGGAGTATATATTGTTGAACTGTTTCGGAATGAGTAAAAAATATATATTTAACTGTTTTTTTTCTAAAATGGCATTTAAATTTTTTTATATAATTACTTTTATTTATTCGAGTTGTAAAGTATGACATTGAGCTTGAAAATATGCATGTACACTATTTAAAACTGCCCTTGGTGGGCTGTTCTCTCAGTGCTGGAGCAGCCATTACATCATATCTGATACTAATTTTTACGTAGTATAATTTTGTTTATTTTCTGATAGCTCCAGACAGGTTTGGTCTTTATCTTATTACTTGCGTGTCGCGTCTGCGAGATATTGTAGTTGCGTGCTCGCAATATGTAAATTACATAGAGCCAGCATCCATAGTGAAGTCGAGGGGATTCTGTGTGGCCATTATTGCATTCAAAAAAAGACTTCTGTCCCCTGCTTAATAANATCCATAGTGAAGTCGAGGGGATTCTGTGTGGCCATTATTGCATTCAAAAAAAGACTTCTGTCCCCTGCTTAATAACAAGATCTCCTCTTAAAATTAGGGAAAGACAGTCTCTTAAATGTCGAATCTCTTCTCAATCGTTTCTAATTTCGCACACTCACAGCGAGATCCCATTAAAGGCTTCCTTCAACAGGAAAATAACCTTTTATTTTATACTAGCTGACCCGGCAAACGTTGTTTTGCCATAAAAAGTANATCCATAGTGAAGTCGAGGGGATTCTGTGTGGCCATTATTGCATTCAAAAAAAGACTTCTGTCCCCTGCTTAATAATAAGATCTCCTCTTAAAATTAGGGAAAGACAGTCTCTTAAATGTCGAATCTCTTCTCAATCGTTTCTAATTTCGCACACTCACAGCGAGATCCCATTAAACGCTTCCTTCAACAGGAAAATAACCTTTTATTTTATACTAGCTGACCCGGCAAACGTTGTTTTGCCATAAAAAGTATTTCTAGTGATTATAGTATTAGAAAAAAATAACTATAACTTATTGTAAGTGTGTGAGGATGTGGTATATAAGTGGAAGAGGCATGGAGCTCTGTGGACGATGACGGAATATAAAATTAGATAATTTAATAAATATTAATAAAATGGAAATACAAACAATTACAGCTTTGCGATCAATAATAAAGTTAATTAAGAAGTACACTTAATTATTGAAAATATAATTGTAAACACGTCACTACTACGATCTGAGCACAAATGAATAAGAGAAAGGTTATTGTGTGAGAGAAAGTGGAGACCGGCTACTCCGTGCTGTGTCACTGGGAGACACCTGGTGGGAATAAATTGTAACCTAGATCGATAAATGATCGATGATAATTGATCAGTTATCGACCTAGGGTAAAATTTATTAAATTACTAATATCGCTATAAAAAAATAAGGTTTGGTGGTAGAAGGGTGAAAATTTAGGAGTGTATGTATTTTTTGATGCCACATCATAAAAAAATAAAAAATAAAAATTTTGTTCAAACAATAAAAAAAAATTGTTTGGGGGTGGCCACCCTTATTACTTAGTGGAGACCGGCTACTCTTTGCTGTGTCACTGGGAGACACCTGGTGGGAATAAATTGTAACCTAGATCGATAAATGATCGATGATAATTGATCAGTTATCGACCTAGGGTAAAATTTATTAAATTACTAATATCGCTATAAAAAAATAAGGTTTGGTGGTAGAAGGGTGAAAATTTAGGAGTGTATGTATTTTTTGATGCCACATCATAAAAAAATTTAAAATAAAAATTTTGTTCAATCAATAAAATAAAATTGTTTGGGCGTGGCCACCCTTATTACTTAGGGGTGTAAAAAATATATATAAATATATACTCANTATGTTCAAACAATAAAATAAAATTGTTTGGGCGTGGCCACCCTTATTACTTAGGGGTGTAAAAAATATATATAAATATATTCTCAGACCAACCGAGTATACATAAAAAATTTCATAAAAACCGGTCCAGCCGTTTCGGAGGAGTTCAGTGACTAACACTGTGACGGGAGAATTTTATATATTAGATTAACTTCGAGTTTTTTTTCGTAATTATGTGTTTTCTGAATACGATATTCAGAGAGAGGAAAAGAATCACTAGGAATATATACACACTCAACAGAGTCCGCCAAACCTGGTAATATCTCATATTCATTCCATCTGTATGTCTCCAAATATTAATGTTTTTGTAGTTCTAACTATGCAGTAACAATGCGTTATAATTATGAGATAAATTGGTAAATATATTTCTCTTACTTCACTCTCTATTTTATACGAAGAGTCAAAATAGTGCAGACGTTTTATTTACAAATCAACACACAATTCAGTTCAATGACAAACTTCGAGATTTTCAGTTGATTTTATCGCAGTTACAGCCTCTGTCATGGTTCTCTGTACGGCAAGGTATATTATTTATCCACGAGAAAATTTGTTATTTTTGCGTTGTTTTTCAAAACAACTTGATATATGGCAAAAGTTATATTTTTTGACGTCTGACAAACTTAGCTATTCCAAAATTGCATTTGAAAACAACAAACGTCATAATGTTACACAGTATGTGATCTCAGAGCCAACTGGTTCGAAAGTACGGCTTAGTGACCTCGACAATGGGGCTCAACTTGAACCCAGTATGACTCAATGTACAAAACTCTGTTCACAACTCACAAGAATATTATTTTTGGCAGGCACTGTATATTGTGAGACCCACTGTCAAATAACGTAAATATAAGTAATTTTTTATTTGTAGCACATGAAAATATAAGTTTAATTGGGCCTTTAAGTGTTACGTAGTGCATGGGCCATGAAAACCTCATTATTTTCCTAACACGACAGTTTGGTTATTATATAATTTAGTCAGGTAGTTGACATAATGCGCACTTGTTAAACTAGCGACATCTTGTAAACAATGAAGTAATGGATTTAGGAACATTGCTAGTTCGTGGTGCCAACGTTTCCCAAAAATTATGACTCAGTTGGGATATGCAGCTTTTATTCCTATGCCTTTCAACATTTCGCGTGAGTGTGCAGTGCCTAACCGGAGTACAATAAGTCCATAGAACTTTTCGTCCACATTTGAAGTGAAGAGTACACCACGTCAGTTTTTTACTGCGAGAACTCTATCATACAATGGGCAAGTGTATCAGGCTTTAATAGTCTATCTCGAGGACTCATACAGAAAATAGCAAGTAGCAGGGTAAAAAAGTTCCGTGTGAAATAGTTTTGACGTAAGAACAATGAGTATTATAAAGGAAATTGCGTGTGAGACCTCTGAAAATATGAACTTGTGAAACAAGGAAATGGCCCTGCTCGTTAGTGCCGAAGCTAATTATTTATTTATGTGTTGCTCGGTGGAAAACAAAATTTCCGTTGCTGATCTCATTCAATTGCCCAGCTGTTTCGTGTGCGTCCTCTTCGCAGTCCACTCGTGCCTGGTGTGGTGTGGAAAGCTCTGGATATGTTGAAAAAAATTCCTTGCAGCAGTACCGTGCAATTGCGGAAGATGTCTCGAGACTGTACATATGTTTGCAGCAAGATGGGGCAACTGCAGTCTTTGGCGGAGCGTCCATGAAGGTCACGTGGTCCTATGGGAGTCACGTGACTACCAGAGGAGGAGGAGTTCCAACGTCTGTATGTTACCAATATCTTTCCCATTTCCACTACTTGCTCTTGTGTTAAGCTAAGTCTGAAATGTGTACCACTAAATGTAGAACATTAACCAATTCGAGTCACACTAAGGAAGCAATTGCAGCCTTGCCAAACAACCTAATGCAAGCAGCTTGCGAAACCTGCGTGATGAACTGAAGCAGTGATGGTCAGATGGGGTGCAATGTTAAGTGTCGTCTCTTTTAAACAGTAAGCGTTTATTTCAATATTGAAACTTTATGTATTAAATAAATATAATTAATTTTATTTCCATTGCGTAGCGAAAATCGCTAGGTTCTTGAGGCTGATATTGCCGAACGTTTTGAATTATCAATTATTTTTATGTGTATTAAAATTTTTCTTACCCTGTTACTAAAATCTTTAAAAGTAAACGAAAAAAACGCCTTGTTAAAAGTTTTTCCTCTAAATTACCAAAACGTTCAGTTGTTATCACTCGTCCACCATTTCCTAGCAGTTACGTTAACGAACTGATGTTTTTACGAGGTAAAATTGATGTATATATCTCGTAATATACACATTTATATATGTAAATTTTGCATAATTATCAAATTATTTTTAGAACTAACATTATATTTGTTCTTCTTTGCACTAGTTTACCATGCTCTGCCTTCTTTAAATCCTTTTCATCTGGTTGCAGGTTCGGCAGCCCAGTTCTTCCACAATATGGTCGATATTTTCCTTCCGTGGAAAATGCCGCGGAGTTTTAATTGCCAAACTACTCGCCTTCCATCAAGAGGAACTGGGTTCGATTCCCGGAGGGGCCATCCGGATATTCGTTTGTTGGAACGTGGCGGACGTTGCGGTTGACCGGTGGGTTTTCTCCGGGTTCTTCTTTATACGCCGTTCTTGCATTTCGCAGCTACTTCATATTCACCTTATTTCATCCTAACAGGCTTTCGAGACCTATTTGTGAAGTTCAGACAAAAACCGCCCAACTCACCCCTTTTTGATCTGCCTCTATCATTGTTCCTTCCCCATAACCTGCAAGCATTTGTTTTTAACAGACACATTCGTGTCGCAAGAAAAAAGTCCACTTATGGAATATCTTTTATTAGTCATTGTTTTCCACATGCACGGCACCTAATCTCGTATCTACAAAAAAATCAAATATTTGTAATAGTAATGCTTTCTGATATTTCTTGTAGTAAGATAAAAAAAATAGCATTTTATGACCAGTTATATATACCTACCAAGCAGCTAAACCGTAAGTTAAATAACAATACAAAATTTATAGTAAGTAAAACGACGAAATAATTTATTAATACTCCATTCAGTTTTTATTCAATGGTCATATATTTCAGATAAATCGAATATTTTTTTTATATTAATGATTATGAAATTATACCCAAATTTTTGTTGTATTGAACTATGTTTTACATAATGACAAAGCTGTAATTATCAATCTGTTTCGAAACAGTATTTATAATTAATTTAGCATACAAACCTTAAAAAATATTCTTAATTTTTAAGGTTTAAAATAAAAATTTTCTTTTCATATCGTATGTTGTAAGAGGCAATTAACGTTTATTATAGATTGTAGTGGTAATGGTTCTTGTAATATTTATTTTCGTTGTGTTCTTATATTTTTTTATCTCCTTAATTCACCAAAGAGTTTTACTACAGTATGCTATCGAACCAATATAAGTATTTACTATAATGAATCACGATTAGAGGTGTGTGCCGGTGAAATGAAGTATTACACTAAGGACGAATGACCTCAATGTTGCTACTTTAGTGCACAATTAATATATTATTGACTGCACTAGTACTTCATTTTCAAGCTACACCCTAATTTGCCATATTGAACACTGTGATTTCTTGCTGGTGTAATATTTATAAAAGAAACATTTCTTGTATGCCATTTCAGTCGTCTAGCTATATACTCCCCGCTTCAATATTAACATAAAAGTTGACTGGTTTTATTTTTATACCTGCTTTCCACTTCTGTTTATCTCCGCCTGTCACATGTTTCTCGGCTGCCGAGTCAGGTGAATTCCTCTGCATGATACAGATTATGTCATCTCAAACCTAAAATAACCTGTAACCTGCACCTGTGTTCAAAACTACAGTAACATTTTACATGTGCTAACTTGCAATGACTTTCTGGTTTTTACCTTATTTATTTTCATGACGCAACCTGGCACAAATTCGTTAAATTTCTCGTCCATTTTACTTACTTACATTCATTTTTTTTATTTAGGAAATATGTTTAACAAACGAAACAGTTAAACATAAAATATTTACCATCAGAGACGTGATTTATTATAATTACACTTAGCAGACAAATTTGGAAATCTAAATTCAAATCAATTCATGTATCATAGGCGTTTAATTTAATTGTTATAATTAATCATATGACTTCTGCTTTTATAAACATGTAATATATAAAATATGACAACGTGCTCACTAGAGAACAAAATGCAAATTTTATTGGCGATCTTTAGTCTTTATCGGCATAGTGGCTACGCATAAGAGTTAACAATAATGTTATGCTAAATATTCTGTATAAAACGCCAGGCTAGAAATCGCTGGCACTGTGGCTTTTAGTTAATCAATGCTGAATAGAACGGCAGATTAGTAGACAAGTTGCAGCGAAATAAAGACGCAAGAGGAACGTGTTAAGATTTCGTCGTAGCTTTGAACATGTCGTCCTGTAAAAAATATTTGCTCGGCGTTTATAAATTTACCTTTCCTTCACATTAAAAAATAGGAAGACTATTTAAGCAGTTCTTGTGTGTGCTGTTCTCGTAGCTCACGTTTAAATTATTTGAATTGGATCTCATAATTCTTTAATAAAATTTTGTCTTTCAAATGGATATTAAAGTTAACTGTTTTAAAATTACATAAAATTTCATTAAATTCGCTTTTAGTGGAGTCCAGTAAATTAATTAAATTGTTAAAAAAATCTGATGGATCAAAATCATAAGAACTATAGTAAATATATAAACTACTTTCAAGTGCACGAACTTTTAACTACGCCTGAATATTATAGTAAATTAAGGCTTCGTTCGAATCAATAAAGTTTAGTAATTTTTAAAAACGTAATAAATGTGAACACTAAAATTAAAAAATTATTTTTTACTTGAAAATTAATTAAAAGTTTAAGTAGTTTTAAATAAAATTCCATTTTAAAATACATTGTATAAAAATTGTAAATAAATTATATCCTAATGAAACTATTGAAACAAAAATCAATTATTGTGAATATTAAAGATATCAATAAAATTGACCATTTGTCTCCCTATTCAATATTAAAAAATAATAAACAAGCATTTTAAAACCTAACTTAACAATGAAATTAAAAGTGACAAACTATGAATATGGGTAAAATATTATAATTAAAATACGAGATGCCATCTAGAAAATCCAAAGTGCTTTTAAGCCCGTATACTAAAACCGCCAGGGGAAAAATAAAAGCATTTATTTTAAAGTCTTATAATATTTTATTTCTGTGCTGATATTATAATTTAAATACCACAAAAATAATAATTTTATTATTTCGTATTGGTTATCATGAAGTCATATAACACATTTTCGTCTGCAGTGTCAAATGGTAATGTTCACCCCAAGACCCCGCGTTTGTGGCTGTTAGGTAACATGGAATAAAAATACTACCAAATTTAATTAATAAAGTAAAGTTATCTATTTAAATCCACAAAATTTTGACATAGTTAGGTACATAGAAAAGTTTCAATAATGCTGGGAGCGGAACACAATTTATTTCGCAAAGGCTAATTACATTAAGGTGATTGTCTATGAGCAATCGAATTGAATTAACATTTAAAGCAACTCAAGTGTTATATAATGGGCATCATTTTTATAAGTGACCCACTAAAGGAGCTAGGTCAATTCACAAGAAGGCTTGGAGCGTCGCACAAATAAATTCACAGAGGTTAAAACTAGTTTGACATCAAGTAACATCCAGAATAAAAACACTTGTCCCAACAACACATGATTATTGACTTTCAATACTTGCGAGTCATTCACTTTCCTGCACTGAAGGTAACCATCGCACATGAGAATCGTACCGGAAGATGGTTGGTGAGTTTTCTCGGTACAACCGGATTCACAAAAAACTAGCCACATATTAATTCCACATATGTTCTGATATTTCACAATCTAAAATCGGTTTTTATGAATGTATATCTCCCTTAGGAATTGAGCTAGTCTTTGAGTTTGATTGCATATGTCTACATAATTATCCACATGGAATCGCCTCTCTTCTCACGGTTGTTCGAAGCAGGGTGTTTGAATGAATGGTTCATGAGAACTTAGTTGTTCATACATTTAAGAAGTTAGTAGTGGTATTGTGGATATCACGGTCGACTTGTCCATTAACTTAAATATCAGTGTTCCGAAAATGCGATAGAAAAAGGTTTAATTTGTAGATTTCGCTTCAAACAGCATCCAGTCGACACAACCACTTAATGCTACGTTCTTTTATCACATGAAAACTGCCATTTTCGACTATAAAGTGGCAAATTATAATCCAAATAAATGCGAATTTCTTTCCCCTGAACATTAATGCGTTCGCCTATTAAAATAAACCTTTAAGGATATAGTGCCAAATGTAAAGAAGAAAATGCGGATTGTTTTAAAACTAATGAAAAAAATGTCAACATAATGTTATGCGAGTTTTTACAGATAATATGCAAGAGAGTGTAGGATGTAATAAGTGGATCNTTGGCTATTAAAATAAACCTTTAAGGATATAGTGCCAAATGTAAAGAAGAAAATGCGGATTGTTTTAAAACTAATGAAAAAAAATGTCAACATAATGTTATGCGAGTTTTTACAGATAATATGCAAGAGAGTGTAGGATGTAATAAGTGGATCATTTCTTCGTATTTTATAAATAGCTGTTACTAATATCTTAGGGAGAGAGCAAAAATAATGCTATTATACATCTCTCTCAATAAATAATTGTTTCTTAATAGAAGGTACTGCATGGTTTTCAAATATAACTATTTATGACCCTTTAAAATATAACATACAGCATACTAACATCCTCAAAACATAAATAAAAACGCAATGCCAAAAGAAAGATAAGAAAGGGAGAAGCAAAATAAAAGGGTGATGTTCGTTTCAGCTCAAGAGGACGCCATGCACAGTTTATCAATAGGCAAGTTTTATCATATGTGATTTTCCACTAAGATGACCTATAGAAAAGAGTTTTTAAAATATGTGATGATATTACCACACCCAGATGTGTACTGGTTAAGTCATTGTTAATAAGAAAATGGCTACCAAAAATTGATAACTTTTGTCACGAGTAGGTGGGTATTATAAAAGGAATATGTAAAAAATTTAAAAAGAGTTGAAATTTTTTTCAAATAAATAAGGAATAGGTCAACAATTTAAGTTAAGTTAACATTTTTTGAAGTATATACATTTTACTCTACGTATATTTATTTAAAATTAAAGTTTTAAATACATATTTTATTTTTATTAAGTATTTACTTTTTCAGTCTTTTTAAGCATTTTTTTACTTATCAAATTTTTACTAAATGGAAAAGTTACGATAATTTTTAATATCTTTACTATTTGTTAAATCACTTCATTTTTTGACTAATTGAATTCTACATTTGCATTTAGAAATGCGAAAACTGACCAACAGACAAAGTCATATTTTGTTGTGTTGTGTTTCATTTAGTTTTTTAAAGATGGCGTCATATTATACAAATTACAGACCCATTTTTATTTCTTGAGATGAAATGCAACCTATGTACATGTAAAATTGTATTGATAATTTTCAAAATAAATTCCATGTATATTTATTCCTCTTTGCAAATTAAATTTCCGCGCTGTAAATATTTAATGAAACATCATACACTTTTCACATCTGTAAATCACAAACTATACAGCATTAAAAGTACAACTAATTTTAATAATTAACTAAGAGTATCACATTTGTAGATGCAGCATAGCTATGCATAATACAGTAATAACTGTTATCCAAATAATCTAGTTCAGTAAACATTTATATCAAATAAATACATGCCAGGTTTCTTCGAATTGTTAGATCTACATTACAAAATGTTCCAACATCAGTAGCTTATTTAAAATCACCACGTAATTTAACATGACATTTTTCTTTAAGATCTTATGTTTTTATAACTACATTAAATTAACATTCTTGGTATTATTTGCTAACCTATCAATTTAAGTACGTATAAGTGCTTCATAAATATACTGTACCCATCACTAGGGCAAGAACTCCACATACTATTGGAATTTAAAATGTTATAATATTAATATAAGTACTTTATTTACTTACTGCTTGATCTTTTTAGAGGGAAATGTTGACCTTGGAAAATTTCTATATCTTTATCAAATTATTTAATACGAAATAAAATGTTTTTTTTATAGAGGCTGTGGCGAAATTACCCGAAATAATTTAAGAGGCGATTCCTTGTGGAAAATTATGTAGACATATGCAATAAAACTCAAAAACTAGCTCAATTCCTAAGGGAGTTATACATCCATGAAAACCGATTTTAGATTGCGAAATATCAGAAATTATGTGGTATCAAACTGCAATTCTGTGGCTAGTGTTTTGTCAAATCGAGATCTTAATCCTATGAAAAAACTGGCGTTAGTAACTTTCACATACATAAAATTAATGGGGTTACTACCCTCTTATTGGATACAATTATTTTGCTTTCAGTTTTTGAATAATTTAAATGTCAACTTTTTAAGCAGTATTTACTAACTAACAAAAACGGCCTTCTAGTTGCAAGAGCCTAGGACTCGCTGTTTCCGTTTAAAATGCAGACAAACGTAAGCAACAACAATGCTATACCTAGCAGGTAGGCAATATTTCCTACACGCAGATTCCACCTGTAACAGTTTGTAGCAGTTAATAATAGTTGGCTGCACAAAAAAAAATCTCTTGAGAAGGAAGTGAAAAACTCGATAAAGTGACACATGTGCAGAGAGGTTACTTAGCTTGACCAATGTGTATGGTTATCTTATGCATTGATATATTTACCTGTTGCACGTATGCGTTGACCAATTAAGGCAAACATGCTGTTACAAGTGACGTGTTTTAAGGCCAATGCAGCCTGCCGCGCACTGTATCAAATGCATGTCAGCCGATCCGCACCAAATCAATTTCGACATTATTTCCCCACTGTAGCCCTACACATGTATGTAAGCTCAGTAAACACCTCTAGTGGAACGTTTCCCCTCTTGTTTTCGGTGATTGCCAACACAACATCGGCTGTAGGCTATCCACGGTAAAGTGAGCACTTTTGAAAGCTCTCTTATTTGGAATAATAGCAAATAAATATATTTTATTTTAGCCTTAGACGTTAAGGGGGACCAGACCCCACTATACTGAATTTAGTTTCGACTACTAACGGCAAACGTGGATTTTGGATGGATTATTTTTGGACGATATGACATAATGCATTTCTTGAAATCTGTTCTGTTTGACTGCTATATCTATTATGAGGTCTGTAGTCGCCCCCACAATATAATCAATTATATTACCTTGGTTGTTACAAGTTAGAAAACATCAAAAGCATAGAAGTTGTAACAATTGAAGCACATCAAGAAAAGAATTAGTCATTGTTTGTTGTGCCAAAAATTGTATTGCAACTCCTGAAATCGAATTTGGGGCGGAAAATCTATAAAAATTATTCGGCAGGGACTGACACCAATTAATTTCTAAGTAGTGTGGAATATATATGCTGTGTTTATTTCTTATACGGCAACATTTATTTGTAAAGGTGGTTGAAGGATAAAAAAGTGGCTGAAAGGAAAAAAGTAACTAAGGCCTTCAAAGTGCTCTACCGTTAACAGCCTATAACGGAGTGTTTACCTCCGTAGAAAGAGGGATTGCCTATGAGCCAGGCGTTGTATCGCTCGTACTAAATTATTAGTGAGCGTTTTAAAAATAAATTGTGATTTCTAGGCATTTGCAACTCGGGAAATGTTTGTAATGAGGATGTATTCAATAAGATAACATTTAAATTCCATGTAAAATAAAGGCAACATTTTCTATTCAATAGAATTGTGGGTACACCTGTTAATTTGTCGGTTGCGGGAGGTAATAACACCAGTTTGCTCATTGGGTGACAATGTAAACAGCACAAAATACTGTCCAGAGAATTACAGTTTGTTTACACAACGTTTCTGATAATTTACAAAATTGCAATTTGTAAAATCGATTACCAAAATACGAATAACTTCCTTAGAAATTTAGCTAGGGTATATGTTGCATCGCATATGTCTATCTCATTTTATACGAGGACTCACTTTGAGAAATATTTCGGATGAGTTTCCGAATAGTCTGCTCATGTTTAAGATTTGTGCCATTTTAATAAAAATATAATTTAAAAACACTATTATCATCTTTCATTAGTGGTTAAGGTAGTCTGTGTTAAAGAGAAACCATCAATAATTTACGTCTTCCTCTTGTAAAGTTTATTCGGATATTATCCTGGTTGTCTAAGATTTAAGTAATCTAGAATGTTCTTATTAAGCTTCTAATGTATATTTATCTTCTAACATTAAAAAATTCCAGTTATATTATTTTATATATTATATTAAGTTCAGGTTGTTCTTATATCCATTCAAATCATTAATATTATATGTTTTCTGACATAGCCCATCCACATAAATTTCTTGCATGTAAATATGCTAGATAATTGGAATGTCAACTTTTATAATAATATTGTAAACAGTTATTTGCATAAATATTTATTATATAATTGAGTAATACCACCTCTAGCCCCTTTTTAAATCTATTATTGCGGTTTAATATATTGTACATAAATATTTCTTGTTTTAAACACAGTACCCCAAATTCATTGTCCTTTATCATCAAAAATAACTTTTAATTTTAAAACTTTTCAGTTACACATTTGTAAATTTTTCTTATATATCAATACATGTGATATATTATAAAGTACTGTCTATGTTTTGCTTTAATCCGGAAAAAATAATATTTAATTGAAGCTGTGGGTTTTTGCACGTTCCTTCCGATTCCATACATTTACCGTTAAAATTTCCTTTGTAAACTATGACGTCAAATTTTTCACACATTCCTTTTCTAAGATGTTTGCTTACTTGAACTGTTCTCGTACTAGTAAATTTCAATGTACCAGCAAATTTTAATGGTAACACAACGAAAAATGTTTATTAAATGATAAAAGGATACATATTTCTTCATTAGTAGTTAAACCCACATCTCATTCTCTCCCAAATTCTTTAATGAATAATCGAGCATCAATCCTAGTAAAATATGTATGTGTTTTGTTAATAACATTTTTTTACTATAATTTAAATAACAGTAACTACAGAACGAGCTCCCATAATAACATGGTATACAATCACGATCATCATTCTTACAACATTTTCATTTACTACATTTTTTTAGTTATTTTGCTCAATTTGGTGTTACTTCAATAGGTTTTTGTGCTTTTGATTTGCCGGCCTACCCTTTACTTTGAATAATGCCATATCATTCTTAAGCAGTTGGTTAATAGACGCGAAACAATTTTCTTCTCAATTATGTTTTGTGGCAATGTATACATACTCTTTGTGAAATCGTAAATATGCTTTTTTTGCTTCTGGTTAACACGTTGTCCTTTGTTATTGCAGAGATGATTTTTGGTTTGCTTAAAATATTTAAAATCTTTAAAGATTCTGTTGTGAGCCAGGGAAGGATAAACACTTGGTTAATCTTCACTCAAGGTCATGTTTACTGCCTTGACTTTTGCAAGATGTGTCGTGAGAGAGTAAATAATTGTCATCGTGATAAGTGTTTGGGAAGTAATGGTATTATAAACAATTGTATAGTAATAGCCTGCTAGAACTATGCTATGTTCCCAGTATGCATATTGGCTTCTTGATTATAAATTGATTTATCTTGTGAACCACATACCACTCAGGTGTTAATAAATGCAAATCGTGAAGGGAGTAAAAACGTGTAAGAGAGCACCAAGAATTTGACCAGTCCTATATTGAAGCTGCTTTATTGCCATTGTTGTCTTTCACTAAACATGTCATCTTAAAAGTAATCTCCACTGACAGGGGAGACGTATTTTCAGTTCTTAGAACAATGGTCGAGCGATAAAGAAGCTGAAGCAATTTTGTGACGGAAACAGTTTACCTACGATAATGGAAGAGCTTTTATTTTCTCAATGTGGCATTAACATAGTTTTAATTATTACACGTAGCCCTCATTAATCTTTGTTCCATAGTTCTTCCAGTTAAACAATTTAGGTACAATAACACGATTTCACTACTAAAATTAATTTCATTTAATTTTCGTATTGGGCGATTACGCCCAGTGTAAATGGGGCTGTTATACTCAGGGAATTTAATGTTTATTAACTTATTTGCAGATGGCGCCAAATTATAGGTATATAAAACGTTAAATATAGAAGAAACAGATATCCAAAAAATGTTTAAATGACCACTCTATAGGTTTTTACTAGACAAATAAGCCTTTGGTAGCGGCGACTAAGTTTATAGTTATCTTAACCTTAAAGGATACTGTATCTTCTTTTAATAAACTGCTAGATGCAGGTGGTGAAACATCAGAATATCTCACAACTCACAAATTTGGAAACAACTGTGTTCAAAATCCTTGAGACATTCAATTTTCCCAGTGTTTCTTAGATTATAAAAAAAATCTGTGAAATTATATGGGCCTTAACAAAAAACTCGGCAGTTGTTTTAATTAAAATATTTCAGCTGAAACTAAAGCGAAAAGAATACCCAAGATAGAATTTACTAAAATATAAAACGCAACTACTATAAAGCATAAAAAAATTGCAGCTCCGCAAGACTGTGATGAATAAACCTTAACGAAAATACACTGCGTGTTTTCTGTGGTTTCAAGGGTTTACTAAAAATTTGTAAAAAACAAAAAAAAACCTCACTGAATTGAATTGAATTCGGGGATATTTTATCCATTTTTTTTCGCGGAAATAGTGTGTTAGTGCTACAGAAAAAAATTTTTATGTGAAAAGTGCAAGTCGCTTTGAGAAAATTTTTGTGAGTGGAATAACCTCACAAGTGAGCATAATTACCCCGAAAATCTTATTTTTATCTCCATTTACCACTTTTATTGTGACAACTTCTTGCCAAAGATGTTTTTTTTTTTGTGATTCATTACTTGTAATGATGGTTGTTTAGCGCATTAAATGCTTTTCCAGTCATTCTAAATAAATTACTTTAAAAAAATTTGAAAATATTTTTTAATATTGGTTAGTTGGTAGCGAGCGGAACAGCCTCGTCCGGCGCTATTTTAGTTTTATTTTTAGTTAAATGTGAGAGAGTAAAATTTATTTGGCCGATCGAAATTAATCTCAGCACTATATTAGTATTTCTTTTCTTCTTAAGACAATTTATTTATTATTTTTATTACATCTATTTTATTTCTCTGACTTCTTTCTTTAAAATTTTTACAATAAATTTTGCTGAATCTTCACCGAATTAAACAACACCGTCTTTCTAATATAAATTACCATGTTTTATATAATAACAAAAAAATATCTTGTTTTTGATCAATAATCATATGATTATACTTAACAAATATTTACTGTCAGCATACTCTACAAAAGCAACTCAATGAGATTGTTTATCGTTATAATATACAATTCCCTTACTCAAAGTCCTTTTATTCTTGCAGCTTCATGCGATAAACGATATTCTTCTTCTCCAGATTACTTTTCTTCAAATAAAGCGTTTTTAAATATCTCTCAAAAGGACATTATTTGTTTTCTTTTCACTACTTTGTTCAAAATATAAACTTAATTGATATTTAATAAAACAAAAATGATTATTTTGAACATTAGTAACATAAAATAATTGGATATGTTTATGTTTCCTATCATTATTTACTTGAAGAGAATAAATTAAATATTTTTTTCATCTAAGGAAAATATATGTATAAATATATTGCTTTTTTTTAAATTTGGTGAATAGGTTATTTTGATGGGCATTGCAAAATAATCTAATGTATTACCGATATGTAAAGTAAGAATTTTTATATTGTGGTATTCTTTCATGATGAACTGGTATAGTATTCAACGCAAGTTCGATAGCCCATATAAAACATTCATTAAAAATTAATTTCGGTATTAATACAAGTTAGAGTATCTGGTGACTGACTATATAAAGAATTCCTTTATGAGTTATATTAATTAACATGTATTTAAATATTAATTCAGTCGCTACCACTTCATACAGATTCTTTCATTTTAGATTGTAATATGTTTTCAGCAATATACATATATAAAGTCATTGATTTATATACTATATTAGTTCTTTTAAAATTTATTTCTTCAGTTATATCCTGATATTAAATAAATGTATAATAATTTCACAATAGTCTTAACACAGTTATCACTTTTTCAATATATTCATATTTTTCATTCTTAATACCATCACTAGTAGTTTGTAAATATTAGATTTTTTAATTTTTATTTTTATCGTCGCTGTTATTTCCCAATATTATAATCGTTTCCTTAATGCCGTATCTATTTCAGTATTTTTCTTTCTTCCACTTCTATCTTTAAACTCATAATCATCAGTGTTTTGTAAATGGTAAATTATTACGTATTAATTCAATAGTAGGGCCTATCATAATTATATCATCAATAATTATGGTAATTTAGCTTTTAAGTTAACTTGTCGTAAGTTGATAGGTTTTTTTTAAAGTTTCTATATCATATTTTAAATCTTACGGTTTTAATTGAGTAGGTGGGTCTATCTGAAAATAGTTAAGAGATTGGTTCTTTCTTCTCAGTAAATTTCTTTCCATAAATGTATTTTTCCTCAGTATTTACTGNTAAAATAGTTAAGAGATTGGTTCTTTCTTCTCAGTAAATTTCTTTCCATAAATGTATTTTTCCTCAGTATTTACTGTATTTCTGAAGTGTTAGCCTGGTCTGGTCCTTATGTCTATTTTTCAGTATAAAATATTTAAATATATACATAATGTAACAAATTTATAATTAGGTTTTGTTACTTTTGAAACTTCTACTATAATTATTTAATTAAAAAATATTTTTTTATTTTAGCCAAAGTACTACATGTAAATTCATTATTATTTATCTGATTTTTTAATAAACACTAATATTACTTATATTAATTTTCACAAAGGTTTTTNATGTAAATTCATTATTATTTATCTGATTTTTTAATAAACACTAATATTACTTATATTAATTTTCACAAAGGTTTTTTAATAATTGGTTTATTATTTATGCGAAAATTATTTAAACACTTTTAAAAATAATTGTTTTAGTGTTTGATATTATTATATTATTTTGTTTTTGCTGCTTTTTCTAATACTATTAACTATAGTTTTCATGCTATATAATTTGCACATTTTCGATATTCTTGNATGTTTTTGCTGCTTTTTCTAATACTATTAACTATAGTTTTCATGCTATATAATTTGCACATTTTCGATATTCTTGACAACATATTTTCAAAAATTGTTATTTTTACTTAATTATGGTAAATATTTATGTACCTTGTACTATTTTTACAAACATATTTACTCCATTCACAATTCATTTTTAAATTAAAATGGTATTTAAATTCTTCATATTTTTTATGTTATGTTTCGAAAAGCATTGCTTACATAAATATATGGGTTTGGTATTAGTATTTAAGTGTTTAAGAAAACAAAATAAATATTAAATTTTTTCGCTAAAAAAACAATATTTTGTTATATATAATTTATTTTAAACTATTTATGTAGCTTTGAATGAATAGCCAATTTATATTAATTACAATATATCAAACTCACATGATACTTTAACATTCGTAGCTATGGAAACGCCTTTTGGACTAATCACGTTTACACGTTTGGACATTTATTATCATTTAATTTATTTCAGCAATCATTTTAGGTATTATTTATTAATAAAAGTATTATTAATTAATAAAAAGCAACTATGAGACCTTTTATTATAAAGAATATTAATCGTCAATCAAGTTTGATGAATAAATTTTCCTTTTGTAAGTGCACATTAACACTATTGTTTAAATTAAATGATAACTTTTGTATACATATGAGGTTTAATATTATTTTAACACAGCTTTTTACTCTAGTGTATCTTTTTATGTCCAAATAATAAAAATAACATGTATTAATTGATTTAAATCATAAATAATGAACAATTATTTTATAAACTATCAGAGCTGGATATCGGTATAAATATTTCTTAATTTAATACAATGTAAAAGGAAAATGTTTAAAATCAAATAAATAATATTAATTGAAACCATTACATGGTAAAACAAAAAAGGACGCATACATCTTGAATTTACATCCGTGAGGTTGAAACTCTTTGAAATATATTTATAATTCGACTCTGACTATTAATATTCGCTATGACAACTTTTACTTGCTGTTTAAAACCGTCCTAAATACTTAAAGCATTACAAAAAAAAATATTTTATGTATTATATCTATATCTCATAGTTAATGGCTGCAGCCTGCGTGTGAAGTGGTAGTATAGCGATCAAGTCATTGGTCTCAATACAGGGTATATTTTCTGGGCGAGAGTTCGAAACTCTTCCGAACAATTTTTTTCTTCATGAATATTACTTGCTGGTAATAACTTGGTAAATTAAAAAAAAACCTACATTTTGCAAAGAGTAAATAATTTTTGTCGAAGTCAAAAAATATCACTCTCGGGACTTCACGTAAGTTTCAAGAAAAAGGAATGAAACCACACCAGTAAGTAATGAATTAATGTAAAAGACCAACAGTAATATAGCAATATTAAGATGCGCAAGCTGGTTATTTTATAGGCCTGCGCAAGTTACTGACTGGAAGCAATTACACGAATGACGTTCATATTTCCTACGAACCACGTGCTGCGAACCCACCGAGGGTGTCAAACGCAAATAGGAGAATTATTGTCGTGTAATATGAATATTCCATGGCGTCTCACGGAGCAGCTGGGATGCCGGCGCGTGCGCCAGGAATTGCAGAAGCTTGCAAAGGACCAAGTTCGGCAGCAGGCATCGTGTAACATCGGCTTTGGTATCAGCAGGCGGGATGCCACGCCGCTGTGCGATGGCCCATCGGGGATCGCCGCTCGGGGCCGGCTGACGGCAGGGCAGTTCTTCAGCTTCCGCGTGAAGCCGCCCACCGCACGGGAACCGCATGCGACGCTGCGGCACCTGATAATGCTGCGTTTGCCAAGGAAAGCGCATGCGTGATGCGTCACTGCGTCGTACGCATGCGCGGCTGTATTTCCCAGAGAGCACGAAAAGTCACGATTCTGCCCAACATGGAAGCAACGATCGCCTTGCCGCTTGAGGAAGAAGCTGAGATGAGGATTTGTTGTTAATTGTTTCAGTGGAAGATGACGCTGAAATATTCCGTTGAAGAGATGACGAAGGTTGATTTTAAGTTTTAATATTAAGACAACTTGTTGATAATGAAACTAAATTGAAGAGAGTATTTCAGATTATCAACTGAAATTTTCGACACGATGTTGGGCTTTATTAAAGGTGACATTACGGAATATCACTGCAGCCGAGTCAAGNATCAACTGAAATTTTCGACACGATGTTGGGCTTTATTAAAGGTGACATTACGGAATATCACTGCAGCCGAGTCAAGGGGCCAATATCTGCTGAACCAAAGTTGTGCCTCACTCTCGGTTCAGTAAGTTGAAGTAACAGCAAACGTAGCTTAACACGGTTACAAGTTTTCAGCGGCAGCAGTACAATGCCTGCCTTTTAGGCAATGCGTTGCACGCNGAACGTAGCTTAACACGGTTACAAGTTTTCAGCGGCAGCAGTACAATGCCTGCCTTGTAGGCAATGCGTTGCACGCGCGGAGGTGAACACTTAGCAAGCAACAGATATCAGGTGGACAATTATCGAAAACCACAAGTGTAAAGCGTCCCGAGATTTACGTTCTGGGCTTACGTGCGTGTAGGGTTGCAGTGGAGAAGGCATGCCGAGTTATTTGGGAGGAGTTTGCAAACATGCATTTGATGTAAAGTTTGGCAGGCTGCGTTGGCCGGAAAACACTTCANGAGTTATTTGGGAGGAGTTTGCAAACATGCATTTGATGTAAAGTTTGGCAGGCTGCGTTGGCCGGAAAACACTTCATATGTAACAGCAGTGGTGCCCAAACAATGCTACCTTTAACCGTGGGACGTTTGTCGTAATTGGCCGACCCATAAGTTAAACAGGTACATATATCAATGCATAAGGGAAACACGTAAATTGGTCATCTAGGTAAATAAACTGTTCAACTGATTGGTGACTGCTATCTCATTTGAACCTTTGCGTGTAACTTATGTGAATTTTTCACTTTCTTTATAAGAGAGTATATTTTACGCAGCCAACTANCATTTGAACCTTTGCGTGTAACTTATGTGAATTTTTCACTTTCTTTATAAGAGAGTATATTTTACGCAGCCAACTAATAGCTACTACAGACTTGTATGGGTGGACTCTGAGGGTATGAAATATTTCCTATATCCTATTCATGTTTTTTTCCGAATTTTCTGAAGCACTGTAAAAGTTCTTNTATTTCCTATATCCTATTCATGTTTTTTTCCGAATTTTCTGAAGCACTGTAAAAGTTCTTCTATTTCAACGATATTCCTCCGCCTCATGCATTCAAAGCTCATCTGAGTCTACAAAATTACACCAAAGGGACACCGCACTTCATTTGTGCGCACTCAATGTACTTATGTTTTACATTAGAATTATTTATTTCTAGGCATTACAAACGTAAGTGTTTTCTCACTGTATTTAATACAATAATTATAAATGAAACGTAATAATATATAAAAAAAATATACATTTAATTTAAATTTAACAAATACTAAGGTACGTTAACTTTGACACAAGTATAGAACGCTTGTGATTCATGGTATATTTAGAAAACAGCCAAACACTTTATACATGGTGTGATTTTTCAAAGGTTTAATTCAAAAAGTGTGAAGAAATCGCGAATTCACTATACCTGCTAGGTATAGCATAACTGTCGCTAAAATTTCGTCTGTGTTTAAGCTGAAACGGTGTACTCTAGGCACTTGCAACAAGAGGGCCTTTTTTGATAGTGAGAAATTTTTGCTAAACAAGGATGGCGTAAGAAACCAATCATGAAGGCAAAAAACTTATATTTTTTGAGAGTGCTCTAACTGGCATAAGTTTTTTATTGCTGGTATATATCAACACCATTTTGTAAAAATTATGAATATCTGTGCTGCACAAAACAGTATCCAGAAAATCGTACCATAAATTTCATATTATTTCTGATATTTTTCAAAGATACCGCTTCTAAACTTGATTTTCAAGGACGGATATCTCCCTAATTACAAAATTACACGAGACTATATTCCGTACGAGAATGTGCACAGTCGGCCATAACAGCCGTCATAGCCTGTAGTATGGCACCCGTTGCTGCCTTGCATGGCCGAGTTTCAAACCAGGTATTGTAATTCGGACCTGTCCTATTTTCTGAGGCAGGTTCCATATCAGCTTCCGTACATGGCCAATCAGATTGCAGTTTTGAGAATATAGGGTGCCCCCTCCCCCCATGTTCACTACTTGAAACGAGTTATGAAGAAACCAAAAATAATGCCTGTATTTTGATTTTACATCCGCGAACTTAAAAATTATTAAAATGAGTTTAAAATCCATTACAGTAAAGCAATAATAACAACAAAAAAGCTTTGAAATACATTTCAGTAGATTAGTTTCCAAATATTTAAAACATTAAATAAGTAACAAAAGATTAATACCAGTTTTTTTTTCTTCAAATAATAGCATATCAATAATATATAAGACTGCACAACTCGTGTGTGAATTTGTAGCGTAGTTGTAGAGCAGTGGTTCCTAACCTGCGGGTAGTTACCCCCTTGGNATGCACAACTCGTGTGTGAATTTGTAGCGTAGTTGTAGAGCAGTGGTTCCTAACCTGCGGGTAGTTACCCCCTTGGGGGTAAAACCGTTTTTTCTGAGGGTAACGAGCCAGATGTTTAGCTAAGGCTATTTAGTGCTGCGCTACACAGTGGGCATTAACGGGACGCTGGCGTCACGATTCATTCAAACTTCCCGCTGCTTCGAGAATTAGTATGAAGTGCGACGCGATTCACTGGCTTCCTCCCGCGCTCACTCACTCACTTCGCTTCCGTCCGCGCGTGTACTTATCCCTGCGCGCCACCGCTTTTGTTTTATTCGTTCATTCAGTCAGTCGAGCAATCAAATACATCGAATACAGACGCGTACACTTCACGCCGGATGAGACAGGCCAACCAGTAGTACGCTCTGCACGTGAATTATGTTTCGAAAACGCACCTAATCAGGTAAGTAGGTATATATAAAATAAGTATCGTATATGTAGCTTAAGGCACAAGTATACTTAAGTCTTACATATTTTTAAATATCGCTCTTGATTTCAGAAACCACGCCACCTACAAAAAAAGCTGTCATACCGAGAAGGTTATCTGCAATGGGGTCTCACTGAAATTATTGTTCAAGGAATCGAAGAACCTTAATGTGTGCTATGTAATAAAGTGCTTACTTCGGACAGTATGAAGCCAAGCAAATTAAAAGATCACCATGAATGAAGTCATCCAGGATACAAGGATAAAGATCTCGAATTTTTTAAAAGATAACAATCTATTCTAAAATCTTNCATGAATGAAGTCATCCAGGATACAAGGATAAAGATCTCGAATTTTTTAAAAGATAACAATCTATTCTAAAATCTTCGCACATAGTTTCAACGGGCACTTTTTTTCAATAAAATTAAGCTGGCCTTGAGGCTTCTTTTTGAATAACTCTCCACATTACAGTGAACGAAAAACCTCACACCATAGGTGAGGAACTTATCCAATCCTGTTTGCCGGACGCAGTGAAGCTAGTTCTTGGAGAGCAACACGAGGGTAAGATAAACCAAATATCGCTTTCTAACAACACTATCAAAAGTCGCATAGAAGAGATTAGCATGGATATTTTTCACACAGTGCTCACTGAAATGAAGTCAAGCCCCTACTTTACACTTTAGTTAGATTAGTCAACATATGTTACATCTTGTTCCCAATTGCTTGTATTAGTGCGGTACATAATCAATTACCAATTAAAAGAGGAATACTTATTTCCGGATCACTGAGCACCACTACTCGTGGAGAAGATGTGTTCCACACTTTGAAAAGTTAATAGAGGACAACGAAATCCAATGGTCGAAGTTGATCGGCGTTTGCACGGATGGTGCACCATATATGATGGGGGTTCGCTCAGGATTCCAAACATTGGTAAAAGCAGTTGCTCCTTATGCCACGTTCAGCCACTGCATTATAAATCGTTATGCTTTGGCAGTAAAAACACTTCCACCTGATTTGATGAACGTATTCTCTGACATTCTAAAAATGGTCAATCATATCCGAGGTACTGCGACAAACACTATAATTTTTAAAGTTGTATGTCAATAAGTTGGGGCCAAAATTGACGTCCTTCTATTTCACACGGTAATACGCTGGTTATCGCGGGATAGAGTGTTGCACCAGGTACTTGAACTCCGAGAAGAANCATGAATGAAGTCATCCAGGATACAAGGATAAAGATCTCGAATTTTTTAAAAGATAACAATCTATTCTAAAATCTTTGCGCAGAGTTTCAACAGGCACTTTTTTTCAATAAAATTAAGCTGGCCTTGAGGCTTCTTTTTGAATAGCTCTCCACATTACAGTGAACGAAAAACCTCACACCATAGGTGAGGAACTTATCCAATCCTGTTTGCCGGACGCAGTGAAGCTAGTTCTTGGAGAGCAACACGAGGGTAAGATAAACCAAATATCGCTTTCTAACAACACTATCAAAAGTCGCATAGAAGAGATTAGCATGGATATTTTTCACACAGTGCTCACTGAAATTAAGTCAAGCCCCTACTTTACACTTTAGTTAGATTAGTCAACATATGTTACATCTTGTTCCCAATTGCTTGTATAAGTGCGGTACATAATCAATTACCAATTAAAAGAGGAATACTTATTTCCGAATCACTGAGCACCACTACTCGTGGAGAAGATGTGTTCCAAACTTTGAAAAGTTAATAGAGGACAACGAAATCCAATGGTCGAAGTTGATCGGCGTTTGCACGGATGGTGCACCATCTATTATGGGGGTTCGCTCAGGATTCCAAACATTGGTAAAAGCAGTTGCTCCTTATGCCACGTTCAGCCACTGCATTATAAATCGTTATGCTTTGGCAGTAAAAACACTTCCACCTGATTTGATGAACGTATTCTCTGACATTGTAAAAATGGTCAATCATATCCGAGGTACTGCGACAAACACTATAATTTTTAAAGTTCTATGTCAATAAGTTGGGGCCAAAATTTACGTGCTTCTATTTCACACGGTAATACGCTGGTTATCGCGGGATAGAGTGTTGCACCAGGTACTTGAACTCCGAGAAGAAATCGCCTTATTTCTGGAAAGGATCAAAACAGCCAAAGAGAGAGAACTTCACATGCAAATAACAGACAATATATTTATTGTAAAGCTTGCGTACCTCGCAGATTTTTTCGGAGAAATAAATATGCTTAACCTATCTCTACAAGGGAATATGGTGATTGGTTTGACAGCTCAAGATAAATTTGCCAGTTTTCTCTGAAAACTTCAGCTCTACCAACGCAGGGTTGAGGTTGAGGATGCATCAATGTTCACATAATTAGCCACGCTGCTCGTGGGAATTGATTAAAAATTCACATTCACAAATGACATTTCTCAACACATAGCATCCTTGATTAATTCCACCAATAACTATTTTCCCGATTTAGGAAATAGTCAAACAAATGCTTGGGTTTCAAGACTTTTTTCAATGGATGAAGCTATTTTCTCAGATAACGATATACCCGCTATAGCAGAATTACTTGGCCTCCGCGAAGACAACACATTGACGGTGGATTTTGAAAGCTACGAGCTATCATCGTTTTGGGCAAAAGTTGCTGGGGAATACTCTATTATTCCTGACAGAGCTCCTAAAATATTAATCCCTTTCGCGACTGCTTNCTCTATTATTCCTGACAGAGCTCCTAAAATATTAATCCCTTTCGCGACTGCTTATAAGTGTGAAACTGGACTTTCAACGTTGGTGGCCATGAAGACAAAATCAAGGAATAGATTTAATCTTGAACACGAATTGCGATGTGCCCTGTNCTTTCAACGTTGGTGGCCATGAAGACAAAATCAAGGAATAGATTTAATCTTGAACACGAATTGCGATGTGCCCTGTCGGAAACAAAGCCAAATATTAAGAAGATTTTACAAAAAAAAAGCAATACCAACCGTCGCATTGACTTTTTTTACGTCTTTTTTACATTCTACTTTCTATATATTATGGTGCTTTTTTTTGTTAATAAATGTGGATAAATTTTTATTTGTTTGTTTTCTTAAAGGGGTAAAAGACAACTTTCTACAATTGTCAGGGGTAATGGTCTCAATAAGGTTGGGAATCACTGAAGTAGAGGCTGGGTTGAACTAACCTGAGTGTATGTTTTTGGGTGCGATTTCAAAACTCCATTGGACGTATATTTTGTACTGTTGAAAACGGATTACAACTTCACGTTAAGACGTAAATGTACAGGTGTAACGTAGAATGTTTAAATTACATTAATTCTTTTAAAAAAAAGTTTGTGACTTTATTTTATCATTTTTGAATATAACAATGCAATATAAACGTGTGCTATTTTGTTTAATAGGCGTGCACAAATTACAGGCTATCAGCAGTTGTACGAGTAAGGCTCATATTTACTACGAATCATACGTTTATCTGCGTATCCGGTGAGAGTTACTACACCAACTGCTGTCGTGCAATAGTATTCCTCCAGAGGCTGTTGTACCGTCTCGTGCACCAGGCCATGTAGAAGCTTCTACAAGACCAAGTATGGCATTGTGCATCGTGTAATACTGGCTTTACGAATTGAGCTGTGCTACAAGTTGCAATGCAAATGTTTACCTCATCTACCACAAGGAGTCACCTCCCGAAATATTTCATGTGAGTTTCCGAACAAAAAGGTTTTTTTAAGCATTTTAAAACATTCGGGATCATGGCCTTTTTTATTTTTATTATTTATTAGGTTTTTATAATTTTTGCTGTTTTCTTAATTTTTTACTGCCATTTTGTTTTAGAATTGGAATTTCTTGTATACTAACGTTATACATAATAAGCTTTCGCATGTCTTCAATGTTCACACCAAGGCATTGGTTTTCTGAAGTGGTCCCTTTATTCCAACACCTCTAGTGGTAGCATTGCATATTTATTTTTCCAGTTTTATAAATNGGTTTTCTGAAGTGGTCCCTTTATTCCAACACCTCTAGTGGTAGCATTGCATATTTATTTTTCCAGTTTTATAAATGATTCAGTATAGCGGTGGGGTAACCATCACTTGAGTTAATGACTTTCTCAAATTCTCATATTGTTGGTTGCGGAAGTACCCGCCAAGTCTAAACCATATTCTAATAATTTCATTAATAGAGCCATGAATACAAAACCATTAAAATGCTATATTGTCGCGACGCGACTTATGAAACAGAAACAAATCANGTTAATAGAGCCATGAATACAAAACCATTAAAATGCTATATTGTCGCGACGCGACTTATGAAACAGAAACAAATCAATTCTTCATAACGTCAACCTATTAAAGACGCCTCCAAAACAACTGTCTTGAGGCGACTTAGAGATATATGGGCTAAAATAAATAAGCTCAAGTAGATGCAACTCGCTTTAAGAAAATTCTATAAGAAGCCAATTTTTGCCTACGAGAGAGAACTTTCTCTTGCTCAGTCTATGATTGTTGTACTGGGATTAAACCAGCACATCCTGTACTACAAGGCGCTTTAAAGATGGGTCACTGCGAATTTATAATTTCCGTTCATTCAGTAGTTTTTCTGTTCGTTATCAATTCTGATTCAAGGTTTCTTCTACTTTCTAGATGAAGGGGTAAAACCAAATTAAAACATCGGGATTCTTAAAACCAAAATTTTAAACAAGGTTTGGTTAAAACAAATAAAAATAACTGACAGACAGGAGTGGAGAGTCCGTTAAGTTTGCTTTAGACCCAAATTATAAATNATCTTAACACTGCAAATTAAAACAGCACTCGGGCGAGGCCAAGGGATCGCCTGAGGTACGAGCTCTCGCAGCACACGCGACTCACTACCCCCGGAACATCACGCGCACTCGCACGACAGCTGACACAGCGATACTTCGGTCATTCAATCAGAGGCGGGCCCTGCCTCTCATCTACCTGTTTCACAACAGCGGCCTCCCTTCGCCAACAAAACACCTGTCCAATTCACAGACGAAGTGCACCGAACCCCAGGACGACGATACACTTCCGTGAACAGTCCAGCGCAAGCAGACGACGTCGACCTCCTATTGTAAAACACCCGGGTCTCGCGGCCTCGCATTCACGCCAGAGACAAAATTTTACACACTTAACCGGCATGTCTACGGAAGCAAAATTTTAGCAAGATGAAAATATACTTGCACAGAATTTATACTGCTTTCACTCTCAAACACCATGGTTCCCACTGCGCTGCAAGGACACATAGGCAATTTTTATAATTCGCAATGTCCTTACAGCAAATTGGCGATATTCAATCTGCCCACTGATGTTCTGACTAGTGAGATTTACCTTAATGCTCAATTTCGTGTTCTTTTAATACATATAATAGTAATATTTCCGTCCTGTGGTGTTTTAAAATCACATCAAACAGAATGTGTCGTCATATACTAATGTTTTTAAAAAACGTCTATATACTGTTCATGGTCAAGTGAGCAATTTTGAGGCCTTAGGTACTTTTAACTTTCAGCCATTTTTATTCTTAATCCACCTTTTAAAATAAATTTTCACATTCTTGTAATAAGAACTATGTGTACATTCTACCGCACACGGAAGGTAACGCATAGGATTAAAATATAATAGATTTATTTAATATTATTCCAAATAAGAGATCCTTTAAAAGTGGTCACTTTACATTAACTATCCTATAAAAAACAGGACCAGTATATTTTTGTAACTTCACCTGGCCGGCAGATTTATAAGCATTTTAAACAAAGAAGGCATTATACACGAATAAATGGAAAAATTTAGTAAAGTATCAAAAATTACTCTAGCAGTTTTAGATAGANTATCAAAAATTACTCTAGCAGTTTTAGATAGAATTAGGATAAAATAAACTTGACTGGTGGACTTGGAAAACATTTTTGCCATCGTAATATTAAGTGTCTTAATAAAAAATACACGTATCAAGAATATAATACTTCTATAAATATGTGTAGAGGTGTATCTCCCGAAATTTTATACGCAGAATTCGATTACCTGGAACAGAAAAGGGCAACCGGTGAGACACGCGAGACGCCCGCCCTCCTGGGTACCTGCATGGGGCCGGAGACCCAGAATAGCAAACCAGCAAGAAGCGAAGGGGAACGCTTACCCCAGTGCTGGTACTGCCCAGGGAGGCATTTGAACCGCGATTGCCCTACTGTAAAAGCCCGCATCACCGCCGAAAAGGAAAAAGCTGTCGAAGGCTCCGCCCTCAAGACAGGGAAAGGTAATCCGGGAAACGCGCGTGCCGGGACCTGGAGCCGCCCACCACCCCCGGCATAAAGGAAAGGGTGAAACAAATCCTGACATTAAGCGATCCACGACCGGGATCACAAGCACCTAGGATCGAAGTACGGCTCAATACCCACAATATTAAGGCGATTCTGGACACGGCCGCAGCCGGAAATTTCATANAGATGAAAATATACTTGCACAGAATTTATACTGCTTTCACTCTCAAACACCATGGTTCCCACTGCGCTGCAAGGACACATAGGCAATTTTTATAATTCGCAATGTCCTTACAGCAAATTTGCGATATTCAATCTGCTCACTGATGTTCTCACTAGTGAGTCTTGCCTTAATGGTCAATTTCGTGTTCTTTTAATACATATAATAGTAATATTTCCGTCCTGTGGTGTTTTAAAATCACATCAAACATAATGTGTCGTCATATACTAATGTTTTTAAAAAACGTCTATATGCTGTTCATGGTCAAGTGAGCAATTTTGAGGCCTTAGGTACTTTTAACTTTCAGCCATTTTTATTCTTAATCCACCTTTTAAAATAAATTTTGACATTCTTGTAATAAGAACTATGTGTACATTCTACCGCACACGGAAGGTAACGCATAGGACTAAAATATAATAGATATATTTAATATTATTCCAAATAAGAGATCCTTTAAAAGTGCTCACTTTACAGTAACTATCCTATAAAAACAGGACCAGTATATTTTTGTAACTTCTCCTGGCCGGCAGATTTATAAGCATTTTAAACAAAGAAGGCATTATACACGAATAAATGGAAAAATCTAATAAAGTATCAAAAATTACTCTAGCAGTTTTAGATAGAATTAGGATAAAATAAACTTGACTGGTGGACTTGGAAAACATTTTTGCCATCGTAATATTAAGTGTCTTAATAAAAAATACACGTATCAAGAATATAATACTTCTATAAATATGTGTAGAGGTGTATCTCCCGAAATTTTATACGCAGAATTCGATTACCTGGAACAGAAAAGGGCAACCGGTGAGACACGCGAGACGCCCGCCCTCCTGGGTACCTGCATGGGGCCGGAGACCCAGAATAGCAAACCAGCAAGAAGCGAAGGGGAACGCTTACCCCAGTGCTGGTACTGCCCAGGGAGGCATTTGAACCGCGATTGCCCTACTGTAAAAGCCCGCATCACCGCCGAAAAGGAAAAAGCTGTCGAAGGCTCCGCCCTCAAGACAGGGAAAGGTAATCCGGGAAACGCGC
>NQII01002096.1:139423-175549 GCA_002778355.1 Clitarchus hookeri | reverse complement strand
CCAACACAAGCCTTTCGCCAGAACGTCTGTAGAACGCGTTAGAATTAACCCAGCAGTTCAGACAGATAGGAAAAGAGGATAGGTCTCGTATGTGTAACAGTGACCTGTGTTTACCAAATAAACGTAAGTGTGCGTAAATTAAACCCGAGTACGACTTTGTGTTGACCCCGCATGCAGCCTGTAAGTCTTAGGTGAGAGAAGTGTCGAGTTAAGATTAATAATAATTTGTCCACCCTGCCAGACATGCTTGTCTTCGTATCTGCTNTAGGTGAGAGAAGTGTCGAGTTAAGATTAATAATAATTTGTCCACCCTGCCAGACATGCTTGTCTTCGTATCTGCTGACACCTAGCGTGTGTCTTCAATCATTGACAATCTTGTATTCTTTCATCTTATTAAATATGTCTTTAATCACATAAAAATGGAGTGCAAAACGCACGTGCATGACTGGAAATTAAAGAGCTTTCTCAGCAGCATTGCTTAAAACTAACGAGAAAAAGCTTGAGTTCATAAAGAAAATTTAAAACCAAGGACTGGAAACATTTATCACAATATTGTTCCAACCAGTCAAATACAACTCGGTGTAATCATGGCAATATGCCTTAAATATTTATTTTTAATTTATGAACTAATTTTACCAACAGTCAGAAAGGACCGGAAAATACAGAATGCATGTTAAGATAAATGTTCCGCCATTAAAAAAAAATTTGTCATTAAGAAGTGCTTTAGATTTCTCAAAGTGTGATGCTGGTTGATGACTCCGAATGTAAACGAATAAATGCTGTTATGAAAATAGAAATGTCATAGTAGTGACAATGTTTCAGAAGTCAATACTCTTAAGTAAACCCAAATTATCTCATAATAAAACTCTGAAGCGTAAAGATAGATGTGCCTACAAGACTAGGAACTTGAAACAAAAGAAAGGAAGAAAACGAGAGATGAAGACGATAAACTGTACAAATATGTACTCTTTCTGATGTTAAGTATAAAAATTGAAATTTTTCTCAAATGTCTTTAGCTTAATTATTACAATCCTCTGTAATTCAGTTACATAATAATAACGGGCCACATCAGTTATTGGGTGGTAATGTACATCAAAAACTACATTTTATTACCTATTAGCCTTAATCGTGTCTCATGACAGGTAAAAANAAATAGATGTGCCTACAAGACTAGGAACTTGAAACAAAAGAAAGGAAGAAAACGAGAGATGAAGACGATAAAACTGTACAAATATGTACTCTTTCTGATGTTAAGTATAAAAATTGAAATTTTTCTCAAATGTCTTTAGCTTAATTATTACAATCCTCTGTAATTCAGTTACATAATAATAACGGGCCACATCAGTTATTGGGTGGTAATGTACATCAAAAACTACATTTTATTACCTATTAGCCTTAATCGTGTCTCATGACAGGTAAAAATAATTATATTAAATGATACGTGATTTCTTTTAGTGCCTCCACGTTTACAAAAATTGGTGTCCTCTGCTTTCGTTTCTTCAGATCTTCCTTAAATCTCGACAGTCGTTGTCCTTACTGTTTCATTGAAGCCGTCACAGACATACCTCTTTTCTCACCTCTCTCCTAAATAAAGAACCTACTTAAAATTCTGCATATTGATCAGCACTTGAACTTTGTCGGCAGGTCACGACGGCCATAGTTTTACATCTATGCAGTGCTCACAGGTTCGCATCGCCTCTTCGCAGAACTCCCACAAAAAGTGGTCCAGCGGCTTTTGGAAGACGGATGGATTTTGGAAGGCCGGTTGTTACCCTCAGGTAAGGCCACTATTTCAATTTCGCAACAGAGTCATTCCTGCAGTTCCAGCAACCTGATTTGATGCAACTGGCTTCTGCGTTTGTTCAATTCATCGGTGACTTGCATAACGGGCACAACAGGTAATTTCCTAAGACGAAAAAAAAAATATCTAAAAATCTAATTGCGTTAAGATGTTTTTAAGTTGTGTCCAGGCAAAACATTTTCTCGAAATAATCTCTTGAAAGACCGTGAAAAAGAGTTGAAAAAAATTTCATGAACAACGTTTCGGACGCTTGCAGTCATAATAAAACAGAGCTATGTACCGTTTATGAATTATGATACGTTATTAAACAGGTAATATGAAAGTTGTCACCTGAGTTCGAGCTAGGAACAAATGTTCAGAATATGGGCGAAACGAGCACTATTTATGTCCAAGGGTAGTTTCGGGGTGTCTTACTTCGTGTCGTTAACTATCGCAAGAAATTATGCTTGTTAAAAATCTTCTACACACAAAATTATATTTGGAAAAGCACCTGGTAACACTTTACCACATTCCACGTCTCCTAATCGGATTAGCTTTGGATAATGTAGAAGCCCGTGAATGTTAAAGATAACATTTCCTACTTAGGGTTTAGTGTGAAGGGGCCTGTTTCATGACTTCAATGTTATACGAACGTTAAACTAATTTAAATGGAAGGTTTGTAACTACTGGCAAGTTTACAAATCGCTGAAAGAAGGGAGGGGGAGAGAGAGAGAGAGAGTGAGAGATAGAGACCTTCAGAAAACCATTTTAAGAAATATAAGATGAAAGACTGACCTATGTTTTTATGAATGGGAGGAGAGGTATGGTTTCAGACCCTCATAACAAGGAAATATTTAATATACTTCTGCTATTGCGATTTTTCTAATTTAATACTCTATAAAGCTAACATATACATGCTAAATACGACATACATCTGAGAGATACTTATCGCCTTGCAAAATTTTAAACTGCATATAATTAAATATTTGCAATATTTTTAACATAAATTTCTTTTATTATTGCGCTTCATATTGTAAACATAGCACTATCTTTGTTACAATTTATAAAAAAAACGTCTTTATAGTAAATAAGTTTTTTGCAACACTTCTTTCGAAAAATGAATAATGTACAGCTGCATTCGAATATCAGATGAGAATGTCATTATCTTAAAATAATGAGAACAGGTATGCCATTCATATAGTCCTAATGTTACACGCATTTCATGCAGATGATTTTGAAATTTGTTTTCAAGTGAATTAAAGTACCAAACGCAGCCTTAGAAAGTTAAAGATTGATTGATTCGCGTAGGAAGGAAGTACTTACTACAAAATCTGATAAATTTCACTCACTAACCTGAAAGATCATTACGATAAGCTTTGCAGAGGGAAACAAATCTAGTCATTCTCAGTTCCTGCTATAGAAAAAAAAATTCAGTATAATTTATCTTCTTTTTCTGTGTTTGACTAGGTAATGATAAAACCGATAAATGTTTGCGGAAAAAGTAAACAGAAATGTTCAAATTATGTAGTATAAATAATTTTTATTTAAAGGTTCCTTCTTTTCATAATGAAAGTAGGAACAATATTTATCGTTATTAATACGTACATTACCTTCAGGTCCATCACATATTTCTCAGGGAAAAGTAAGCACAAGTTAATCAACATAAAGTTTCTCTATGCTGTGTAGTTTTTGATGTTATCGCACACGTCTATCAGCCAGGTAAAGAACCTCGTTTCAAAACTGAACAGTCCCGCTGCATTGAAAGTACCGACCAAATAAATCGACTCTCTAACTACAAGCCCTTCATAAGATATTATCGTTACCATGTTTCGTATAAGTGATGAAGGCGCGAGAAGTTTCTATGGGGGATCGTGAATCGAGAATCGAGATTCACATGTGTTTGTGCTTACGCCAGCGGGCGGAAATGGCATACCGAGTGGACCTCCGAGACAAGCAGGGCGCGCTGTCCCAGATCTCAGAAGTTCTCTCCCCGTTGGCTGGCCTTCTGAACTAAAATTTCGCGTCAGCAGAGTGACACAACATCTGCTGACAACTTCTTGTCAGAAGTGCTGCCCTTTCTGGGTACAGCTGAAGCTTCCGCTAATCCGAAAAGCCTTCACCCGAGTACAAGCTTTGCACAGCGCAAACTGTTCAGCAGCATGGTCTGATAGGAAAGAAAAAAAAAAAAAAAAACGCCCTCAGAGGACCACATACAACACTGATAATTTATAGCCGTCAAATTTATACACGTGCTAAGTCTAGAATGAAGTGTCTAATGTTCTTTTTAACACCGTAATGCAATAGGGGAGAGTCGGGTATCCCCGGCCAGTGTTAGTTTCAAACAATCCCGCGCACATAGGTAAACAAATAACACGCCATAATGACCGCAGCGCCATTTAGCCGTATAATCGAATCAACCCAGACGCGACCGCAGAGCGAACAACACGTCACAATAGTTCATTTACCTGTGCCTATATTGTAATGTACGCCGTTTACATTTTGAACTCAGTTATTGTTTATAAAATGTAAGTACTTCACCGTTATTTATTGATTCTCCTTTAAGATATTGATTCTAGTGTATAAGTTAGGTTAATTATTAAGGTTATCTTAAGTGACATTGTCGATATTATATAAAAACATAGAATGGGGCGATCGGGTACCACCGGACACGATGTTGTCTGGTAACCCCGGACATTTTTGGATGGAGAAAAGTTTAGTTATTTTAATGTAATGTTAAAGCAAGTGTATTAAATGTTGTTGTCTTTTGCAGAATCACTTCAAAAATGCCACAGTTAAAGGGAATAATTACATACAGAGGAGATTAGATGAAAATAAAATAAAATAGGCTATGCTATCTGTCTAGGAAATAAAGACATATGTGAGAGAAGCAGCTGGGAGATATAAGGTGCCGAAAAGTACTCTTCAAGATCGGATCAAAGCCATCAGAAGTGGACAAGGAACACAGTTTAAGCCAAAACCGGGAAGATTCTGACATCTTCGCCGTTCAAAAACGCGCTGGCAGAGAAAAGGGCTGCAGCCAAAAAATCGAAAGCTGCAACCAATAATAGTACGGTTGCAACCAATAAAACCAAGGCTGCAACCAATAAAAACAAGGCAGCAGTTAATAAAATGAAAACAAAGAAGAACATTCAATGTTTGGTTCAGCCACAAAGAGACCAGGATACATAATGCACCATTTGCGGAGAAACGTTCCAAGAAGACTGGATCCAGTGTCATAAATGCGAAGACTGGGCGCACGAAGCGTGTGTGGACATTGACCCTTCGGTGGAATAGTACTGTTGGGATATATGATGCCAATAAACGGTTTGGTCATCATTAAATCTATGTCCAGGGCTACCATCCAAAAATGTTTCCACTGAAAATTTAATACTTATTTCAAGACTTAATATAAGCTAAGATAATGACACTAACGGATTGTTACTTTATTAATTTTCAGAGATATAGGTTTTATTTCAATCCTAGTATAAAAATAAAGATTTAGGTCTGTTGAGTTTGTTTTCGGAGACAACAAGGAACATATTTCCATTATCTGATGTGAAACATTCTACAAAAGAGAAAATCAGTGCAGATTTGCGGTTATTATAAACAACAAATTAGTAACACAAAAGCTTTCACAAGCCACTAGCAATATCTAAATCATAGCTATTTTAATTTCAAGGCTCCTCATGTCAAACCATAACATCCTGTTTCTCAGAAGAATCATTTCTTTTTGACCTTTTGCAATTGTTCTGTGAATTGGTTCTCAAGGTCCTGTTGGGGCTCACGGTTTTATAGTGGTCAGCTTACTCTTCCGTAACAAGGTCAACCTGGATCGATATCTGACGTGGTCACAAGGATTTTAGCATTTTGGAAACACGTCAGGCGTTGGCGTTGGCCAGTGAGCTTTCTCGGGGCCTTCCCTTTTCCCCCACATTTGCATTCCACTGTTGATCGTATTAAATTAATTTCACCCTTAACGAAATTTAAGACATCGTTTTTACACGTCAACCAGAAACTATTAATGAATGCGTCGTCCCACACTTCAGTTACGAGAAATTTTACGTGCTACAGTCTACAATATTTCATGAGCGTAAGAATCCATTAGTCACCACACCAGACTACCGTCTTCCATGCTCCATTCCTGTACGTAAGACCAATATGAAAATAAGAGTTTTACTTGATTTTCTGGCACCGCCGGTTTCATAAATCCTCATGTCCACTGCTCTGCGAGACAAGCCTGGTCTCTTTGTACACACATAAATCTCGTTTCTTCAAACAGTCGTTCTTCGATCTTTTCTTCGCGAGAACGGTCACATAATCGCCGCGGTACGCGTCCACGCCTGAAAGGGCATAGAGGATGATCACGGTGAAGTAAGCGCTTCAGAAATCAACCACAGAAAAAAAACACTGCCCATAAATACACGTTTGCTACAATACGCACCAGCATTCTGGATCCCAATTAAGCTGGCAGCGATTTAGTGAAAATAGTTATAAAACTTGGCGCTACTTCGTGAGTCAATTCTTTAATACATGGCTACTGAAGAAACTGTTTTTTTTTGTACACACAGGAACACGCTTTTGCGTATTTCAAAACATTTTCGTTCTCAAAAATTCCATAGTTTCAATTGATGAGGCATGAATGAAGTGAGCTGGTTAATGGCAATGCTAATTTTACATATGGCTGGAAGATTCAAAATGAGGAAAAAAGTGTCTCATAAGAAGGGCTTTCTAAAGTGCAGAATTAACCGTGAAAGTATATACTTTACTGTTATTACGGCCTTAACTCGCTCGGCAGGCCATGACATGCTTCTTTCTACCTTTAAGACCTACCGTATTACGTGGTAAATGACTCGCCAGGGTTCGTTGAAGTGAAGTCTCATTTATGCAGGAACTTCCGATAAACTGCTCCGCTTGTCGTCGGAGCAAGGAATAATTACGGAAAAGCCTGCTATCTTCGCCCCCAGGTAATGTAAGGACCGTATTTCCTTTCTGCAGCCACGGTAACTTGACATAACGCAGTTAGGCGCTGCGTTTTTCCAGCTCATTAGTCGCTGGTCTAATGCGTCCAAGAAGCAATTTTTCTACTACAAAAAATTGAGAAAACAATTTTCTTTAATTAGATGGTGAATTTTGTCTTGTCAGACTTGTTGGTCATGTCCCGAAGATTTTCTCAAAATATACCTGAAGAAGGTCTGGAATAAATTTTCGAGAATGTGATGTCATACATAATGAAAGGCATGCAATTATAATAAACGAAACAGGTTAGCAGTTCTTAAATGGCAATTGGTATACATGCAGATATTTTATAAAACCTCATTAAATTATTTGGCACTAACAAATGTATAGAAACTGGATGAAACTCTCTCTACCCATGTACAGGATAAATTTAATGCGCTGTCGTGGTGTTGAGTATTCCGAGATTTTATACTGGCTAATCAAAACGTACCGCAACGTGCCAACTGGTGAACTTAAGCAACTCGTAATGCTTAATAATCGAGATTGCTTTGGAAAAACTGGACTGAATTTGCCGAGTAAATTTGAAGATAATTTCTTCATATCAGGGGTTATTTAAATCAGAATTGTTTAAGACTTATTCGAGAATACAATGTTACCAACCCTTCAGAAATTTGAAGGGTTAATGCTGATAGAGCTGACTTTGAACACACTGTAAGAATGGACCTCCCTCGTGAATATGCTCTTAGGATGACATGAATGTTGAATGGCAATTTTTTGACATAACAATTGGAATTCGCAACTTTTCATTCGAAGTAAGGGGCCTTCCATAACTTACTATCAAAGGGGAAAAAACATGTTGGAATAAACAGTGCGTGCATTTATAAGCAGTATTTCCCTGTATCTGTGAAACATTTTCTTGAAGTCATGGATTCAAACGTTTGAATATCCTGGATACTTGTTTCAACAAATAAACGATATTATTTTAATTTTTTTCGTTTTTTTGCTGCGTGTTTTAAGGGTGCGATGCCTGAAACTTTGAATAATATTGTACGAATTGCTGTTTCGAACAGAACATGAAAAACTGGAAAGAACGAAAAGAGGGTTATTAAAATTTATTAATTCTCGAATGACCTCAATTCGCTGTGGCACAAGGCACGAACCTCTTTAAAATCATACTTTTTGCGTGTTTTGTAGACATACAGGTACCTGAACTTCCACAAATTATGCATGAACTCTCAAGCATCCAAACAAAGTAGCATATGTGTTTACACAGCAGCCAGCACTGACGTACAACCTCCTCCCCACTACCCTCTGCGGGAACAAGGGCGCATTTATCAAATTGCAGTTGCTCCTTCCGCCTAGACTGGTATCCAAAAGTTGACCTATTAAGCCAGTGAGGTCACCGGAAATGTCAGAATGCCTTCACAAAAGTTACCTTGGCCATGTCCAGCCCATACTTCCGCAACAACGAAATGACTGTCATCTAACAGTGTCCCTGGTTTTAATAAAATTGCAATCTTCTGTAATTGCCTACTGGCCCACGAGATTAAACCACAAATATCAATGTCGGCTGGAAATCATACTGATGATTTCGAGGCCTCGAATGAATACAGGTGAGAACACACCTTGTTTTCATGACGTCAGTAAAGTTCTTTTCATAACTGTGAAATATATCCCACTACAATTTCATAGTACATTTCAGTATAGGCTGTTCACAGTAAAGTGAAAACTTATAATGCCCTAGTTACTTTTTACCCATCTGTAATTTATTTTAACATCCACCATTTTTTAAAATAAATATTACCATTATACGTATTAAACATAATGTATATATTACACCGGACTCGAAATTCAACAACTGACGCTAAAATAAAATATAATTATTGACTATTATTCCAAATGAGAGGGTTTCAAAAAGTGCTCACTTTACGGTGAATAGCAAACATAACGAACATAATTATTAACTTAAACCAGCGTGCTTATGTCACGGTGTTACCATAGTAAATAAGATCGTAAACTGGCGCCCCGAGTATAGGTAGCAACTACTTACTGTCTCCGCAACTGTACTACGTATAAATATAAAAAAATTGTAACAGTAGAATGATTATGCCGATTCGAAGACAAGGGCAAGTGGTGCGGAGCGTCGGAACTGTTCATGCGGTCATTCCGGTCCCCCGGCGGTCATATTGTCTGCGATGTTCGATGTTGGTGACCTTGACTTTTGACCTTACCACGGTAACCTTGACCTTTCACTTCGACCCTGGTAACCTATGACCTTAAAAACAAAAAAAAACCCTAAACCTTCTAAAAGTGTTTTATAAAAAATTATTATAAAAAATTTAATAACATTATGTAAAAAAATTATTTTTAACAATGTTATTCTAAAATTATTGAAAAATTATTATTAAAACATTATTTTAAAAATTTTCATTTGTAGAGGTGTTCCCAGCACCATGTCCAGCAGACGACTGATCCCCTCCAATCAATTACATTGTCTTATCATTCACCTCTGCACACCCTGTCCACTATTTATTATATCGTAAGCAGCCATCATTATTTTTCGTTTGGCAATTGTTTATACCTTTCTGAGAGCAACATTTGGTTTTTCATATGTTTTCTTTTACAACTGTCGATTTTGCCACCAGGTGGCAGCCATATTTGTTTACGTTTTTAAATTATAGGTGGTGCTGTCGGCGGCCTCCATACTGGATTTTATTTTGAAGATATGGGTGGTGTTAATTTTTATATTATGCTGTCTATTATTAGCCTGTACCAAATTGTGACAAAGACTATTCCTTCAACGAACATAGACAATGTTTTTTTTTCAACATAAATATTGTTATTTGAATTATTATTTATATAAAGTAAAGGTTTTTTCAAAGAAATAAAACACACAATTTCTTTTTTAAAAAAATTTTATTTGGAAATGTACAATATAAGAAAACACACATACAAAGGTTTTAAATTGTAACCTTCGGTGATCACATCTCGATGTCCACATCATCGACCCAGGAATTGTAGCTGGCTGGGAAACCCCACCACTTGACATAAAACCACCTATTATGCTGTTTCAGCACCTTCACGACCAAATACACATCTGTAAACTTTGTATGCATGATCTCCTCTGTGTAGAAACCACCACATAGGGGAACATTATTCAGATCCTCAAGATAATAGGTCCGAGGAGCATAGTTGCATGTACATCGCACACGAAAGAGTACAGGGCTCAAAATCGCTGTGAACCCTTTATCGAAGATGCGTTTCTGTTTGGAGTTGCGCACCAGGTCGCCAAGCTTGCGTGGGTCCCTTCTTTTGACATCAGTGTAAAATGTTCGAAGCATGGAGTCGTCTTTCACGTCTTCGGATTTCATGCGAGTGAACGGAAGAATTGTACTCACGTACAAGTTTTGGGAGTATATCCAACCACTTGTAGTAGCCATTCGCAGCGAAATGCCCTCACATATTGCCCTTTAGAGTCCTGTTGAACCTCTCGACGATAGAAGCATTGGGATTGCAGTACATGGAATAATAATTTATGTTATGTTTCTTCACCAGTGCCTTAAACTTCGCAATGTAGAAATCCTTGCTCTGGTCGATTTGCAGATTAGTCGAGATGCGTCCTACATGCAACACATCTGATGATGCGTTGGTGATTCCATGGGCATTCTTCGACTTGACAGGCTTAGCCCAGGCAAATTTAATATATGTATCAATGACGGTCAACATATATTTGTAGACCTTGTTGACCCGAAAATACTTTATCATCTACACGAGGTCAGCTTGAAATAGGTCACTCATCCCATATATCACGATCCTGTGGCAGTGTTGGTTACATCACGCAGATGTGTACATTTCATTGGCGATTCCCAAACAACTCATTCTATATAGCCTCCCTCCTTCAGTTCTTTGATGATTGAAATTATATCTTTAGTGTGGGAGTAATTTTCAACCCCTTGCGAAGAGAGCAATAGTTGCATCCTATCTACCAGCTCATTCGGTTCGTCCTAGAATACGTAGTCAGTATTCTTGGCATCATCATTCTTCTTAATTTTTCGCTTCTTTTCAGTGCTATGCCACTGAAGAGGTCTGCGAGAATGTCAATTTTTTCGTCATCTTCGTTCTTATAAACACCTGTCTCAGGATTTTTTTCTTGGTAAAGTACATGTGTGATTTCAAACCAAGTCTTGCATTCCAGCAGGTTTGATTCTGTAAACTCCCCGGGCTCCTTGTGAAAAAGAAGTTCGTAAAGAACAGGGGATATGCGTATATTGTAATCGCCTTCTTGAATGATCCGACATGGTACAAACTATATTCATCAGCACCGAGGAACTATATATCATTAGGTCTGTATACACTGTATGGTGCGAGATATGTACGATCGTAGGTTGTGACGAACCAGAGCATTGGGTTTGAAGACTCTATTTCATACCTTTTTCTTGTGTGGCAAATCCGCATCCGATTCATCGTTCCGCTCCATTTGTACATCATAAAATTTTCGCTCTTTCATGAGCTCAGTGGTATCGTCGATTTCGTTCTTCACAACTGTACGAGCTCCAACTATCTCCCTGAACACTTCGAGACAACAATTAATGGGCTTAAAAATGTCTTCATTTAAAAGGTCTTGTGAAATTTTGGCTCTCTTGGCGAGCATATACTTATAGCGAACATACTGTATCGTCCGATACAGGTCGCTGGCAATGTCTGACAAAGCACTGAATAAAAATTGTTAATGTTGCTCAATTTTATAGGTTTAATCATTAGTCTCCACCAAAATACTCTCGATCTTGCCCAGGTATACACTGCATACATCCTATATGTACCTACTGTAATTTTAAATATATATTTTCATGGCGAGGTGGTAAATCGAGGTAGTGTATATATCCTTCCAGGTTTTTTACATTCTCTTCATTTTGGACAGATGCAAAATTCAATCTGTCGATAATTTACCTTTGAACACTCGTTATGTGCTCGTCCATGGCCATCATATCGCAGAAGCTATCGGTCTTTATTCTCACCATCTTCGCCCCAAGCTCAGATAGATATATTGCAAAGAATGTGAATTTTTCGGTCAGCATACTGCACAACTCCGAGATGAAGCTACAAGCAGTTTCAATGAAGAAATTTTCTGTAGCAGCATCCCTGGATCGTTAGAATTCGCCCACATTTTGAATTATTTTTCTACCATTAACGCAGGTACCATCGTTCCTGGGTACTAAACCACCTCCATCTTCGTCTTTGTGAGTATGCAGTTTGAGGCTACTTTGTCTGAATTTCGTTATGCTGTAGCACATACAATGATACATTCCCAGTCGGTACCTTCTTTATATAAGGGCCAGTCCTTAACGATCGTCAAAAATCTGTATTTCTCTTTCCAGCACAAGGCACAACGACTCTTCAAATCTGATATAGTCATATCCATATTTATGTGATCGTCGTAAACATGCCACATGTTCATATCGTCTGCGAAACAGCACCAACATGTTTGCATTGTGGTGGAGCAGCTGTTTTGTTAAGCGCGAACAAGGCTGCCCAAGGAACACCCAGTCCACCTTCGCATGCCATCCCATGATAAAGTACTCCAGAATGCACTATTATTTATCGCAGGCAATGCCATCGAAGACAAATTTCGAGTTTACTAATGTTTCTTTAGGAGGCACGATGGCTTCATTAACACTGCAACGGAAATGACCCATGCCATCCACGGCCTGCAGTACTCATGCCAGTTATTGGTATTTTAGTTGCTAAATCAATTTTGAATATAGGTACATGTTGTCGAACCGAAGGCCACTCTGTTCCTCCAGCAGGCTCAGTAGGAAGCATGTTTTCCCGCAATTTGATGATCCTGCGATGATGAACCTTACTGTATTCGGAAATAGGCTTCCATGTCATGATTCGTGGGAGATATTTTCATCTTCAGAATGAATGCACATCAAAAGAGTAACATCTTGCTTGATAATTTGTATGATACCACTACTATCTTGTGGTGAATGCGGTGCCAACTGTGGTGCTAAGTAAGGCGTGTGCAGTGCTAACTGCAGTGCATATGGTGCTAACAATGGTGTGTGTGGTGCTAATTGTGGTGCGAGTGGTGCTAACTGCAGTGCTGATTGCATTTGCAGAGAACCAGAGCTACAAGTTTTAGAATATCTCTTTATAATATCACTCCAAATAAACTGCCTCTGGAAATGTTTGCATTGAAATGCCGTACTTTAACAATTTATTCTCCAGGTCGTTATTTCATGTCGATTCTCACTGCTCAGAGCTGTAAATGCTTTACCACATACACGTCAAAGCAGATGCATCATTAACATTTTACACCCGTACTTTTCTAAATTTAAAATGGAACTGAAACAAAAAAGTTTAAAAAGGGTATATTTTTACTTTTTTCTGTCAGGTCACCACGATGCCCCAAAGAGGTAAGACAATAGCTGGAAGAGGGATTGTCGATACACTTATCAACAATCTACCATTCGAGCTACACATTCCGGGAAACAAGTTCTGCGGCCCGGGAACCAAGCTAGCTAAAAGGTTGACATGTGGTGACAAAGGTATCAATATGCTGGATGAGGCATGCAAGCAGTACGACATCGCCTACTCCTAGCACAAGGATATGCAAGTCAGGCTCCAGGCAGACAAGATACTTGCACAGAAGGCGAAAGATATAATAAAATCATCAGACACCAGGATCGGAGAAAAAATAGCTGCCTAGGGCATATCCAAAATGGTGAAGGCCAAGGCGAAGATGGGAATGGTAGATAAGAGGAAGGCAAACACAAAAGTTAAAATCATATTAGTTAAAATGATCAAAAGAAAGGCACAAGTGAAACGAAAAGCAGTTACAAATGGAAAAAAATGCATGCTAAGTCAAGAAAACATCTACCAGCCGATTTTATTCTTTGTCTTTTCCTGAACTTGGGGCCTTCAGGGGCCTAATCGGAGCCACGATTGGTATCGTCCGAGCAGTCAACATAGCATTTAACGAAAGTAAGCAGTTGTCTGAGGCACAAAGACACAATGCAGTTATGGAAGACTTCGCGATGGGTAAAACAATGGCCTATGCCTTTACCTAAGGCCATACACAGAAGGGGACGGAAAAGTACAAAAGCGATGCATTAGGAAGAGGCATTAATGAAATCTCTACCGAAATGGCCAAACACAAACGTGGATTTGGAACTGTTAGCATACAAATTGGAAATACTGCATTTGAGGGGGGTGTTTATGAGAGATGCTTTACCCCCTAAAACCAAGAGAGAAGAATGTGCCATTCGATGGAAAAACTGCCAGCTGTACCTCGTAAAAAATTGGTAACTTTTCCTATGGGGAGTCGCTGCCCACAGGATCTTATGAAATGTACAACATTGCAAGGTACATTGAAGATTCGTTTCCCCTGACACAGAACTCGAACTACTTGGTAATCCAAATACTGAGGAGAGTGTTATCAGAAGCAGCGAATACATCGATTTTAAAGAAACCAGATATAATAGGACCGATTATCGGGTTAGAGCCACACATCTAAGAAACTGCAAAACACACAAGTCATCGTGGCCTGTAAACATATTTCGTGTCAATGTGATACGAATAAACTGCAATTTAGCGAATGGCAAATACCTCAATGGCAGGCCGAGCTATGTACTGCACAAATTTTCGCCTATGTTCCCTTAGGGTTTTAAACCTGTCGTAGAACAGCAAATCATCATCTACGTTCCGGTAGTTATGAAGAAACCATGCGAGGTGGTCGTGACAGTCGTCGACCAGCACAGAGAGTAAGGGAACTTTCAAATCTAATAAATCCCCCTATGGCAGCATTTGAGAAGATGGGAATAAGATTGATGACGACCAGAAGCAATAAATTAAAGTGTTGTGCAAAACCTGTAATCAGTATGGTGCAGGTCTCCAAGGAGCAAACACATGCTAGCGAGATTTTTCTCCGCAGTCTTGGCTTCAATATCAAACATCACGGAAGATTACCTAAACATCAAAGAGCTGGTCGTTTTTGAAGACAGTGTAGCGAAAGTGGAACTTCATGCGTACTAGTCTTCCCTGATTGGACTATATACAATATCATCGGAAGTTCAAAAAATAGTCCAACACCAAGATATCTCCTCTCTTCCTTGCCAGTCTTTGCTCCAAATTAGGGGGACTCTGGCGAAAGAAGATGTAACTAATCTGGCATCGACGAAAAAAACGAGCAATGGAATTCTTCACCTCATATATCGCAACACGCATTTTCTCAATAGTGTCAAGGTGGACCAGTCGCGAGATGTGGGGATAACTTCAACAATCACTAATTTATCTTTCTCTTATGCCGAATGAGCTGTCTGACGCCAACATTGCAGGTTGGTGAATCGAAGATTACTACAGTGTTCCTAAATACCCTGGAAGCAAATTCGAAGTGCTCATAATACTCTCCATGCTATTGGGATTTGCCGAAGACTACAAACGTATTATTGTCAATTTGAAGCAGAAACTGGTGCTGCTTCTAGCCAATACATATGCAGACACCATTGTGGGTAAGGAGAAAACCTGGAGTCACTGGAATAAAGCTACAGTTTATCTAATGGATGCTGCCTCATGCGCAGTTGAGCGCTGCTGAAAACATAAAAATGTTGAAGAATGTGGAAGACGGCAAAAATATCGATGTAGCATTCTGATCGTGGAGTCTGGAGACATTCCCCAGATTGCCAGCAAGGCAGCGCATCAACTGGATGGTGAAGTCCAGCTTTGCTTATGAGAAACCAAGGTATATCATCGTTGGGCTACAGACCAGAAGACAGCGCAATGTGAAAGTGAGCCATTTCCAGTTCCAGACAAGTCAAATTAAAAATGGGAAAATATTTGTTATAGCTAAACCTATCACTGAAACTTACAAGCATTTGGCGCTGCTCATTGTATTCGATGTAAGTAAACAGGACGAGCATATTACCGCCAATGTAATCGACTGCAGGATCAAATTCACTATAACTGGAATAATACCTGTAAAAAGATTTGTTTTCTACCTGATACTTCATGACTGGCTTGTATCGTACAATTGTCGAGACAAGACAGGCAAAATACTGTCGTGAGCACAGCTGAGAGTAAATTAATATAACTGTTCACACACTATGCCTTATTAGTCGTCTTAGAGCATCGTCATTTTCAAGATGTATTGTAATCTGCAGGGTTTCCATAGACAAAATAGCTTCGTGCTCAATGAGATCGCAGTAACCTACGTCGATGATGGTAAAACACAAACGCACAACTTCCGACCTCCATACCACTGGAAACTTTTGGACTAGAAGAGCAAGAAAACAAACACCTGGCAGAGCAAGTACAATCATGGACTAGAATGGGACTAAGGCCAGATTCCATACCATCAGATGTGAAATAAGCTGTGCGAATTGCTGATGCAGTACCCGAAGGCTCCGGTTTATGTAGCTGGACCTGAGCAAAAAATGGCTTTGCAACTTGTGTAAATTTAAAGTGGAGATTATCGATACACAGGCTGAGTATGTATGTTCTTCGCTTCACAAACTCTTAAAAATGTATGGTAAGTCACATCATTGTGTTTGCGACAGGTCAGAACCTGTCTGGGCCTGTGCACTAAAGAACGTGCAGCTGATACGCAAATGGTGCACCTCATCCTTGGACCAGGAATTGGGTGCCTACTATTAGACACGAAATCTTCTGAATTGACACGAAATTTTCAACCGTTCTTCACATGCATGTTAATCCAGGAGCATCTCCCCACTCAAGTAGGCATCCAGATATCAGACGAAGATGTATGCATCTCACTCTACGATAGTTTACATGAGTGTCACACCCGGTCACTCAACCATCAAATAAAGCTATTGGGACACCAGCTACCTACGAACGTACATAGAGATTTTTGACGGTAGTGGCATGCAGCATTAGAGATTTTCACACATTCCTCTGATGTATGGACAAAACCAGCAGCTCATAGCATTTTGCAAGGCTGGAAAGTGCGCTGTCTTTCATATGCAGCCAGCAACACATCTTCCCGCCGGCGTCGAAGACGTGGTGTCTTTTTCTGCTTGCACGAATGCGTTCGCCACGGAATGCACAGAGATAAACTCGCAGCCACTGATGGATATAGTTGAAGCCTCGAGAGAGACAATGACAATTCGGAGAACACCTTATAGGTGCCATGTGGCCATCAGCAATTCCACAAAAGACGATGCTGCACCTTCCGATGAATATGCCTTCAGTTCCAAAAATAAGCTGGTGCCTACTCGCCAACATCGCTTTCGTCTTCTGGCAAGTTATACTCCCAATGCTGCTGATGCTGGTTCCACCACTGGCAGACCTGGTGTTTATGAACCAGATGTTGGTTCTACAGTTATCGAGCCATCGATTAAAAATAATCCAATTCTACACTGCAATGATAATGCAAAGGATGGTGAATCGGAGACAAGTATTGCTGCTTGTGTCGAAGGTCTTTGTAGTGACCCTGCGATTTGTGCAACCTATTGTAGAGCGCTGCTGCTTGCCACTATTGCCCAGCCTTTTATGAGATACCCTTAAATCATAATTTAAATTCTGCAGATTAAAAAAACATATAATTTGGACTCTGTTTGATGAAGATTAAAAATAATATATCTATTTCAAACAGAATGATTTGATTTTAAATAATATAATATCGATTTTGTGTTGATTATAAATATTTTATTATATTTGAGTAAAAAATGTTGGTTTTGTTTTATTTTTTACCTTTCCATAATAACTATGCTGACATTTTAAAAATGCAATACTCGAAATATTGCTTTGAGTATGATGAATGTCTATTGAAAATAAATGTTAACACAACATAGCTCATACATGTATTGGTGTAAGAATAATTCAGGTCTAAAACTGTTGCTGATCACATAGATGGTCTTTTGAAAATGCATGGTCTTTTACATTGAAACATGTAGTGGTTGGGTGGGGCGACAGGGAGGGTGGTAGTTATTCAAAGGGAAAGAGGGGAGGGGGATGCGACTGGTATAAAAAATGAACCTTGTGTAAGGGGTCTGCTGTTGGTTGACAGAAGAGTTTGATCGTATTTTCTAGCTTCTGCAGTTTCGCATATAACTTTTATTCTTCATCTGCGATGAATTCGGACAATCCAGAGCTAATAGTGTATACGGCAGTGCCACCGACTTGTTCGGGACTGGTACCAGCAGTGCCAACGACTTCATCGAGTGACATGCCTATAGTAGCATTGCCATCGACGTCTTTGGATGGGCTGCCTAAGTAACACCTCTGTCACCTGCTATGGGCATTGTATCAATGACACTATCGACTTCTTGACACATACCACTGACTTCTTGTATCTTATCTTCATCCTCTTCATTCATATCATCTACCTTTTCGGCTGAGGTACCTAAGTGATTAACGGAATATCCAGGGTCTTCAGGAATGTTTGGTACAGGGCCATCCCGTTCTTCAGCTGTGACAACTGCCTCACCAACTGGACCATCGACCTCTGTTACAGCTACAACTGTATGGTCAACCACCTCTGCTGAACCCTTCCGACATTATAGTGTCACTTCTGTGAAAAGACCTTCGCTTGCAGCAGCAGTGCCTGTTGACATGAGAAACATGGCTGTACAAAGAGACCCGCCCAAATAAAGCCCACGTGTTCGAAGTGTGGTGTATCGATTTCATGGATGATTGGTCTAAGAGTGCATATGAATATTTTCAAGGGGCTTCCTCCATGTAACATAGAGAATGGGTCTCCACAGCTATCGACATACGTTGACCTTCCCGACTTTATCAAACACAAATGTGCTGTAATAATTCCCCATAACTATGACAACCAATGTTTCAAGTGGTCAGTGGTGGCCATATTTGTTAAGTCATCACATCCGCAGTATGTAAACAAGAGGTATGTCCAGATGGAAGAAAAGTTGGGTTTTAGCAGACTGGATTTTCCGAATCCTCTGCAGTAAATAAGGGTATTTGAGAATAAAAACCCTGGTGTGTCTGTAAATGTGTACTCCCTGAATGCTAGGGGAAAAGTGTTGACAACATGCGTGACTATGAATAAGAAACCTGAACATGTCGATCTTCTGATTGTGAAGAATGAAACGATAATAATATTTCGCATTATTGTTACATAAAAAACTTATCACGACTATTTAACTCGCAGATTACTTTGCATGGGTACAAAGTTTATGTCTGCAAACAGTGTTTTAATCATTATACCGATTACCCATGTAAATCACGACTCACTGGGGAACAGTGCCTTGCAATACACAATCGCAAGTGTGAAAGAATAGTTTTCAATGTGTATAAATGCTTTCTAATGTTGTACATTTCCAAATAAAAAAATAGTTTTAAAAAAATTTTATACTTTTTATTTCTTTAAAAATCCCTCTGCTTTATATAAAAATAATTTTTCATATAAATTATTCCGTTGAAAAAAATTTTACATCACAGTTTATGTACTTTGAAGGAAAAATCCTTCTCACTATTTAGTATACGCCGATAGCAGACAGCATAATCAAGAAATCAACACTTCCTATGTGTTGAAAATAGAATCCAGTATGCTGGCCACCGCCAGCACCACCTATACTAAAAAAAAAAAACAAATATGGCTGCCACCTGGTGACTAAATTGACAGCTCGCCTGGTGGTAATATCGATTATTAATACACTAGCGCCACCTAGGTGTTGTAAAAGTAAAAATAAAATCTCAGATGGTTGCCTCAGCAAGGTATAAACAAATGACAAACAAAAAACAGATGGCTGCATACGATAGAATGAATAGTGGTGAGGGGGAGGGAAGGGGAATGGTAAGTAAGTGTGATCGATTGGAGGATGTTCAGTCATCTGCTGGACATGGTGTTGAAGAAACCCCTAGAAATGTAAGTTTTTAAATTATTGTTTTAATACACTTATTTTTTATTTTTTGTTAGTTATATTATTACTAACATTTTAAGATATTTTTTTTGCGATTTTTTGGTTTTCATGGTGAAAGGTCAATTGGGTCAATGTCAAAGGTCAAGATCAAGGTCACCGACATTGAAAATAGCGGACAAGATGGCCGCCGAGAATTTGGAATGACAGCATATACAGCTACGATGTTCCGCGCCCCCACGCCCTTGTCAGGGAATCGGCATAATCATTCTACTTGAAACATATAGCACGATTCTTAATTAATGCCAATTAAACTCGTAAAAAAATACGTTCTCATATTTTGCTGGTCAATATACTCCAGACGATATTTCGTGGCAAAGCACTGCAATAAAACACATACAACCAACATGCTATATTGAGTACACAAATAATAACGCAACCTATAATAGAGTAGCAATCGGAGACTGATGTAAGAGTCATGATATTTATATAAGATATAAATTAACGTTGCTGATGTCGGTAATCAAACCGCTATACATCAAATTAGAAAACATGACAAATTTTTTTTAGTGAGAGACAAATATATCAGGAAAGTTGCCCCATTATTGAGATTGTGAGTAACTTCATTTATAAAATTATAGTCTCAGACCTTTATATTAAACGTGCAGAGATTTTAACACGTCTTCTAAGTTGTATACACTTGAACCTTTACCAAGTCCAGAACCTCGTGGCTTTCCCCTTATTTAATTATTTGCATACAGTTTCTTGCTGCTTCTCTGTCACCGAAGTGTCTCATCTGGGCCGAAAAGTACACGACGTGAATTTGCTGTTAGCCTGACTTGTCTACTTGGATCCAAGTAAAAAAAAAAACAGTTTTATTTATAAAACTCACATTTATGGGTTTTCTCTTACACAGTAATAATGAATATTCATTGAAGTTTCTCTATTCAGCATAGCTGCTATTATGAATACAGGGCGATCCGTAATTTTCATTGTTTAAAGATTCTTCAACAACATAGTTTAGGATAAAACTAAATAAATCGATCGTCTTCTGACTGGCAAAAGCAAGTTTTTCAGGTATATAGACTCCGTTGAATGTGAAAATCATTGTTATCAATATTATATTTTATAATTTTGACTAAAAACAACACTGCGCATAACATAGAAAAACGTTGGAAAAGTGCAAACGGTTCTCTTTCAGCACTTAAGATTGTGGTTAAAAGGAATCTCGTAACTAGTATTAGGGCAGCCTTTTCGATAATGGTAGCAGAAGCCAGCATGCGAGAAACAAATGTGAATATTTTGGAAAAAATTCGACTTTGCCTCAGTACGCAATCTTGCAGGTTGAATATTAACGAAGGGGTTTTTGTAATGGTGAAATTTTTTTTTAATGCTTGCAGTAGATATGGACCTCTAATCTTTGCTCGATCTGAAATACAACAATCCCAAGTTTCAAGAGCGTCTGATATAAATAATAAGTGATCTTCACATTTCCACGAATTTTCCCAGCACATCACCAAATCGGGAATCCTGATAAATTGGGTGGCAATTGCGATTGCTGCTGTTTGTTATGCCGCAAAGGGAACGGAAGTGAGAGCTTAGAAGAACGAAAGTGCCGACCACCCGTGGCAAAGTCGGTTGGTGCGCCGCCGGTCTGGTGTGCGGGAGGTTCTGGTTTCGAATCCCAGGTAAGGCAAGGGTGTTAATTTAAGTTAGGTCTTAAGTTAGTTTGTAAGCCGTCCCTCGCTGATAAGCCTTCAGACATATTAGCTAGGGACGTTAATAAGCTCTATACACTGCCATACAAGAAAGCAATGAGACTTCATAAGCTCAATTTACCAAGCGCTCTGGCGTATTTTGCTGCCTATCTTTATTTTGTACATTGAAGAACATGATAAATGTCTACCAGAGACCTTAAAAAGCACAAAAGATGTTGACCCTTTTGCTCCTGTTAATGCAATCAGTGATTCAATGAAATCGAGCCTACTGACAATATCTAAGTCTCTGAATCTCTATGTCCAGGAGTTCGCATCACTTCATTCCAAAGGAAATCAGAATTTTGCTTTTTGGTGTACTTCATAATGTATTGTGTATGTTATCCTAATCTTCACCAGATACGTTCGAGAGGGAAATTGAGAATAACATTCGCATATTATCTCGGCAATGTTACCGTATTTTGCTAAATACGACCACATGAATTACTTGAAATCCGTATCAGTTTACATAGCAATAATGGATTCACTACATGCGGAAATAGAGCAGGCACTTANTCGCTAAATGAATTACTTGAAATCCGTATCAGTTTACATAGCAATAATGGATTCACTACATGCGGAAATAGAGCAGGCACTTATGTCTTGTCACTTCATAGTCGAAGATTCTATTGGAAAATTCAGNTATGTCTTGTCACTTCATAGTCGAAGATTCTATTGGAAAATTCAGTTAAGTGTATCCAGATCACGCTCAGGAATGGGTTTTCGGAACAGACAAAGATTCAGGTGGTCTAACTGGTACCACAAACGGCGATGATTCACTTCAGCGATTTACTCTGTCCTTTCAATGGCAGTCGGATAATGTAAAAATACAGCTGCCAATTGCCAAATTGTTACTTACACAAAATATCCAAGCTACTTGAAGTTTTAAAAGCTGCTGCATTATTATTCTTTCGAAGATGTTTATACCCAGTTTCAGAGCGTGGTTACCAAAGATATTGAAACTACGAAGACGCTGTGACAAAGTTAAAAGTATTAACCATTTGCAAAGCCTTATTTTACATTAATGCAAATATAATGTTGACATGATAAGGTTAATAGAGCCTCTAAGTAATGTTGTTGCGACGAACAGTTGTGTAACAGCCTCGCAAAGCAGTTTACGTGTGCAAATTATGCATACTTATACTTATAGAGCATAATGTATTTCCACGTAACGAAAGAGGACTGAAGTTTGTCGTTGTGTTGAAATGAATAACTAAACACCCACAATATGAAACACTCCCAGACGCGTTGAGATAGAGCAGTTGATAGGACGTTAGAATCCATTAAGTAGAGAATTGCAAGTACTCAAGGCGCTGGTTCGATTCACTTCCCTCTTGTCGCTTTTTTACGTTGGTAATATTTCTTTCTCTGACAAAACAANCTCAAGGCGCTGGTTCGATTCACTTCCCTCTTGTCGCTTTTTTACGTTGGTAATATTTCTTTCTCTGACAAAACAATTTCGCTTAATTTATTTTTCATCGGAATGTTTTTCTAAACAAAGAAAACACAAGAAAATCGAAATGCAAATGATAACAATTCAACACAAAATCTGTTTCGCCGCAAAATAAACACCACCTTAACGTTGACAAAACAGTAAGGACTTAATGTTGTAACAAAAGTACTTAATGCTCCATTAACTAAACAATTTATTACATTATAAGCAACATTACCATACATGAAATTTCAAGATTTTTTTAGGACAATAAACTACGTTCAAATACAGCAGGAAGCAATAACAAACAATGCAATTTTACTCAAAACATGCATAGAAATGTTTCTTTTTTTTACGTATACTAATATTTTATTTCAGGTGTTACAAACTGACACACTTAAAATTAAGNCTCAAGGCGCTGGTTCGATTCACTTCCCTCTTGTCGCTTTTTTACGTTGGTAATATTTCTTTCTCTGACAAAACAAGTTCGCTTAATTTATTTTTCATCGGAATGTTTTTCTAAACAAAGAAAACACAAGAAAATCGAAATGCAAATGATAACAATTCAACACAAAATCTGTTTCGCCGCAAAATAAACACCACCTTAACGTTGATAAAACAGTAAGGACTTATTGTTGTAACAAAAGTACTTAATGCTCCATTAGCTAAACAATTTATTACATTATAAGCAACATTACCACACATGAAATTTCAAGATTTTTTTAGGACAATAAACTACGTTCAAATACAGCAGGAAGCAATAACAAACAATGCAATTTTACTCAAAACATGTATAGAAATGTTTCTTTTTTTTACGTATACTAATATTTTATTTCAGGTGTTACAAACTGACACACTTAAAATTAAGNCATAGAAATGTTTCTTTTTTTTACGTATACTAATATTTTATTTCAGGTGTTACAAACTGACACACTTAAAATTAAGTCAGTCGTGTACTGCTATTTTGTTGACACACGAGCGCCGACAGAAAGAAAACCATAAAAAACAATAAACCAGCTTACTTGAACGTTGAGTCAGCCAGTTTATGTGGTGATAGAGTTAGAAACATAAAAGTGTTGCAAACACTTCAAATTTTATTCCTATTTACATTGGACAAAAATACAATAAATTGAAGGTGACAAAAAATTTCACTTTACTACTAATAAGACGTTAACATATGGCACAACTGCTCCTAGTTCGCTACCAACTTAAGTGTGAGTATTGCGGTCATTGCTTGCGTTAAATATGTGCAGTTAGGGGCAGTGGTTTTTTTTCGTAGGTTGGTTTCAATAGTGCTCAATTTATTGTAAACCATTAAAGTTAAAGAATGCGGTTTCTTCCAAATAACGACATCTTTTCGTACAAGAATAAAACTTGCATTATCAGAAAATTAAGATAAAATTTAAACTCGCTATAAGATCTCTATTAAAATATATATGAAATTTCAAGAGAAAGGCAAGTTAGTGAAATGATTGAAGATTATATTCTGAGACCAACAGAAGTGTTTTAATTATTTAAACATAATATAGGCCTACATAAAAGCTAATATTAGGAAAAAAATTAAGTAGTCTATATTAAAAAACCTTTATGGTTCAGTAAATCGTTAAGTGATATAGACGGAGAACAATGAGATATGTGTTTATACACTTTAAAACGTAATTATCTTGGTATCAAATAACTTTCCAATAATAATATCTACTTCCATGAAATTAACAGGTATAATTTGAGCAAAGAAAGCAGTCATATGGTCGAAGATTGCTGTTATAAAATTNCTACTTCCATGAAATTAACAGGTATAATTTGAGCAAAGAAAGCAGTCATATGGTCGAAGATTGCTGTTATAAAATTGTTTTAAACAAATATAAATTTGTGTTTAAAAAAACACGTTTATTATAATTTATTATTTGTTGTGAAGGAAAGTCAAGTAGTTAAATTGATTTTCCAAAAATATTGTAAATAATGCTGTAGAAGTATCTGAAGAAAATGAAAAAAAAAAGATAAGTCTCGTTTGCGCATATTACGTTAAATGAGTGTGAAATAATTACTAATCATGATAATGTTTTCAAAAAATCAAAAAACTTCAGCTCTTCGTTATTGATAAATTTGTAAATATTTCAACACTATAATAAGTTTGTTTTAAAATCTCAAATTAAAATTATTAAAAACTATTTAAAGATAAATTGCAAATTTTAACGATGTTCACGTGATTTACAACACAGAACAAGGTTGCATAACTTTTTATTGACGTAAGGGAATTTTACTTTATTAAAATATTTAGACAAATTAAAATTTACATTAAAGTATCTAAAAATTAAACACTTATCTCAGAAAAGAACTAATAATACAAATATCCAACATCTTCACATTCAATTCTGTGTTTATTCATTAAGATAGAATATCGTACGAATGGTTTCACGGATTACGATAACATCTTAAAAGTTATATAATCACTGGGCAATATAAAATTTAATGCAAACATAACTAAACTTAAATCCAGATTCAGAAACTCTCTAATGAGAAATTTGTCTAGCATAAACTCAGCCATGAATATTCGCGATTATACAGTAGTCTACAATAAAACATACGTTAACGACATTTTAGACACTTGAGAAATATAGGCCATAAGAAATATAAGCAAAATCACTGTAAATATCGCACTTCTAAGTTCTTCTGAAATCATAAAACATAATTACACAAAACAATAATTTATATGTCACTATTTAGTACATTGAAATGGAAAAAACATTTTATTGGACACGCTGTTATTAAATAGGGTCTAAGTGGCGTATTTTAGTAGATGACTAACAAATAATTTGTAATAATTATTTTTGGAAATGTTTTTAATCACAAAATGCGGTTCTGTTCATACGCATGTTTACAATAATTTATATATGTATATATATGTATATACACACAAAAATATGCTTCAATAAAAAATGGAACATCGCTTAAAATAATTACATTAAGGACTCCGCCTACCTATCGATAGAATTTCGTTGTTAAATGCTTAAACCCGCAGTTTTTTAAACAGAAATACTATTTCCAAGCACACCACCGTAGCTTTAAACAGCTTTTTCGCAAAGCTGCATTTCAAATTGTACTGGTCGGAAACATGCAAAACTAATATAGGGGTCTGTCTTGATCTTTGCTGCAGACGTTCCACCAATTAACTTATAGGGCCATTGCTTAAAGCCCCTTAGGTACACGCAGGACGACGAGAATACTGCACGCCTGTCCAGAGCCTGGCGGATAGGAGCGATGGGGCACTAGGCGCGCGTGTCAATGTCGCCCTTATCTCTCCGAGCTTCTTGACCTCATGTGCAATACACATCCAGGTAGGCGGCGACCTTCACTCCACGTTATTTTATTTCGCAAAATTTGTAAAAGATATATAATTGTATAACAGAAAATTTCCAGAAGTAAATTAAATTTGGAAAATTAAAAAAATTTAATTTTATCTCCTTAAACTATTTAAGAAAGTTCGTCAATTTCAAATATATATTTGTTTTAACGACATATGATAAAAAAAAGTTATATCAATGATATGAAAAATTCTACTCACAAAGTCTATATCAAATAAAAGTATAACNATGATATGAAAAATTCCACTCACAAAGTCTATATCAAATAAAAGTATAACACACAGAGTCGATACCATATTCGTTAAAGATTTTTCTCAGAGAATAATTAACATTAAATCTAGATGGCTTTAAACAAAATATTTATTAAAATATATATTGAAAGCCGAATTCCAGATTTAAAAATGCACAGCATGAGAATAACAAAACACCCCACTTTGAAGGTCTACGACATCAAAACCAAGCAACATAAAACCATGATTGACCAATCAAATAAATCGTGGAACCGTGAAGTTTGTTTCTCATATCTTCAAAAATGTTCAATGTGACCGCCACGAGCGGCTCGAACGATATCTACGCTATAATCAAACTCGTTTCACACTCTTGTCAGCATGTCCGATGTTACCTCTTTCAAATACCTCGCAGATGTGATATCAATAAATACTTGTTCAATATAAAGTAATTTTCCGTATTAAGTAAAAAACTGAACGTTTCTTCCTGTACTTTGCATCGAGATTTTACTGTATATTTTAAGAAGTTGCTTTAAAATTTCATAGCTCTTTGCCACAATGATTATTTTTGACATATCTTCACAAATATAGAAAACCCTTTCACATTTATACTTGAAAACCTGTCTCCAGCTCAGGTTTTAAGCCAAAAACCCTACAACTACACCTCATAGTAAAGCGTAATAGCAAAATTCCTTCTCGTCAAAAATGTTACATTCATTTTTGAAGAGCATACTCATCTCGAGTATAATGCTTCAAAATAAACTCAGCGTAACCCCAAACGTGTTACAAAATCCAAAAATGGGCAACTGGCTATAGAAAGACATAAAAATATCTCTACAATAAAAAGCACAAATTTTACAACCATGCAACCAGAATAAGTTACTTAGGTACATGAATAATCCACATGAGGGAAAATAGTTGTAGTTATTAACTGACCATAGCGTTTCTGTCTTCTCTGGCCTTCAAAGTCCTCACGGGCCTAATGTTTTCCCCTACAGATCTCCACGTAACTGCAGGCATGCTAGTGTCTATCTTCGTAAAACCACTATCATATTAAAATACTTATTAATGTCTCGGTTTGGCAAAAGTCTTATGTTTAGAAGCCTACAACGTCATATTGAGTAACCAGATATTACTTACATTTGTTAAAGAAACCGCTCTAATTATAATACATAATTTTTCACACTTTAAGAGACGCTTAACAATGGCGTCAATGGAATCATATAGGAAAATTCACTCTTTTTACAAGAGCGAATTTTATTCAAAGTTTTGCTCCAAATAACATAAATCGAAGAACTTCGTTGCTTATTATCGAATTCGAAGCAATTTTTAAACTGTATTTTTTTAAATTACAAAAATTACGTATTTAATGAACAATATTTTATGCTCTTTGTTATTATCCTTTCTGCTTTCGCNTTTTTTTAAATTACAAAAATTACGTATTTAATGAACAATATTTTATGCTCTTTGTTATTATCCTTTCTGCTTTCGCATAGAATTTTAATGAATGAATATTTTTCTTATGTTTTGTGGTAAATTAGTTTTAGTCCGTGTATTCTTTTCGTGTATACATGGTTGCGGAACTACCAGGCTTCCAGATCACATTCAATGTTAAGTATTTGCTAGAATGAGGTCTTCCCCCCTCCCCCTTGTAAAAAAAAAAGAGGTGGTGACGTTCCCCAAAAACGCATATGCAAACAATTGCCAATAACTGCTGGCTGGGAGAGCGAAAACCCCTTACATTCTCCTCGGAGCAGCTGCCGTCCACATCTAGAAGGGTGCGGTTTTACACCACCCAAGCACAAGCCGATTAAGACGTTGATGATTGCGGCANGGGGGGGGATCGAAGTACGGCTGATCGATGCAAGTTGCCTCAGGCTAATACGAAAGTTGATCACACCTGAACCCGTAAGAGCGACTCTCTCACGCGTCGTAATCAGCCTTCCACCTCACTCTGAGGTCCGGTTTCACCAAGACAGATAACGATATTTCATCGAGTTAAAGTGCCAAATTATCTCGGTTATCCGTCTTTAAAAAAACATAATACACCTTATCTCGATTTTATATGTACATCGAAATAAATTATTTGAACCACCGATTTCGCTGAATAAAATCTCATTATCGTGATAATGATGTACATTATAACCAAACATATTTGGTCTCTTCGCAAAGAAATTTTGAAATTGGTGGGAGTATTAATTATTTGTACATTATTAGCGTCATAATATACAGTAATAAAAACAATAAAACCTGAAAACGACAGAAAATTTCATACAACATTATTGAGGAAAATGTTGATATATGAAAACTATTTTGGGATATAGTAACTGCAGTGATTATCGTTCTTATATATATAATTTCTTTGATTTATTTTAATGCACATTGGATTTGTTAGATAATTGAAATTTGATACTTTCAGTATTCTACACTAATGCACTTAATTTGAGGTAATGTATTCAATACGTGGTTTGTCCAAAACTCTAAAATATATATTTTGTTACTCTTTGTGTGCTTACCAATATAAAGATTCTAAAATAAATGTTATCAATAAAATAAGAGTTTATTTCAGATTAAAAACACGTAACCATTCAAAAATGCCGAATAGAATTTACTTTATTATGTTTCATGAACATATTATTCCTACATTATTATGTATCATGAACAACAGAAATAAACTGCTAGTGGAAAGATAAAAAAAAAAAGGAAACCGTAAAAACTAATGCGAAAATTTAAATTTATACTCTCTATTTTCAGATTTCAAATTTTCACAGTATGACATTAATTTCAGTACGTTTGCTGATTACTCTGGCTATTCTGACTACCAGTGCTTGTGAAGGAAATATTTTCTGTATTTTTTTAAGGGTGTTCAGTTGTACTAGTCACTAATTAGATAAGTACAATAAAGGAAAAAAATCGAAACCGTCAAAGATATGAAGTAATGTGAAGATGTTACATTAAAAAAAANAGATAAGTACAATAAAGGAAAAAAATCGAAACCGTCAAAGATATGAAGTAATGTGAAGATGTTACATTAAAAAAAAATACAACTTTTCGGTGATGAAGATATTATTTTAAAATTTTGAGCTTTGTACCTTGCTTTCTTCATATTGTGCTTACACTGTCCGCCTCCAAATCTTACACAATATCAATATTTTCCCCTTATAAAATAAATTTTGGTTTTGTTGCTTCTTTTCTTGAATGNCCTCCAAATCTTACACAATATCAATATTTTCCCCTTATAAAATAAATTTTGGTTTTGTTGCTTCTTTTCTTGAATGTATCATCACAAATTCTCATAACTATGTGTTCACGAAATTAAATTAAATCACAATTTTTCACTGTTGAGTTAGCCATCGGGATAGCGTTTTTGCGTAATCGAGATAAATATAGCTCGATTTTCACGGAGATGGATCAGTAATGTTAAAACACGCATTTTTATTTCTAAAAAAATTTTCTCGATATTCTATAAACTTTATATGAGTTGGTGAAGCCGGCACTGGGACCTGGGCACTCAGACGCACCAGTTGTCCAGCCAGGGTGCAACGTACTTGGGCATTTTGCCGCCATCGCTGCTAAGTTTTGTACAGGCCTACTAAAATGTTAATTAATAGTTTTTTTATTAATCCTGGACATTTTAAATGTAATTATTGATCTCATTTGTCTGTTTAAATGTACATAATGTATAATAAACAATTACTATACCTTAACAAGATCAATAACTTAATTATTATCATATAGGTGTGGACGTTCTAAGTAAGACGCCTCTAAATATTAATTATACCAAACTGATTATCATCAATTATGTTACGTTATCTGAGAATTTGTATTTTCCAATCGTTAACATATTTTGGTAAGAATATCAAAGCACTCTGTTGGTAGCTGGCAACATTTAACATAATGTTATGTGATGGCTTCAATTAAGATGTTTAATACAATATCCACATTACTTCGTTTACGATAAAAATATTTTTCCTAGTCTTATCAAATCATAATATTGTTATAAATGCAATAACTATATTTATGTATTTCTGAAGGTGCATATAAAGNTCCTAGTCTTATCAAATCATAATATTGTTATAAATGCAATAACTATATTTATGTATTTCTGAAGGTGCATATAAAGCTTGTGAGTGTAACTGTACTCTATATATTTCACGATTAGGACTCTTCGGCAATTGTAAACATGCATCTATCAAAACAATTTATTGGCCATTACTAGCGAATAATTAATTTTTAATTATAGTCACACACATTAACATTTTTTTTATAAAGCTGGATATATTTCCACAGTTTACAAATATTATTTCATTATTTTGTCACTATAAAAATTCCAAATTTATTTTGTTATATATTTATTATTATCTTTTAGTTATTTAAATTTTAAAAATGTATAAATCTTTAAGAATTTATGCAAAACTCATATACGTGTGCTGAACTGTAATAACATATTAAAATATTTTTATTTGTTTGGATTTTTTGTACGTATGAGCTACCAAATTTATATGTTGTTATTTATACAGTAAATTTTGTAAATGTCTTTGTTACAATGACTCTCGTATTTAAATATACTCTAATGAGTTATAAAATAAACGTATTCTGTCGAACTTTTTNTCCTAGTCTTATCAAATCATAATATTGTTATAAATGCAATAACTATATTTATGTATTTCTGAAGGTGCATATAAAGTTTGTGAGTGTAACTGTAATCCATATATTTCACGATTAGGACTCTTCGGCAATTGTAAACATGCATCTATCAAAACAATTTATTGGCCATTACTAGCGAATAATTAATTTTTAATTATAGTCACACACATTAACATTTTTTTATAAAGCTGGATATATTTCCACAGTTTACAAATATTATTTCATTATTTTGTCACTATAAAAATTCCAAATTTATTTTGTTATATATTTATTATTATCTTTTAGTTATTTAAATTTTAAAAATGTATAAATCTTTAAGAATTTATGCAAAACTCATATACGTGTGCTGAACTGTAATAACATATTAAAATATTTTTATTTGTTTGGATTTTTTGTACGTATGAGCTACCAAATTTATTTGTTGTTATTTATACAGTAAATTTTGTAAATCTCTTTGTTACAATGACTCTCGTATTTAAATATACTCTAATGAGTTATAAAATAAACGTATTCTGTCGAACTTTTTNGTCTTTGTTACAATGACTCTCGTATTTAAATATACTCTAATGAGTTATAAAATAAACGTATTCTGTCGAACTTTTTATATTTACAGTAATAGAAATAACGCGTTTTATTTTCAAATGCATCGTGCTTAAGAGAAAATTAATTGTGTGACATTTTGATAAGATTTGTTTCTCTATAAGAAGCTCGTATTTTTAACTAACATCATCACCAAATGAGTGGTTATTTAAAGCATATATGTTTAGGTAAGTTCATTTAGCCATCTACTGCCCACTGCAACTCTAAAGTCACGTGTTAGTTCTTTGGTAATTTGTGTTCTATTTTTAAATATCATGCTGCTAAAATTTTATTTGAACGAAATAATTTCAGCAATTTTTGTATATAGCTATTAACTACCCAGATTTACCTAAGTGTCATATTATTGTGTTGAAAAAAAAACATATATAAAATACTGGAATTTAATTATTCACCTTGCATGAGTTCCTTAACTTAATCGCATACAACCTGTGAACATATGACATTTTTTTAACATTTGTAGGCGTAATCAATTCGGACAGTAGTGAGTTAAAACATTACCGTCTCATAAACTGAATACAGTTTAGTGAGGAGATGCAGAACTGTTACAATTATTAAAATTTTATTGAATGAGCGATTTTGGGAACTTCTCAAAGCAGTTTACGAAAAATTTGGAGAAGTGTTAACACACTGAAATACCACTATGCAGGTCATGCGTTCAATTCCCGATCTGATCAACCTAATATCTCTAGTTTATCTCTAAACATTTTATAATGATCTTATATTGAAATTATATTTTTCCTACTACATTAAATTGTTTCTTAATTATTGTATGATTTTTGTTCACTGGAAAACGGTTATTTCATTTGTTTCATAAAATTGAAAGAACTAAATATTCCTAGACTGAAAGCATTTAATTTAAAAAACCTGCAGAATAGCTCTTATTGAGCTAAAGTAAGTTATAAAGCAGTAATGAAGAATGGTAAGAACATTACATCATCACTTGCTGCATTTATTTTACCATATTTATGATACGTCTTAGAAATACACAATTTATTTTGTTTTATCAGTAGAGTATCTATTTTACTAATTGTAAACGGTTTCATTGTTTAGTTTAGTAAAATATGTGATGTAATCGGAATACACATTCTTCTATGAGGGCTATATAAAAAATTATCATTGAAAAGTAAGTTTATTTGCGAGAAAGAGTTTTGATATCGTACGTGTGAATGAGCATTAAGTTGTCTACTTAAAAGTCGTTATCATTACATTTCTGTTTATAGGTAAATTTTCGTTGGTTATATTAACTACATTTTAATACGTTATTGGTCATGTTTCTGAAGTTCCGCATTTTTCACATATCCAGAAGTATTATTTTTTTCTATAAAGGAATCGTTTTCAGATTAATTTAAAACTTTACTTCTCCCCTCGTTATTAAAATAAGTATAAATTTTAAACTATTTGGACTAGAAAAATTAAAATGATACAAGTTTTGTTGATTTAAACACAAATGAAAACTTTTATTTAAATAATTTAAGTGATTTTTTTTAACTTTCGGATGTTGTAGTGATGTTTTTGTTGTCATCGTGTATAGTTAAGATAACCTGTAACTATACACATATATATATATANCGGATGTTGTAGTGATGTTTTTGTTGTCATCGTGTATAGTTAAGATAACCTGTAACTATACACATATATATATATAATGTATTACTTAATCAGTGTAAAAATACTGTCTCCAAAGTTACGAGCTTCGTTATTTTTACTNCGGATGTTGTAGTGATGTTTTTGTTGTCATCGTGTATAGTTAAGATAACCTGTAACTATACACATATATATATATATATATATATATAATGTATTACTTAATCAGTGTAAAAATACTGTCTCCAAAGTTACGAGCTTCGTTATTTTTACTGNATATATATATATAATGTATTACTTAATCAGTGTAAAAATACTGTCTCCAAAGTTACGAGCTTCGTTATTTTTACTGATCCACTCTACTCTATCGACTGGACCAAATTGGCTCTTATTCCTATCAAAAAGTTCGCATTCTCATAATTTATTTTTAATACTTCCAGTCTTTGTGATTTGATACATTTAGTATTTAAAAAACGCTGAAAAAATCGGTGTCTTATTTCAGTCACAACAAACTACCGTAATCTTAAAGTAAATACAGGTTTGTTTACCTTAACTTTTGTATTACAGGTCACGAAAATAAACGAGAAAACTTAATCAAATAAAGATTTAGTTTTTAGTGGCAAGGGCATAAAATAAATAAATTTATATCAAAACGTAAATCATATATAATGATATTACACAAACGCTAATTGCATATTTCAAACATGTTTTGAATATAATTTTACTTGCATTGAAATATTAATGCTATTATAGAGTGCGATAAAGTATATTATTTGTTAATGTATGCTTACCTGGCGTGAGCGAAATCCTTAGGGCAAATAAATACGGAAATATAGAAACGACGTAGGGCCTAAAGTGCTTTCTGAAGGTGGTAGATGCCCTGGAACTTTGCGATTGGAAATGTCTTATGCAATGATAAATTGGAAACCATTTGCGACTAAGCAACGAAAATTGCAAGGCAAGTTACCACACAAAACGGCATTATGGAGAGTACGCCTCTTCATACATCACTCCAATTGCTTAGAACTTTGTAACCATGCCCTTTAAGAAATTTGACATAACATGTTAGTATTCAGCATTAAAAAAGCAATACAAAAGGTCGTCTTGGTAGTTTCCGCTAATCCCGACTGTTGAAACAGAAATCACATTTATATTTGTGCGGCAGATGAATGTTTGCTGGGAGGTAGGTAGCCTGCATATCTCAATCTGGTTCATGTTTTGACGTGAATACGTTTTAAAATTTGCAAACATATCGAGCAATCCAGAAAATCTAATGATAACAAAATCGGGGGATAAAATTTGGCATTACTGATCCGAATATATTGTATACATATAAAATTCAATTACACCACTCTATTACCAAAGGAGCAAAGAATTTGTTACGTTGAGAGAGGACTGCAAAGCGTCGCGCACGACGGGGGTGGGGGCACCGCCATTTTGTCTTCGTTTCACAACGTCTCATAATTTTCGCGTAGTATTACATTTGACGCGGAGTAGCTACGTTGCTCGTTTGAGTCTTAATCAACAGCTCCCGTCGAGATAAATCGATTTAGTGTATAAAACATTTGTGTGCCGTGGTTATGGTGAAATTTTATGAGTTTAAAGTAAAATAAATTGAAAGCTTGACACAATGTCGGCCTATACTCGTCAAAAAGCAAAATCGAAATATAAAAATCGTAAACGGTTGGAAAAAGCATCTAAAGAGCAATCCAGGGATACCCATGAAACCCCATATGTTTGAGTGAAGCGGTGCAGGGAACGTAAAAACCTAGAAGTATACACGCAAAACGAACGGCCGTGTCCCCGACACAGCAACACCCAACGTTTTTTGTCATAATTCACTCAAATAACCCCTTAGTTAAGGGCAGTAGAGTGAGGTAGTCGAAAAAAAAACTGACGCCAGTGTTCAGTATTGGCGATTTATTTCGAATGCGAAGAGTTTACATGGTTACGGCATACGGTCGAAGTGTGAGCCGCCCACCTCCATACATGGACGGATGCGATGCTCATATGACTCGCGCACATGCTGAAACATTCCGAGATAACCCTCCACGGTGCGGCATGCATTTATAATACGTTGCCAGAGATCCTCCACGTTGTATAGGTTAGTTGCATACACCTGTGCCTTCAAGTGACCACAAGTGTGTTTAAGTGCGTTAACCCGGGTGGTGCAAACCTTGTGAAGAACTGCCTGCTGTGCCAACTCGCAATGCAATGCTAGAAGGTACTTGGTACAAAGACAGGGACCAATGAATTGTTGCACTTGCCCGCAGTAAATTCTCAGCCTCTCACAATCTTATAAACCTGTTGCCTTTGGACAGGGACATCAAAAAGGCTATAATACCACACGTCATGCACTACAGTGGCACAGGCTGCCTACCTCCCAGGTGACGTTCGGGATTAGTGGACACTACCAAGGCGAACTTTTTGACATGGACCACACGTCTTTCTCGCACGCTCGGGGGACAGTGCACGCCGCACTCGCCGTCACTAATACACGCACCGCGCCTCGCCCCGCCACTCAGTCCGCACACGCACGCCGGACCGTGCGCATGTACCGGTCGACGGAGCGAGGTTGCCCGCACATTACAAATGCGTTGTTTAATAACGTTCGCCTTATCGCTTCCGGTGGTGCGTCATCGAGTTTGAGACTCATTTCGGCGCAATTTGCAGCCCTTTTATTCTTTTCGCGCGCCATTGCTCCGAAACTACAAGTGCCACGGACGCGAGTGATAGCTCATTCGAAAGGGCTTGAAAAGGCCCTCCTTGTAACGCAACAACCACTGACCTACTCTGAAAATTTTCGAAGCAGCTGCGCTTTGAACTCGTGAAACAGCCCGCTCGTCCACAGCCGGGCCCCCCGGGTGTGCCACCAAAACTACCGAGGATTTCAGAATTTCAGATATGTATTTGCGAAATCGTGACGAAGCTGATGAGTTCAATCATAA
>NQII01002096.1:43269-139415 GCA_002778355.1 Clitarchus hookeri | reverse complement strand
TCGTCATAATAAACCACAACACATGCCCTTCAATGCTGTTACTTAAACAGCCAGCAGCGTCTACGTTCTACTCTGGCGCAGGCAAACAGTTCGCCAAGCTATTTCTAAACAATTCCTAAGGGCAGGTGTGCTGTGTGTGCGATCGCCTCTGGCACAAGGATGTATCGAACTATGTGTTCCAATAATTATCCAATACCCTAACTAGACACACGTGTAATCCATGTTCGGTAGGTGCCACAAACGGCGATCTATCAAGGGCAAGATTTTATTACTTTTTGCCTGCCGATTACTAACATGTCATGTAAAATTGCTTAAAACTAGTGTTACAAAACTCTAGGCAATTGGAGGGTGCCAACCTCAATTTATAGTATGCAGGGGTGTACTCTCTGTAACGCTCTTTTGTGTTGTAACCTGCCTGGTAAACTTTTGCCCGTATGCCAATTTAATCGCATGTGGATTCCAATTTATCTTTGCATAACATATTTTCAAACCACGATGTTCCAGAGCTTCTACCACTGGCAGAAATCACTTTAGGCCCTATGTCGTTTATAAGTGTCCCTATTGATTTGTCTTAAGGATTGTGCTCGTGCCGGGTTAGCATACATTAACGACTCACTCTGTGGTATATTTTACTGTGATTCAAATACGAATAGGTATAAATTAACCAAAAAAAGATAAAGCTGTGGACTATTTGATAGGGATGTGAGCCAATTTAGTCCATTTGATAGATTCACAGTAGATTTTATGCTATTAAAATTACAGGTCACCAAGGATTGAGCAGAACATATTTTCTAAAATAGTTTAGCCGAGATCCATTATTTGATTTTACTGCAATCCTTCATTGAAAATGTACGTCCTTAATCATCTGATCATATGCCTTGAACGGAAAATTTTAAGACACTTAAGACACCTACGAAATTTAAATCTTAAAGCTAATTAATATAAGTGATAAATTAATTTTCCGCTTCGTTGATGATTCCACATCATAAACATACTTCGAAGTGTTATACTGTTTTAGAGATAAAATTTCAACCTTCCTCGGGGCAGGTAGGCTATTCTCGGAATGTGTGGAATTTCTAAAAGTGTTGACTGACGCGTGTCAATATTGACTGTATATAGGCAGTTCGGAAACTCACCCGAAATAATTCGGGGGGTGATTCCTTGTGGGAAATGAGGTAGACATATGCAATATAACTTATAGCCTATCGCAATTCTTAAGGGTGATGTACGCCCTTGAAAAATCGAGTTTAGGAATGGAATTTTTGCAAAACAACAGAAACGGCGAGGAATTAAACTTTGATTCTCTGTATGATGTTTGGCGTTATCGACATCTTCAACCTACGAAAAATCCCGGTGTTAAAACCTTCCGCATTTATACAAATAATAAGGGTGCCCGACCTCTTATTGCGTATACGTTTTTGCCCTGATGTTGTATTTAATTTTGATGTCGTTGTATTAAGCAGTACGTCCTAGTTAATAAACTAGGTCCTCTTGTTGGAAGTGCCTACTAACCACCGTTTCCTTTTAAAACAAACGCAAAGTTTACAGCGGTGACGATACGACGCCTGGCCCGTAGGCAACACATCCTGCACACGAAAATAAATAAATCATTAGCAACTTGTAATGGGTGGCCTATTCTCTAAAGCATTATAAGTGAAACGATGAAAAAGATGTGTGCTACGCTTCCAAGGGTGTAGGGCGCCAGTGTAGACAGCATGCCTAGTTTTACTTGGGAGGAATCGGCCGACAAGCATATGATATACTTTGCAGCAGGCTGCACTGGTCCGAGAGCATGTAATTTGTACAATTAGAAATACCCAACCCACGTGACCCCTCAATCATCGGACGTTTGTTGCAGCTGACCAACTTCATTAGGGAAACACGTGCAATGACCGTCATTATAATTTTACTGTGCAACTGTTCGGTACTTGATGACTCAATTGGACATTTTTGTGTGTCTAAGCGAGATTACAGTGGCAAGTAATGTTATTAGGCCTACGTATGCAGGGCATATGATTGTGTTGCGTAAGTAAATTTCCTCCTTACGTCTCTTTACGGATAGTCACTCCATTATCAGTTGCTAGCGATTTGTTTACTTCCGCGAGTTTGACGTGTTGCCTACGTGTCAGGCGTTGTATCGTTGCCGCTGTAAACTTTGCTGCTGTTTTGAAAAGAAACGGTGGGTAGTAATCACTTGCAACAAGAGGACATTGTTTGTTAACTAGGCCATTATGCCATTATAAAACTCGATTTTCAAGGGCGTTTATCTCCCTTAGGAATTGAGCTGGAATATAAGTTGTCTTGCATACATATACCTCATTTTCCACAAATAATCACATCCCGAATTATTTCGGTTGAATGACCAAACAGTCGGTATTTGTAACAACATATGATTCTTCCGTTATTCACACATATGAAATTCTTGCAAATGAAAAAAACACCGAATATTGATAAAAATTACGTGTTCTACAAAAATTCCGAATTTGTTAAAGAATTTATTAGTTGCAAATATAAAAATGTTTTGTAGATTAGGGGAAAATAATAGATTTTATTTTCTTTTTTGGTTGGCTAAATACCCTTACTCAATTCAAAACTTTAACATTTGATTTTAGAATTTGACTCTACGATTTATTTCTGACGTGTTGATTCTTATCTAACTTGACACAATGTAACTGTCAAAGGTAGAGTCAAGAACTTTTGACTGTACGATTTCGAAAAGTGGACATTTAAAGTCAAAGTCATGCAGGGATTTTGCCGAGAATCTAACAGAATTATCGTGGAATGAGTGATGCTTTATTGTAGGGCGATTTTCATCTCGGTATATTAAACCAAGCTCGTCTAAATTAAACAAAATCCATACGAATATAATCTGATGGGGAAATATATTAATTTATATTTTTGAATTTACAGGATGATTCTTAAATCATGGGACAAACATTGGGGTCTGGTAGAGTTTACTAAAACAAACAATTATTGTATAGGAATATATGGGCGGAAGTGACGCGTTGAGGCACAACCACACTAACACAACACATTAACGGAAACATAAAATGTTCATTAGCAGCATACGTAACGAGTGATTCCGTACAGAAAATGTTAAAACAGTTGCTGGAAATGCATCCACCAACAGTCACGCATGCTTGGCGACCTCTACATATGGCGTGATTGGCTGACCATGGTGGCGTGCGTGAAATACCCGGCGTATTTGAATCTGTTCGCCAATCACTCCACCGACGCTACCAAGCTTGCATTACTGTCGGTGGTAGCAATTTCGAGCAAATATTATAAAAATTCCTGTAAAAAGGCATTTAGCGGCGACGTTGTAAATAAACAGTGTGTTTCATTTCATGTGTAATTTTTGTGTTTGCGCCTCAACGCGTCACTCCCGCCCATATATTCCTATACAATAATTGTTTGTTTTAGTGAGCTCTACCACCCCTCAATGTTTGTCCCGTGATTTTAGAATCATCCTGTATAGTTAACAAGTGAGTTATTTGTTTTTAAAACAACTTTAAATATGAATATTTAAGACTTTTTTAAATTCGGGTTGGTAAAATGCATTCCTCGAAATCGTAACAAGAGAGACATTTTTACATAGCTCGCAATGAACACGTAATTTCAAATGGTGAATTATTGTATTGTGTACGGGCTTAAAGCATACCTTTTCCTCGCCGTCGTAGGGCGGTTTTCTGTAGAACTAACCGCGAGGTGGGTGCTTGCAGTGGCGGCAGGCAGATAGCGCGGGCGCCCGACACGGCGTCTGGACACCGTATGATCGATTGTCCGCCCACGGTGAAGTCCCTCGCCCGATGTGGAGAGCGCAGCACGAGCGCTTGTAGCGGCAGACAAGTAGAAACTCATTGAGGGCGGCCGTTATCGATCGCACTTAAAAATAGCGCGAGCCACGTGGGGTTGCCCGCGCAGGAACCCGACAGATGTACCGTTTTCATGGCACTTGTACCGTAATTAAAACTTTGTGCACCATGTGCCCGTGACGAGGTTGTCATCGTACGCAAATGTACTAGCATCCGACTTCAATAAAAAATCACGACGCTAACGACTCAAGAGTATAATAAAAGATAACCAGTTTGCAGCCTGCATAGTTTAAGTCGAATGCCGAACCCCTGTGATTTATCTGCGAAACAGAGATTGCATTTTGGAAGGTTTCACGAACAAGATATCGAGATCGAAATGTATCAATAATCTTCGACTTTCTGGAGAGGCTCCGTTATTGTCTTTTAGTTTGCGAGTTCGTCGTGTATTGTTGTCCGTCAAGTTGTGTTCTGGGCTTTGTGAGGGCAATTTGGCCTATCTTTTTAGTTAACAAACCCATTCCATGTCTGTGCAGGCAGGAATATTTGACTATCGTATTTTATAAATGTGGAATTATTATTTTGTGATTTGCAAACCAGGTTAATTACAGTTATTTTTTTATTTCAAATGTTTTATTTGTATTTCATATCAGTAGTGTAAAATTCGAACAACTTTTGTGTAATGAAAGTAAAACTAACATTAATTTGTGATTTTACGTTTTTGTTTGAAATGTGCCATAATTTTGTTCGGGTGTACCATTATTATAAATGCCCCGTACAATGACAGAGCACTGACGATCTAACCTCCTTCGAGGAACTCGTAAGGGCGTTTATTCAATAAAAAATAACCTTATGCAAAAATAATTAAGCAGTAGACAGTAGGCTCCCAAAATTTAACTGATACAATAGCAATATTTCAGCTCTTGTTTGAACAATAGAAGCTCATCTCAAGGTTGGTATTCATAGACACTTTTGCGATGGAGATGCGAGCCACTTTCGGCAAGCATATCGATTTGATAGGAAACAGGATTATAAAGGGCACTTCCTGGTTTGCATATTGTGTGTAGAATCAGTGTTTTAACCTATACGCTTATCTCAATAATAAACTATTAGGTAATACGATTTTTTTTCAGGGAAGGTAAAAATCTATTTAGTGGAGACTCCTCTTTTTAACTCTTATCATATTAAGTATAATTTAACAAAAAAAAAAGAGGAAAATGATTAACAAAATGGTTGCCTGTAAAGTCGGTTTTACGGGCGAAGATTTTACGTGACAACGTAGTGCTGCGCGCGCGGCAGACCGATCATAGTTGAGTNAATGTACTAGGTATTCCTGTTTAAACGATTGGTGCGTTGTTTGCATGTTAGTTACAGTAACGAGGACTCTGACAGTTAGGGGAGACTTTAACCTTCCCTCAACGACGCGTGGACTCTTAACCTCTCCTTGCAAAAATGGCGCAAGCCTTACATATTTTCGATAATTAAGGTGCTATGCACTGGCTGATTAAATTGGTTTTTGAATTGTGACATACTCTTTCCGGCTCCTACAAATAAAGAGGTATTAATTATTTAACACTGGAAATTAAAACGCCTACCTCAAAAGCTGATTTATTTTGAGCCATTATTTGCAACTTGCTCGTCTTGTGGTTTGCTGCAACGTATTTTTGTTTTTGATGACTACCAAATAATCAGGTTGATAAACATTGGGGAAATTATAACAGAACTTGTGTTGTAAGTCTTGTTGTGTTTATGAGCACTTTTTATATGGGACACAGCTTTCAACAAATTCCGTAAAATCATCCGCTACATTTATAATANATCACTTTTTATATATGAGCACTTTTTATATGGGACACAGCTTTCAACAAATTCCGTAAAATCATCCGCTACATTTATAATAAAATATTGTTTTATGTTTAGTAAATGAAGCATTTCGAGAAAAGTAATGTATCTTTCATGACGTTAAAGCTGTAAATAGTATAATAAAAAAATTAAAATTATCACATTGTGTATAAGGATTTGGACACGCATTAAAATTTTCTGAACCTCCTACCGTAAGCATTACTGAAGCAGAATTTATATCTAAATTTTACTTGTTATTTTCTCAGAACTCTTCGTAATTTTTAAGTTTTGCCGCCTGTCGTAAATTTTTGTATTAACCTTTCAAACTCTGAAATACCAATTTAATTATTTTACGTCGCAGCAAAGCGAAGAATACCTTGGCAGAATATATAGAACAAGTATAAGATATTTAATAATTCACGAGCACAATTAGATTTCATTATTCGTCAGTACGGCCTACCCACATTACTGATTAATTAACAAATATTTTTATCATCAAGTGTGAACTTCGGAGAATAAATTTATTTAAAGTTCTTGTTCCTAGTTGCCGATAGCCGGAAACGTACTTTTCATTTTTAGCCTCGCACATGGGACTTAGAAAATCGTCTAATTCTTGAACGCCTCGCAAGACAGGGACCAAACGAACATCGTTCATGAACTCTAATACGCTTTACAAGATATTTCTGGGAAAAGGCCCCTCTTAACTGTGACGAATTTGCGGCACAGCAAACGGAATGTTTAAGAATCTTTTAGGTGAGTGGCTGAACACAAGAATTTCAAAATATTTCTACTGTAGCAACTAGTAGCTACTCAATTGTGTTGGACTAGGTTTGAGCTAATGCGTTGAAAATATGTCTACTGCCCATTGTATGAAATTTTTTATTGGGTTTAGCCCCTGTAACTCTAACAGGAGAAGCGAATCCTTACGAAAATTTCGAGAAGTCGAGGTTTTACAGACTTTCAACTTCGGCATTAATAACAAATTGCTGCCTTTTTAAACAGAATATTTAATACCTGTCTATCAACTTAATGTACAATCATTGGCCACAAATCATTTTATTTAGATAGTGTAGAAACACTTGCTTGAATACATATTTCCATTTTGTTGGTGGTAGAACCTACAAGGATTCCACGTTATTTAATTTATATCACGTATATTTCCTTAAATATTCTCTCTGAACTGCCATATAAAATTGTTTCATTCCAACGATTATGATTCATATTCCATAGAATGCATTTGTGGTACGAAATAACTGCTGGTAAATGACACAATAAAAAAAAATGTCCGGAAACGGGAGCTAGTAGTAAAATAAAAATTAGATACAGGCTTGCAACGTTATGCACCTCATCTGCCAACATAACAAAATTACACATAAAATTTTCTCTTTGCTCTAACGTTGTCAGTACCGGTAAACAAACTTCCGCAAATAAATTAATAATATAAGATCCTCTCTTTATACTTTAGGTTTACAGCTCTTCCCTTGTACGCTTGTTGGGCACGAGATATGGTAACATACTCTCCTCTCTCAACATACTACACAAGTATTACAAAACAATTTTTTTTTATAATTGATTTACCACTAACGCATGCTTGGCTTGGCAATTGAGTAACCAAGCACCCGTAGAAAATTTATTACGGATTTATAGTTCAGTCACCGCTAATTCCAAATACTCTGAATCCCTGCTAAAGATTTACTTCCAGGATATCCCTCCGCCTCATGCAAACCAAGCTTAATCATGTTTAGAAAATGACAACAATTGGGCAATACACCGCGTTCGTGCGCACTTAGTGTAACGATATTATGCATAACAACTATTTCTTACAAAGCATTACCAACACAACTACTTTCCCGCAGATTTTCATCGTATTAATTGTGAATTAAATATTATTATTTATGGTGTAGATAAAAAATATTTAGAAGTTCAATTCGATCAAAAATGAGGTATTTTATTGTTGGCACAAGTGCAAGCAAAACTCTTATGATACATGGCTTATTTAGGAAACAACCAAGAACGTCATATGTGTGGTGATTTTTCAAATATGTGATTCAATAAGCGTAAAGAAGCCGCGAATAGACTATACATACAGTAATGTGTAAATTTTACCTTACGCTGTCGTTTTAAATACGTAGTAGAGTATATAAGTTCGCGAAATCTGTGGTGCGAATTAATCTGTGGTGTGTTATGTGTGACTGCCTTCATTCAAGGATTTAGTCCAAGAGTTTAATTTAAAAAATTTAGCATTGTTGCCTACACTCCAGGCGCTAGTCCACGAATTTACTTTACTTCACTGTGATGCGTGTCTGCCTACACTCTAGGCACTAGACCAAGACCTTATTCAACATCTCCGTGACACATTGTTGCCTACGCTCGAGGCGCTAGTCCACGAACTTCTTGAACATCACCGTGATGCGTCGCTGCCTACACTCGAGGCACCACTCTACGAAGTTATTAACTGTTTCTAAATATCAGTATAGCTATTTCCATTATTGGTTGTACACGGTAAAGTGAACACTTTTGAGCCTCTAGTTCCTTTTTCTTTTCAGACCTTTTTTTATCCTTAAACACCTTTTAATATAAATATTGCCATGTAAGTAATAAACACAGGGTGTATATTCCATCGCACGTGGAATTTAACGTCTAAGACTAAAATAAAATCAATTTATTGATTATTATTCCAAATGAGAGGGCTTTCAGAAGTCCTCAATTTACCGTGAATAGCTTATACTTCCCGTGCATTTATACCATAATTTCTTTGGGTTTCGTACGAAAACATGGTCAAGTGGACACATAAATAGTGTAATTCTGGCAAATCCGTGGTTTTTTCGCCAGAGAACACATGAGTCACACCTAGAAACAAATAACGAAACCCTAAGGGCAATTCTAACCAACGTGTCAAATTCTGTTTCGCCTCTTAAGGTGCGATATACAACGAATATGCGATTTTTTAACTTGGTTTCTCAATTATTAACGAAAATTTATGTTATGATCATAACATTATTACTCAAATAAATAACACGTCGTTTAATTTTTTGTTCAGTTTGTAAACTTTCGCACAAAAATATATAAAACATTTACCGATGAGAATCAAATACCTGCAATTAAAGTTATTTTTTGTCATACTCTTTCCGATCAACTGATGTTTAGAAAATTCAGGATTTAGGAATTGCATAATTACCTTTCATAAAGAAAAGATTGACGTCAAAAATAACTGACAAAACTGAATTTAATCGCTTATTGACTTCTCATCCGTATTAAAAAGTATGAGTAGCAATCGAACATTAATACCCCCAAATGTTCACTGACATAACAACTTAGAATATTAGCATATTTTTAGTCGATTAATGTAAAGCATTTTGACAAATATCCCTTAATTGAATACACGAAAGTTCCTTTTGAGATATTTTAATATTTATCACTGGTAGAGAACATTGTTATAATCGGGAAAAGAAATTTTTTTCCCTTATGATTTTAATTGCTTTTTGAATCTTCCCTTTGGAAAATCACACTCTAAATCTGGAACAGTGAGAATTTCACTGTTTCAATCAGTTAACAGTATCTGATTTATTCAACAGTAATTTCAGTGAATTTAACTTATGAATCAGTTAAAAAATGCCAATTTTCCTTCACTTATAAATTAAGTGACATTTTCCACTTATTCGTGTAATTTTTTTCACTGTTTTTCAGTGATTTGTTTTTTAACTGATCGATCAGTTAAACAGCGTTTAAAAATGGCTGTCAAACAACGTGCTAAAATTGCCTTTAAACAACGCGTATCAAATGAAATAACAACGCATTAACTAACATAACAAATACAAAAAAAAATTCTTAAAAATCGTTTCGTATTTTGAAACTCTATTTTATGTGTAACAATCAGTATTTAATTCGGTTTTTACGTATTTCATTTAGTTTATACCATGTAACAGTCAGAGCGCTCTGTTTGATGGTTTAAACTGCATATAATGTGGGGAAAAGAGTGCACTCATATGTACTAATCGTTTTAACAATCCTAACGGTAACAATCAAATCAAACTAAACGTAAGGGCATATAATTTAAAATTACACACTTTCGGCAAAAGCGTACTCTAAAGTAGTGAAACTTTCTTTCCTAAAATAAATGTTATTATCTCTTGTTTACGTTTCTAAATTTATATTTTTGGCCTACTTTCGTAGGAAATATCGGTCGGGAATGCATATACCCCCTCCTAAACCAAAAAACTTTTGTAACCCGCAAACAGAATCTTAATAAAGTCAGTACACATAGTTATAGCACTTAGTTTAGATATAAGACTTTCAAAGTTCCATGCTATGCCAAAAACTTATTTTCAAAATTGTAGCACTTTTAGTATTCAGAGCACCATTTAATAAATCGGGAAACATTTCTCAAATGAACACCACATTTCTTATATTATAACCCTGCATGTAAATAATTTAGTTATGGGGTTGTATTGTTATTGGTCCGCCATTCTGTAAGATAGCAATACATTAAAACATTTATCTTCTACATTATATCTTGGATAATACCAAATAGATTGGCGCAAAAAATAGCAAGTAAATAAATATAAAGTAGGCGTTGTTACCGTATAAAACGTAATTAGATAAGGCACGTGTTTTCAACATGGTGATAAGGTAAATATTTGAGATTAATTTGGCATACTTACAATACCGTTTAACATATATCAACCGATCTTGGTGTGCTGAAAGTATCAACTACAGTTATTAAATAGGCTAAAACAATGATTTTTGTCCACCATTTTGTATGAGAGCGTCATATAAAAAATTGCAAATTATTGCTCGTATCCCAAAAAATAAAACCATTACATGATTTAAACCAAATTTGGGAAACAAGACATACTACGGTACGCCATGCAATATATGTTTTTATGGAATCAGCCATTTATCATCAAAATGGCGGCAGTATAAACTTTTTCTATTTATATGCTCTATCTATGACGTAATTTAATTAATTTCATCCTAAATTTGTATGCTTGCATTAGCCTATATAACAGCCATCAAATGTGTCTCCACACAGTCTTATTTTCTCCCCCCACATTGTAAAGTAGCTCCACATTTGTGCCACATCTCGGGAAACAATCAACATATGTCCAACAAATTTTGGTAAATAAGTATAATTACGGTAGGCCATGTAAACTGATGTTTTATGAATGGGTTTGACACTTATTTTAAAAATTGTGGTAATATCTATAACTATTTAATTTTAAGAACAAATGTTCAATTTACTACAGCCTTTGAGTATGGCATACTTTATCAAATTTATTCGCATGAATATGCATGATCATTAATCATGTTGAACATTCTGAAAATAATATAAAATTGAAAAACTTTGTTAAATAAAGCTTGTTATTCTTACACTTATATGGATTCAGAGAGAAAAATATAAAAACTGCTTCCCTTAAAAGAAAATGTTTTTTTTCACTTCGGAAATATAACATAATTTATAACTACGTTAAGTGGTTGCAAAAAACTTTTTATGTTAAAAAAGAAAAAATTAACAGCACGGCATTGTGAATAACATTTTTTATATTAACAGATACGCAAGTGTTTGGAAAAATTAGATATTTTGTAAATTTATAAATACGCCCTTTCTTGGTTTTGAAGTACAGCACCTGGTTTAAGCTGGGTTGCAATACATAATAAAAACCAAAGGTAAATTTTTAATTTTATCAAACTACTATAACATATTACAATTAATTAAATATATTCAAAGGTGTATTCTGCAGCATTACAAAACATATGCATTAGTTAATAATAAATGTTTTCAATATTTTAATTAAAGTAAACTTTATTACTTCTTACTTACTTTGATACAAATAATTTATACCGATAGACACTGTCAGGATATTAACGAGAATAACAACTAGAATGTACAAAAAATAAATTAGGTGTACCTGTGGTAGTAATTGATATTAAAAATTGTAGACTCTCCTGACGATGAACATACTTTAGAATTTAATTCGCATATCATAGAGAGTTGTATGATTTAAATAACAAAATTTTATTTTAACGCAAGAAGATATAGATAAGTAATTAAAGTCATTATATAATAAAGCAAATTATGAATTACATTACAGAACATTAAAATTATTCTTAGAACAATGTTGAAACGTAACTGGAGTGCGTTGTGTGACGAAAACGTGTGTTATGTAATGATTACAACGAAAATATTTAAGAAAATATGCCATCTTCAATTTATTTGTGGACTAACGTTTCATATTAACTAACGTCGTCTAATGCATGTTAAAATATTTTCGAAACTCTTTTTATTTAGTGATTTGTCATTACAAAACACTGTTACCCTAGCTCCATGGAATTTCACGAGCGAACGTACCTCCGCGGTTCGGCCATAGAATAAGTAAGGACACAGAAGTGAAAAAGAGAGCAGGATATTCTGACGGCTTTTAACATCGCCGTCTTGAAAGCGAAGAGAAGTGATGTTGCGGTTCCTCTGAAGTGGTCGTACACAATCGCTGATTGGCTGCACGAGTCTCTGGAGTGAGCCTTGTGTTCGACTGACTACTGCGTGTTGCGAAACACGTGCATTTATATAAATTTAGCCATCGGTTCACACGGTGTTTGACACCTGCTGGATAACGGTGTCCAATGGTCGCCTTTCACTGTGAGAGCAGACAACCAATGTGCAGATTATATCGGCATATTTGTACCTAAGACTGCAGAGTCTAGCATGAATGTCATTGAACTCGCGAATTTTTCAGGTCTCTAATATATACGAGTTATAAAACTCAAAGTCTCTCTGTTTGTCTGTTAGTGTGCTTATCACTCAAGAACCACGCATCCGATGTACGTGTTTTTTTTATTATAGCTATGTTCTGTGGACAGGTTTTAGAATATATTTTGTTACGAAAAGTAACATAAGGAATAAGTAGTGACGATAATAATGAATCAAGCCGGAAAAAAATTTGCCGCCAGCACGTTCTCTTGCAATAGGCTGTCTAAACCTTTTAAAATGGAACAATAGCATGTAGTAAAGAATTTTGTAAAAAAAAAAAAAAAACAAAAAAAAAATCTCTGCGGTAGCATATATAACAGAGAAATACAAATAAGCGATTTTACCATTTAATTCACAAGCAACATTTAATAACGAAGTTTTTCACCTTGAACTCATAGAAATTAAAAAGCAAGTTCAGACATTGTCAGGAAAATGTATAAAAAGCTCGGGCCTAACAATACCATATAACATAGTTGATTCAGCCGTTAACAATGACATCAGGAAAACTTTATATAATAGATTAGAATTTCACACCACCGCAACGCTTGTTAGTATTTCTCTGTTATAGATAGATATATAGTTCTTATACCGCGGAATTTTTTTAGGTCTGTTTATTCTACACAATTCTTTACTACATGATATTGTTCTATCTTTAACGGTTTAGACAGCGTATTGCAAGAGAGCGCCCTGGCGGAAAACGTTTTTCCGACATTATTCACTTTTATCGTCACTGCTTATTTCTTATGTTACTTAACGTAACAAAATATATACTAAAACCTGGCCAGAGAACATAGCTATAAATTAAAAAAAAAAAGGTAAATCGGATAAGTGGTTCTAGAGTGATAAGCGCACCAACATACAAGCAGACATAGAGACATTGAGTTTTATATTAGGTAGAGATTATAGAAAATTAACACTTAATAAAATTCAACTTTATTTTTAAAAAATTTTAAAAATAATTCAGTAGTCCACGCGAGCAGAGCCGCGGGCACAACCAGTCATAATATACTGGTCGGAAACAAGCAAANAACAGGTAAATCGGATAAGTGGTTCTAGAGTGATAAGCGCACCAACATACAAGCAGACATAGAGACATTGAGTTTTATATTAGGTAGAGATTATAGAAAATTAACACTTAATAAAATTCAACTTTATTTTTAAAAAATTTGAAAAATAATTCAGTAGTCCACGCGAGCAGAGCCGCGGGCACAACCAGTCATAATATACTGGTCGGAAACAAGCAAAACTGTTGTTACAATTTTATCTCAAAATTAGAGGACTAAACCAAGTTCTTTAAAGGATAGAGGTATTCATTAAATAAAAGAGTAATTTTAATTTCGAAATTTTTTTTAACAATAACTAAAAACCAAATCGTCTCGACTCAACATCTTGCAATGAATTGGTATCAATTTCATAAGAAAGTCCGTATCACATGTTACTCAGTCCCACCTCAGTTTAGTCCGGGTTCCACCAGTCCTGAATGTTCTACNGAAATGAATTGGTATCAATTTCTTTTCACAATTATTGACTTAAATCAAATTAATTTACAATTACCGCAAAGAAGTTAACTTAATTAAATAAATATAAATCAGTCCCAATAGACAACGCATCAAAGTCTGTTTAATAATTTATAAAATAACTGTCTATATTTGACAGTTCTAATATTTATAAGAAAGTCCGTATCACATGTTACTCAGTCCCACCTCAGTTTAGTCCGGGTTCCACCAGTCCTGAATGTTCTACAGTTCTCCGAGTGCCCTCACGCACAGTTGCCTTCACTGACCGGGTTTCACGCCCTCTTGTCCATTCACACCACGAAAACCTCGTCCGCTGTCGCATCATAATCTCCCGTCGTCGTTCGTCCTCTTCACCGATGTCACTCGCCACACTCGTCTTCGACTGGATACCGCACTCAGCCAATTAGCGTCCACAGAAAGATTGCTGGCTGATGGCCGGCTGCAATATTTATAGGGCCGTAGGCCATCTCCCAGAAATTTCTCTAAATGACGCGTTGCGCTTAGGGTCCAATTTCCCAGAATATTCTTGCGCGTTCTCTACACGTGTAGGCTTCTCCGTCAGTGGGTAAGAGGAGGGGCTGTGACGCCAGCTACGTTCCCGCTGTCAGTCATTTCATCGGTTGCGCGGGTGGAGGGGGGCTAGCGACGAAAAAGCTAGCGGGTCTGCCTGGGGGGAGGGGAAGGTCGAGGTGGGTCATCACCCGCAGAGCCGGACCGTGCATAACGGGAGCTCACGGCCGGTGCGAGCTGCGGCGCATATAACTATTAAAGGGACCTGCACTGAACTTTGCTGGACACTTATCGCCAACAAAAGTATAGGTTCACCGCTCAAAGTCCCATAGGTGCACGCAACACGACGGAAACACTGCACGCCAGTTCAGCGCCTTGCGCGTAGGAGTGATGGGGCATCAGGTACGCGTGTCAGTGTCGCCCTTATCATCCCCGTGCTTCCCTGCCTTAAACAATTTAAAAAGCTGCAAGTAGGCAGCGCCCTTAAGTAAACACGTGCGAATATTGAAATTATTTATTTAGCTTTCTGATTTTCATTGCAAATAAGTATATGGATTAACAAATTTGCAAAATATCTTCATTTATAATTTCACATTTTCACTAAACCAACGCATGAATAAAGTTATCAGGCCAAAGGGAACATTGATTTGACATATGGTGGAAGAATACACAACGTGCGTACAAGTAGATCTTAAGCAGGGCTTTCAAAAGTGCCCTGCTTACCGTGAACAGCCTTTGAGAGGAAACAAGGGCCTCAATTTTTGAAGGGTGGTTGAACGCGAGCAGCGGGACAGACACGAGAATGTCGCAGTTTTGAGCAACAGGCAAATAAAAAATTTTGCCAAAAGTTAGGCAAATCTGCTTGTGAAACGTTTTTAATGATAAAACACGTGTATGTAGACGACGCCATGATGTGCTGTGTTTAAACGCCACCATGGGTTTGCGCACACATTACAATTCCTGTAATTCTTACAAACGAGTCTTTGTATACTGGTTGCAGAAGATTTTCTTGTAACTCTAACATCTGAAATATTGTAACTTTACAACACGTTTTTTCAGAAAAAATTCAAAATTATTGATGTTTGTATTTGCATGTTTAAAATAAAAATTACGTCTACAATATATGCTTGTGAAAGATTAACATAAGTGTTATAAGTTCCACGCTAAGGTTTTATGAAATTTACTCTAACTTATTTGTGGTGTTACAAACGTAATCTTTGGCAAATATTTTTCAAACAATTACTTGCAAAAATGCGAAAAAGAATATTACATGGCAGGGAAGAGAGAGAGAGAGAGAGAGTTGGGAGAATGATCATTGTTCTGGTTGGTTACGAACGAGAACTGAACACAAGATCGAAGCAATTGAAAAGTTTCGGCATACCAAACGCACCAAAACGGTAGAATGTCTTGCAGGTGCGGTACGGATTAGTTAGGGAACGTGCCACAAGGTTCTGTCGGATGACCTCAACATGCCACGTGTTACACAGCACAGCAACATGCCACGTGTTACACATCACGGTGTGCCGCGCATCCTGACACAAGAGCAACGTGGCGATCGCACGAACAATTGTTGTGTCCTGGTCAGAACTGCTCTCGACGATGGTGCATTTCTCAATTGGGTCGTAACAGAAGAGGGAAAAAACATGGTGTCCTCTGTACGATCCGCAAGTGAAGCAACAATCGGCCACCTGGAATTCGCAATCATCGCCTAGCTGGAAGGAAGGCAAGGTGATACTTAAAATTTTCTTTGCGCAATTAGGCATTGTTTGCAAGTAATTGTTCCTACAAGGAGCAGCTGTAAAGGAGATCAGCCACGTGGAGATCCTTCGCCGTTTACGCGATGGAAATCGTCTCTAAGCACCGTGATCCGTGGTTTAGAAATAGCTTGCTGTTGCTACACGATGACGTCCCTGCACAACTTCATTCTTTAGCACACCCATACAGCAAGGAATTGATGAGTTCAGTAAAGAATTTAAGGGTTTGATGTATGTACATAGAAAGAGAATCTCTATGTCAAATTTAGATGGCGTAACTGCTGTATTAATTAAAAGTTAAGTAAAACTGGTTATTGTACTTACGGTAGCAATATACATGGCGATAGAGTTGTGACAGTAACAAAATGGCAGCACCAGATAATAATTTTAACGAGATTTATGAACTTAAAAGCATTAGAAACAAATATAGTATTGCACATGAGACATCGCCAACCTTGTAAAACGAAAAAAAAGGAATCTTCTCAAAAAAACTTAAGTATCTACAGTTGCAGCTTAATGTTAGAGATCACAACGAAGAACCCTTATATTTTATTTAATAATCGTTATCTTATGTGGAAGTGGAATTCGGTAAATTGGAGAAGAGCAGCAGAAAAAGTTTAACTTATGTGGTGATTTCAAGAATGTACAGATTAAAAGGAAACCTTATAAAAGTATTTACAGGAAATGGAAACCATTCTATGTTCTGTCAAAGACAAAACCCCAGCCCAAAATCTGGTAGCGGTCTACAAATTACCATGTTATGTAGGACAAAATGGAAGAAGAATAATTACAATAATCAAGGAGCATATTTATTTATTCAAACAAACTTGAAAACCATGTATCGGCAACAGTAGAGAATTTTTCCACTAAAAGACATGGAATAGAGTTCAGCCAGTTTGAAACCATATCCAACATCAGTTACTACAGGACGAGAACAGTGCGAGAGACTACAGAAATAATTTAACATCATGGAAATATAAAGAGTTGATGTTTCAAGTTAAGCAAAATGTAAAAACCACTTTTCCGCGAATCTGGGCAAAATTACTGCCAACCACATTGCAAATTTGTTGTTAGAAATTTTCTGAAATTACAAACAATTTCTAAGTAAAAATTACAATTTTTTCAAGTGTACTTTCCGTTTTATATTTGTCTGCAAATTGCAATATTTTTAATTTGAAAATGGCAAAAACGTGGATCTTCGCAATAATTTCTAGAAACGAAAATTCTGGTGAAGAATATTGAAATAGTACAGGAACATACAGCATATATTCACTTTTAAAATTACATTGTGTAAATGTTAAATGAACATTGAAAGTCTAATAGAGTCACGTTGCTTACAGAAAGTGTGCAACCCAGTTCAAATCCTCGTGTATAAACGCGCTGAAATTTATGATGTGCCTTCCTCGGTTGTCCTTAGAGCTACCGCGTGTAAAGAGCACGGACTAGTGCAAAACATCCTGGTAGGTGGGTGACACTCTTAACGCAAAAGCCGTAGTAAAGGACAACAATTCCCACGAAATAATTTGACGAAGACATGTTTTCCCATTGGTTTCAGATCTTCCTTCAGTTACACCCTATACAGACACTCCATGTCCCATCTTAAGTTGTTCTGTAATACCTGCAATATTATAAAGCCTGTTCGAAAATTAAGCGCCCAAACTACGGGGGGGCGATAACTTAAGAAAAATTAAAGTCGTAAATATATTAAACACCACATACCAATAAGGAATATTAAAGGAGATATGAGCCTATGAAAATTTGGTTTTGAAAACCTATTTTTGCCGAGTGCCCTGTACAACGCCTACGAAGTCCGCAGCAAAAAGGTGACTTATGCTTCCAATGTTGCAGAGACTCACTTGCCCACTGTTCGGCTTGAGGAAGTGATACGTCAGTACATCAACGGCATTCCTTCCACTAGTGCACGCTCCGTAGCTCGTCAAATGGGCGTGTCCCATTCAACCGTGTGGGACGTGCTGTGGGTAAATCGCCGCCATCCCTACCGCTGGCAGGAAGTACAAGGCATACACACACACACACACAAAGAACCACAAGATTTACCACATGCAGAAAATGTTCGGTTTTCCCAGTGGCACACTGCGTCTTATGCATGTCACTATCGAGGACAGTAACGCTATAGTAGCTATAGGTTTATCTATATCCAACTACTTCGCTGGTTCCATCACATTGCTTGCGCATTTTATGGCCCCTTAGTTACTCCCATGTAAGATGTGAAATGCCTCCGTATAAATTTTTCATCGGGAAAAAAATATCCACCTACAACACTGGGGGAATAGGAGAGTGAGATTTTTACAAATACAGTAGAAAATTATTATTCGGAATAAACGTGGCCAAAGGTAATTCGGATAATCGAAAATCCGGATCACGGAAACATTTTGAATTTAAGGTATTAGAAATTTTTAACAATAATTTTTACAGAACGTAAAATTTATTCCACGTGCATAGAACATAGTAAGACTACCCAAAACAGACACTGTACGTAAAATGAAAAATTAAATCAGTTAACAAGTAACCAGCCCACTCCTGGACGTGTTGACTGTGAACAAAGCGCGAAAGGCCACATCACAAGAGCCGACACAAGTGCTCGTCTCTCCTCAGCGGGTTAGGGAAACACTGTGACGAAAGAAACTTTCGTCTTTTTTAATTTCTCTTTATTTTTAAAACGAGTCCGGATAACTGGTCGTCCGTATAAACGACGTTCGGATATCTTACTTTCTACTTCATTGGACAAACGCTCTTAGTGAAGCAAATAAAAGTAATACCGAACCGGAATTTGTCAAAAATATTGCCGATCATGCCCGATAAATATCATTTTGATATTACCGTAGAATAAAAAATTAACGTTTAAGTCAAACAATTTTTTTAATTTTGATCGTTGACTGAATTTTTTCTATTGATTGGCCATGAGGATATTTTCCTCCGTGAAGCATTAAGCAGACATCACGTAGTAAGCATGAGTCTACGCAGTATACTTTTGGTAGCTATCACAAATCCTCTAATAGGCTCTTCACGTTAAACCGAGCAATTTATTAAGCTCCGATCAAGGTATAGCGAATATAAAACAATTCATCCGATTTCACAAGGCTATAACTTTTGCATGCATGTTCATATAACCTTCAGGTAGATTTTAAAATACGTATAAGAATACAGAGTTTTAAGGTACCTTTTCCCAAATGTTCAATGTGCCATCCACTGGACGCATGTAATTACGTCTAAACGGTAGTCAAACTCGCCCCATACTCGTGCGAGCATGTCAGGTGCTACTGCAGCCACTGCTGTTGCTATGCGGCGTCGCAGTTCGCCCTCAGTTGTTGGAAGGGATGAAACTTAGACGGAGTCTTTCACAAAGCCCCCACAAGAAAAAAAAATCACGTACGCTGAAATCAGGCGACCTTGGGAGTCCGGTGGTGCAATGCGCGATCCGTAAGCCCCACACGGCCGAGACGTCGTTCAGGAAGCTGATTGTTGAGAAATTCTCTGACATTCAGGTTCCAGTGCGGTGCTGCTCCGTCCTGTTGAGAAATGAAATCATCGGAATGTTCTCGTCGTTGTGGAATAAAGCCTGAAAGGACATTCTCGTAGCGGTGTTTACTGCAAAGAAGAATGGGCCATGCACCTCCTCGGAAAACGGCGCAAAATACATCCAGCTTTGGAGAGTCTCTCTAATGCCCGACTATGGTATCTGACCACTGTGTTCCCCATATTCGTACATTGAGGCGGTGCGCTCTTCCTCTTAAATGTAGAGTGGCTTCATCGCTGAACACCAAACGTGAACCAAAGTTGTTGTTGTCCATCTCCGTTACCGCGAAAAAAAAAAAAATCCCAGACAGTCGCGTGGGAGATGACCAGCTCTCGGCGGCCACGACGAGTGGAATTGTGTGGACTACGTACAAAACTCTGCCGAACGCGCTCTACGTCTTGTTCAGGCACACGGGGGTCGACCTGTGGACTTCCCCTCACATAAACAACCCCTCTCTGGAAACTGCTCGTGCCGCCGTCGGATGCTCCGCGCAGTAGAAGGCGCAGTGCCGTACTGTCGACGGAAACCACGCTTGCACAGTTCTAACCGACTCGCGCTTGTTCAAACGGTGAACGCCGAACGCTTTTTGTTGCGGAGTTATCGCCATCCCGACGCAAACTGAACGAGCGCGCTCGCAGCATCAGCTGCAGCGCCACCAGGGCGACACCTACCGGCAACCAAGTGAACCGGCGACGTGCAACATGCGCCAGGGGATAATTTACGTCTCGATGTGTATTTCAGAATTTTCCGCGAGGTCCTATCTTTATTCACGTAAAAATTATAGCCTCGTGAAATCGGATGTTTCTTCTAGTAACATACTCTATACTCTTCCGTCATATGTAAAATTGGAATTGCCATGGACCTGATTACTTTATACAAACGTCGGTAAAGTAAAACATTGAATTTATTACTAATATAAACATTTTAAAATTTTATCATTCCTATGCTTTAATACGTTGAAAAATTAACAGGAAGATAAATAAATCATCTCAGTAAATTTCTAACAAGCATTTTATTTCAACGTCGAGACGTAGAATTACTTACCCTCCGTCGTCACCAACTTTACTGGGCGCACGCCTGTCAGTGGGTCAATTACAATTATGCCGGTAGGGGCAGTGGCATTTTTCAGTCCTTCCTTTATTTCAAAAGTGGTTATTTAACACATAGCACGTATATCGGCATATTTTAATTGCTTAAGGACATTAGTTACTAATGCTTTCAACTTTTTTTTTTCGTGGGGAACTTCTTGTCTCGTTGGACATATTCCTTTTATTTCTACCACTCGTTATTCATGTAAAGCAGCTCCTGTAGTAACAATATGAGAATACATAAATCAAGAACTTGAACTCTTATATACAGATAAGTTTTATTGAGGTTTGAACTGGCTAGTAATATCGTGTTATATTTAAAATTCTAGAATTCAAAACCAGTAGCCCCGTTATTGCTTCTACTTTTAAACTACGAATTCGTTATCTTGGAGTAACTTAGTAATCGTACTCTCATTGAGTTTATTAAAAGTTTATTATTGGTATGGAAGTTATGATTTTTGATTCCATTACCGCATGACGTAGAAATATATTAACAGAACGGAGACGTGTTTTTTTTTTTTTTTTTTTTAGAGTTTTCAACCATTTACTCTCCAGGTGCTATACTCTTGCCAGCTTTAACCAGGACGACTTTGTAGACAGGTTGTGTTATTGACCGGTCGTCGCCGTGAAAAATATCTCTGTTCGGTTGCTTCCCGGCTTAAAAGCTTATTAATGTCCTGCGGATGCATACCGCACTTTTGCATCGTGGTGGAAGAAGAAACTCGACCCACCTACGGGTACCATCTTCTGAAACCCAAAATTCGAACGCCCCCAGTGCCATTAGACATGTCCTTTTTTTTAAAGTTGAATGAAGAATCTTTAGCACCACACTACAACCAACAGGCATGTATTTACATTGTTATGCTTTAAAATCTGGTGAATAAAATTAACGGCCCTACGGAAGTTTAAAAGTTTCTGGACAAGCCATTTTGTATGGAAGGAATCCAGCCTACGACGTGACATAAAGGAAAATCTCAAATCAAATATATTAAATACTATTTTTTACTGTAGCAATATTTTAGAGCCAACACTACTGGAATAAAAACAATGGTATTTGCCATCGGAGTTTATCAGAAAATCTGCATTCCCTGTTCTTCTTAAGCAAAAACAAGAAAAAAACCTGCCTTATTCACTTATCGATAGTTGATTTATATTACCAGAAAGGAACGAACTGTATTCCAAATTCAACTCTCTATGTCACCAAAAGAGAAATATATTTTTCGGAAACATACAAATGCGGATAAAAAGGAAGAGACATACCGAGTAGAGATCCTGCAGCTAAGAAGCTCCTTGTACTAGCTCCTGGCAAAATCACATCGAATGGATTCTACCTTAAACAATCAATACATTAACAGAAGATGTAAAAGAAGGTCCAATAAAATATTTTTTGCTAGAGTGTACCTACGAAAAGCCACAACCCTTGGATGAAGCCATAAGTCACCGAGCATTCAAGACTCTTAACGTAACATTGTACGATGTTGATAGCACTCCAGGGGTTGTTGAAGCCTTGAAAGAAAAACTTTGTCTCGAAGAAGTAGATAATATGGTCAATTGTTCTGGTTGGCCAATAGTTAGCATAGACGATTTTGAGCTGCGTATAAGCAGATTATAGTCACTACGTGAAAATATAGCATGCTGCTGTAAAGACACTACGTGAATGGTGTGGAGAATGTGAGGTTTTGGTTTTTATGTTTGTATTCTGAAGTATGTAAAAATATATATTCTTGATTTCAATGAAATAATGTTTAATTTCTCACTTACGTTAATGGACCTTCCCCTAAAATGCCTACTTGCTTGAAATAGAGAATATGGTAGCCTTGGCTTTTATATGTGTTACTACATGATGATACTCTATTTGAGCACGATTAAAAAATAAATGAAATTATGTGTCCAAATATAATGATTTGAAAGTTAGTACTTAAATATTTCTTTCGTAGGCCCATCACTCGTCAGTGTGCAATAAACAATATGGCAATGAAGGTATAATGCTAAAGTTAACTACACAGATCCTAAGAAAATATTGCCATCATAAAACATTTTAAGTATGTTGGATGCAACAGACATGAAAACATGCAGTTGAAGTGGTAGATTTTTGACCCTGAGACCTGAAGGAAGGGGAAGGTGAAGGTCGAGTCGGGCCTGGCCATACCCGCTTCCGTGTGGTTTATGGCGAAGAGAGGTCCTACATAAATTTCTAAATGACTGGCGTGGCCCTATTACACCACAGTTATTTATCTAGCAAATACAAATGAGGAACTAAATTGACTTAGATGGTTTAATGTCAAGACCATATGGCATAAACCAAGATTTTGGAAGTGATATAACCCAAGATGGTGGTTAGAGGTGACCGAGAAATCAGTAGGCTAATAAATCAAGGTGGAATTGCAAGGTATGATTACAATGTAAGATGGTGGGTGGAGCACAGGCGAATTAATCGTGGTTGGTGAAAAAATTAAGACGGAATGACTGAGAATGAAAGAAAGTTAACTAAGAAAAAAACTAAATCAAAGATGGTGAACATGACATGACTGAGCTTGAGAGAATTTTTGTTTCTTCAGCTCGCCTGATGGTTAAATCGAGAGATTAGTACCACTTAGGTGATGGACATAGAATGCAATATAAAAGGTTCCGAGACCACCACCTATAATGTAAATTAATGCAAACAAACATGGGTGCCACCTGGTGGCTAAATCGATAGCACGACTGTTGAAGAAATCGAAAACTAACACACTAGTGCAACCTAGGTGATAAAAAGGTAAATAAATGACAAACGAAGGGAACCAATATGGCTGGTGAAGTGCATTTGACAGAATGATTATTGGTGAGGAGGTTGAAGGCATGCCGACTAAGTAACCAATGAGAAAATTTTTGGAAGGGGAGGTAAAGCTTATGACAATGTGATTTATTGGAGGATGGTCAGTCGTCTGCTGGACATGGTGCTAGGGGAACCTCCGGATTTGGAAGTTTTTTATGTAAATTTAAATCAAATTTTTGAATTGGTTTTTTATAAATTTGGAATAAATTTTTTTTAATTCTTTATAAAAATTTTAGAATCTTCTGAGAATTTTTAGAATTTTTAGAAATTTTTTGAATTTTTTTGGTTCAATGTTCTACAAAGTCACAGAGTCAAAATCAAAAGTCAAGGTCACCTGAATCCAAGATGGTGGTAGTAGTCAGTAACGTAATATGCTCGCTGACTTTTATGAATTTATTCAATTTTTACCATTTTTTTTTTAAATTTTTAGTCACGTAATGTCACGGTTACAAGGTCAAGGTCAATGACACCTGGGTACGAAATAGTGTTTGGGTGACGTAATTACATGGTGGCTGGTCAGTTCTTGTCCCTCGTCCCCTCTAAGCTAAAGCATTAAGAAATGTAATTATTTAATTTTTAAAATAAATGTTTTATATTTTTTTTATAAATGTTTGGAATTTTTTTGGTTCAAGGTAAAAGGTCACTTGGGTAGTGGTAAAATATCAAGGTCAAAGTCACTTGGATACAATATGACGGACAAGATGACTGATAGAACCAAGATGGCTGATGATAAGGTCTGACTCCGGACCCTGGTCCCCATGTATCAATTTGATATGCCCTATTCCTATAAAACGAATATGGCCGCCATTGCTCTGCCCCCGGAGACGATCCCCCCCCCCCAAATCTGGCCGATGGATTGAAATTTACGTCTCGGGGGATCGTTTTTGCAGCTGGTGGGATCGGTGCTTTTTGAGGGAGGAACAAAACATTTTGAGGGAAAGAAGGAAAATTATGAGGGAAGAAGAGAAATTTTGAGGGGAAAAGGGGAGTTTTTAGATAAACACAAGGCAAATTCAAGATTGGACGGTCTGCTCTGACGCTACGCGCCCCCATGCCCTTGTGCCTAACTACTTCTTTATTTTGTACTACTACTATTCCTACCTGCATTCATCCTAACGGACACACTTTGTCAAGCGCCCAGAAAATTTGGTAACGACGGAGGGACGCTAGTTAGATAGTTTAATGTTCAATTAAAAGTGCTTGGATAAACATTTGTGAAAACTGATATTACTAATTTGTTTCCGTTTTTTAAAGCATTTTAGTATAAAAATTATCAAATTATTTAAATATTTTATTTTTTGGTAATTTCTGAATTTCACTTGGCCGACGTTCGAATAAAGTGACCAGGTCATGGCATTGTCAATTTCACATATGACAGAAAATTATACAATATTCATAAAAGTTGCTCTTGAGCACAGCTTTCAGAAGTGCTCAGAGTACCGTGAACAGCGTATAAGGGTATTCATCGGACGTATAAAGTTTCTGGTTTTGTCCAGCGGTAGGCTGTTAATGTTGTAGCAATTCTTGCGGATATCTCTGCCAAGGATAGCTACACTCCACTACTCTCAATGGAAATATTTCTTAAATTGTAGCCTGTGAACTGCTTCAGTGTATACTGGGACATTGTTCCAATTTATTGGCACTTTTTGTTAACGAAATCGTTACGTGACTTAATTTTGCCGACAAAATCGGTGACGTAGTTTCGTGTCATATCAACTTCAAAGTTGACTATTTACGAAATAGAAAATACCAAATTTCCCCACACTAATTAGCCTGTTTGAGACTTTTTAATTCACATACAGGCGAGGTTACTGGAATATACAAACGCGTTTCGTACTCATAATAACTATTTTACAAAGCACGTCGATGAAATATTGCTGAAATAGGCATTTTATCATTATACAATTTTTGATCACAAATAATTTCCCGTTGTAAAAGTTTGAATTTGTTGATTAATTTTAAACGGTAAGAACTTTCAAGAATGATCTCATTTAATTTAAAAGCTTTAAAGAGTTCTAATTTTTAAATGATCATAAAATAAAATAATAGAAGCATTGCATTCTAGACAGTTAAATTACTCAGTGTTCCGATTTAACCCATACAAATTGCTGAACGCAGATTACAAAAGAAAAAGCTAATCTTACAACGAATTCAAAAATGGCCTGAATTTTCAAGTCTTCGACATTAATAGCTGTTAGAGGCACCATTTACCTGGTTTTCAAACAAAGCGCAGAAATTTAGACGTATATATTTAATTTTAGGGTGCTGGTAAACGAAAAATACATTATTTTATATTTTTTGGAAAATGCTGCTCATTTTTTAGACATTATTTACGAGTACTATTTCCTCCCATTAAAAATTTTTACTACATTTTTTACACAATGGCCTGTCAAAACAGCAATTTTTGTGTTTTCGTTACGTACAAATAAAATAAAACTTTCTTAACGAAATAGAATAATTCACATTAAATTCAAATACCATAAGTATCTCTAAGGAATCTTTAAAATCGTATAATCCAATTTTTTGCAAATAAAAAAAAATCGTTTCAATAATTATTATTATTCATAGTTTTTATTTGTAAGTTGTTTGCGAGTTTTTATAAAATAAGATTTGTTCAGCAACCCTTAAAATAATTTCAGACATGGAATTTCAGTCGCCTTTATTAAATTCTTTGCTAAATTCTGTATGGTAGGAAAGATTGATGTCTCCAAGTTGAACGGTGATTTGTACAAGTAAGAAATAAAGAATTGTTTGGTGACCACTCCCTTATAAAACACTTAATTATTAGTAGTGGCGTCTGCTCACGAATATCACTTTTTTGCACATTTTTCTTCTCTGGAACCATTGTCCGTCGCAAATGCGTTTTTTAAAGTGATAAACAAATAATACGCGTATTTTGCTAAAAATTTTTCTTATGAAACATCTGGCACAGGCTACTTAACATAGCATAGGAACATGTAACACACTTTTATCTTCACTGTTGCACCAAAATATGACAGGATCGCATATGAAAGTCCTATGAGGCGTGTCGACTAGATAAAGAAAGAATGCCAGTTAAGGGGCATGCGTATAAATATCAATAAATATTCGATACCCGTTCCTAGGTTGCCCTTGACGCTCCCGCACTTCTGAGCCTCCGAAATGCAATCTACCTCCAAACAAACGGCACCCTTAAATTTGACGCATTTAGAGTTAAATCAGCACAGTGAGTTGAAAGTTTAATTTGTAACCTCTTCTTAATTGCAAGATCCTCCAGTTTCTCAACAAAAATTTTAAACCTTAAGAAATCCTACAAAATGTTTTATATTTCATCAGTTTACCAGAATTACTTACTGTGCGTGGGCTGCTTATTTTACATTTTAAATATCTTGAGTATTCTTATTTCTCTGCCGGAGTATAAGTAGCTATACATTGTAAGCGGGGAATTATGTTGGCAATTACATAGTTGAAATAATATTATTGTCAAATTTTAATATCTGCACCAGACGTAAACCATCGAATGTTTGTTAACGTCCTGGATTTCTTTTTTTTTTTCAATTAAGTTAATATGAGCGAGATTTTTTAATTGATATGCGTGAATTAAAATACACATTTTTTTCTCACGTTTTTAGGCTGCATTGAAAAGAATGTTTTTCTTAATCAAAGAAAGTTTGTTTGAAACACACTTCAGAATCGTCCAGCAGAATACGAAAATCATGTTTGAAGTTGAAATTGAAAACAGATATATTTTATTTCGAAAACCCGAGTTATTTATACAAAATATATTACCTCCTCAGGTAACGTCCCATGTGGTAATTTTTGTTGACAGGCTTGTCCCATGTGTTATACTCGTAAATAAATATAAGGAAAAATTTAATAATTTTATTAATGTTATTCTATTTTACACTACTAAAATTGCAAATTTACTACGATGTTTTTTCCTTGCTATCAGCTCTAATACTTACATTGGAGTATTAAAAAGTACAAGTGTGTTCCAACAAGCTAGTGTTCGAAAACTGAATACTGTGGGAAATTGTTCAATGAGGACTTTGTAATGGACGTAAATTTTATGTATTCAAACGGTGAAGCTATTCTCATTCTACGAGTACTGCGTTTAATAAGTCAAAATACCATTATAATTTCTTAATGAAGACAGCAACCAAATATACAAAACTTGCAGTACACACCTAGTATATCGGAAAATATTATAAACTCGTAATGTTTTTACGTAAATTACCCAGCGTTGCTCATCATTTAATTATCTCATTACTGATAATGTGTATCAAATGATGTGTTTTTGCTGTATAGGATTATAACAAAACCACAACAACCTGTAAGCGAATGAGTAATGAAAAATTGCAGAGAAACAAAATTTTGTAACATATATTCAAATGAAAAGTATTTCTATTTTTATGAAAATGTCATATCAACAAAACATTAAAATTTTATTCATTTAATATATATGAATAATGACAGCCAAACAATTTTGGTATGTAAATTGTTTCAGAAATTATTCTAAGGCATTCCCAATGATTCATACAAACTTCTACCGTATTTTAAAGTACTTTTAAAAAGCTTAAAGTTTGTGTGTGTATTTCCTGTTGGTGTTATGCCGACCGTTTCAAAGCATGGCACAGAAAAAAACATCCGTTTCCAGTGACAGTTATGTTACATAATAATATGCTGGACGCAGGCTACTNACTACACACCTAGTATATCGGAAAATATTATAAACTCGTAATGTTTTTACGTAAATTACCCAGCGTTGCTCATCATTTAATTAACTCATTACTGATAATGTGTATCAAATGATGTGTTTTTGCTGTATAGGATTATAACAAAACCACAACAACCTGTAAGCGAATGAGTAATGAAAAATTGCAGAGAAACAAAATTTTGTAACATATATTCAAATGAAAAGTATTTCTATTTTTATGAAAATGTCATATCAACAAAACATTAAAATTTTATTCATTTAATATATATGAATAATGACAGCCAAACAATTTTGGTATGTAAATTGTTTCAGAAATTATTCTAAGGCATTCCCAATGATTCATACAAACTTCTACCGTATTTTAAAGTACTTTTAAAAAGCTTAAAGTTTGTGTGTGTATTTCCTGTTGGTGTTATGCCGACCGTTTCAAAGCATGGCACAGAAAAAAACATCCGTTTCCAGTGACAGTTATGTTACATAATAATATGCTGGACGCAGGCTACTTTTTAATATGTCACTTTACTATGCTCGTAAAGAATTCCATTCGCTGCCATTCTAGAAGTAATTTCATTGTACACAATTAAGTGGCGCTTCTTCGCTCTGATGTATATGCAGATTGAAGTACACTCTAAATATGAATCAGTGAGAATTTGGCGGTATAAATAAGTTAACAGTACCTGGCTTGTTCATCCGTCACTTCCGTGAATTTAACTGATTAATCAGTGAACAAATTCCAGTTTTCTTTCACCTATTGATTCATTGACATTTTCCACTGATCCATCAGTAATTTATTTCACTGTTTTTTAGTGGTTTGTTTTTTGACTGATGGATCAGTTAAACTACTTGTCAAAATGGCCGTCCAACAACGTTTAAAAATGGCTGTTTAACAACGTGTATCAAGTAAAATAACAACGAATAAACTAATAAAACCAATACAAAATACTTTCTTATATGTGTTTCGTCTTTCAAAACACCATTTTACGAGGTAATATGAGCATTCACTCATTCATTCCGTTTTTACGTCTTTCAGTTCGATTTCATTTAATCATCACAGCGCTCTGTTTGAAGGTTTGAACTGCATATAATGTGGTGAAGAGAATGCACTCACATGAACTATTCGTTTTAACAATCCCAAAGGTTACAATTAAACAAAAAAAGAAAAGTAAGGACAACAATTAAAAATTACACGCTTTCGGTAAAGAACAAGAGAACACATATTTTCTTAATTTGTTTTTAGTTGATTTGGTGGCGCAGATGGTAAGGTAACATATGTGAAGTAGAAAAAGTTGGGCAAGTTCAATCCAATTATTAAATTACGCTAAATTGCGCAATTTAAACAGTAAACTACAGTAAATAAGTATATTTTTCCTAATTGTTTCACTGTTTTCAATAAAAACCCTTTTTGCTACGCTATTTCAGTTGGCCGTCACTTATTTAGTTAGTGAAATAGTTTCACGTCACTATTTCAATCCGTGAAATTTTTTCACTGAAATAAGAAGTGGCTTTCTAATGATCCTAAGTGGAGCCAATTTCACGGACTCAAGTCGTTGAATTTCATTGCGAATCAGTGGTTTTCCACTGATTCGAATTTAGAGTGTAAACCGAATATTGCTCGTACGAGGAAGACGTGACATAGGAAGATTATGCGAGAATTCCAATGCTCATTGGATGTATGGCCCAAATTCCTGACATTTATTCCCAGGGTATTTAAAATAAAAGTAGATCTTGCTTGAGCTTCTCTCGTGTGCAAAAAGCTCTGGCGGCAACTCTCTTTGCAGCATCAGCCAAATGTGGGCACATAAGCTATGCTTCCTTGCAAGTTATTCAACCAAAGGTTAAATGAAATAGTTCAGTAAGTTTGAATGTATTTTCAATACTCTACATTACTCCCGTGGTATTTTTGTTCGAAGATTGTATAGGTGGTTTCTACAAGTAGTAAACCGCAGAATTAATACTGCGATGGTTCTGAATAATGACTTTCTATCACTGAATATGACGTAATAGAGAAAGGTATTTTAGTTCGTGCTGATGCAGATATTGATTTTGGTTTGGATATCTATTACAATCGTCTGGTGGAGATTTTCTTCCATTAGTTAACTCTAAAGCGTAGCTCGCTTCTCTGATACCCCAATGAAATAAGTGAAAGCGTTTTTGCAAACCTTCTCTAATCGCCCATAGCATGAAACATGGTTGGTAGTGTTCTTCATGTTACTGGAATAAGTCCGGCTCTCCCGTTGAGCAACAGGTGGCATTAATATTTATCGCTGGAGACGCCCATTTTGGGCGTCCTAGCTTGCAAATTCGTGATTAAAATAATTCAGAATATATTACTCCTTTTTTAAAGTTGTAAATAATAATGTAACATTCAGATGAAACTATTATAATACTACTATTGTATTAAAACAGCATTTATTTTACTGTTCTTAAGCAAATCATTCATTTGACATCTAAGTATAGTTTCGTGACATGATAATATTTTTTAACCGTGCCTACACGTGTTTCCAGTTTTCCTTGTAGGATCGTTTTTCTTTGTGTTTTTTGTATGGAGTTCCTGTTAAATTTTAAGTTTTATTGTATTCCTTAAAAATTTTCGTTTATTGCTCAAATAGCTTTATTTTATGTTTGTCCTCTGATATTTTCATTCATTTCCTCCATCTTAACACACTAAAGCAATCAAGAATAAGTGAAACAATATAATTGTATGGCTTTCGATCATTTTCTAACCTGTAGTCTTGAAGTAAAACACTTCATTAGGATGCTGTGGTTTCTGATTTTCATGTGTTCCTACAGCAATAATGTCTTAAGACGACTTAAGTCCTCGTGGTGAGTCTTATTATCATTACACGCAAACACTGTACATTCGTTACTCGATAACTTGTTTGATGTCTGTTAGTCGTGGTATCAGTATCAAACTCACTTACCTATAGAAATCATAGATGTTATAAAGTCAAAAGGCTGAAAACATTGGAATTAAGTCATTTTAGAATTTAAGTATTTTATTACTGTCATATAAAAATTTATAAAATTAATATTTCATCCAATATTTTACAATAAAGCAATATTATCATTCAATGTTTAAAGAGCATAATTATAGTTCTGAGTCGTTTTGTCTTAAGTAGATACATGCATTCTTATAATAATTTTCGAATCTAGTAAAATCCGGAAATTTCAAGGATTAGGCCCATTTAACAATTACTATATTTTTATCATTAATTTACATATGTATGTATACATGTTTTTGTATAAAGACAGCATCCAAACTATCAAATCACTAATTACAAAATAACGAAATCATGAATTCATATACGGCGAATGTATGATGAAAGTACATCTCATTTCCAAAACTGATCGCTAATATAGGGGCCTACAACTGAACAGCTGTTCCCAAAAAAACACGAACAGCTTTATTACTGAATGTTCATTGTCCCTTTCACCATTTGTGGTGACTTATCCGTATCGCTGTATTAACAAAATTATTAAATACTGGAATTATATAACAATTAACAGTAGTATTCAAAATTTCTTATTTGAATGAGCAGAACTTTATAAACATGGCATGTATCTTATACTCCATTCTTAGTCAGAATACAATATATCGCTAGGTTTTTCGCAGCAATAGCATGGCTTCAACTGTAAAAGCCAATATTTGCAAGAAAAATATTTAGTGCAAAATACTTTTCAAAAAGAACTGAGTTGCTTAAATTATGTATCCCGAGATAATAGCCAGAAGTAAATTTGTAACTTGATGTGGAAATATCTAATCAAATATAGCTTTTATGAAGATAGAATGTATTGCTTTTTTTTCCAATTACACTTCCCTCTAACCAGTTTGAAAATAATTTAAAGGGTGCGTGTGCCAATTGCAGGTACCCATTTGTTCGCGAGACGCCACGAAATAGCAGCACTGAGTTCTGTGTCTCGGTCTACAGGGGTGATATTGATCGTTGCTCACCTGCTGTTTCCATTGCAATGGCGTGAGAAGGGGTAGCCGAAGACGAGACGAGGAGTTTACTGCTCATCCCAGTTGCAAAATAACCAGCGTCGTCGTCCCAGAAAAAATTAATATTTCCACTAGAACTGTTCAAAGAAAACACAAGGCTTGCATTGAAATTAAATTGTTCACTCTTTTTTTTTAACCAAGGTTTAACCATACTAGGAGCCCGCTGTTTTTTTTAATAAAACGACCACGTGACCAAAGTTTACACCCAGAATATAAGAGGATTTAGGATCGATGTTTTATGAACTATAGTAGGGCACAAAATATCCTTGAGTCTGCGTTAAGTCGTCTGCTGTTAAATATTTGCGTTTTATTTACCGCGTTTTAGCTGAATCCACGTACATGTTTGTACCACACTTGCTGAATCTAGCACGTTAAAAGTGGAAAATAAGGTATCATCATGTAACTTCATATATGAGTAACACAATTTTCAAACTAAGTTAGTATGTTTTATTTAAATAGCAGAAAAATTCGAGTGGATTTTGTTTTAAACGGGACGTTTATAGCATGGAGCGACGAAGTAACAAGCAAGTCAATCTCGGCAAGGAAAAAACACGACAAAAATTTTACAAGCCAGCGGGAATATGTGAAAAACGCCTGGGGGTAAGAAATTTTCGAACTGATTGGTTTTTTTAACGCTGAAGCCTGTAGTTTCCAACTTGTTCGCAGGCAACGCTGTCGGGTGGCATTCGATTACATCCACCCTCGATTCATAAATCGTTACCCAACAAATTGGGAATATCAAACACGGCGTGGGATGTAACGTTAAAAAAAAACATTTCTCATGTAAGCTATGCATTAAATATTAGCATGTGAAACACACTTAATTAATTCATGCGGTTTTATAGCCATTTAAGTAAACAATTGTGTCAGATTAATTTTTCTGTTGTATTTCCTACGCTTTCTGAGGCAAAAAGTTTGTGTAAGTGTTCAAAATATAAAAAAAAAATATTTGAAGTTTTGAGAAAATTTGATTGAGTTAGCTAAATATTATGAAAGTAAACAGTCAACGTAGAAGAAAAGCAAAAAAAAAAAAAAAATAGTTAGTCTTCACACCAGAAGTAAAGCGTTTATTTTATATTTGTAATAAGTACACAAATTTTTCCAACAATCACTTATGATGTAATCATTATTGTGGTTTTTTTATTATCTTATAGGTAATGTCTGGCAAAATAAGTNAAATAAAAATAGTTAGTCTTTACACCAGAAGTAAAGCGTTTATTTTATATTTGTAATAAGTACACAAATTTTTCCAACAATCACTTATGATGTAATCATTATTGTGGTTTTTTTATTATCTTATAGGTAATGTCTGGCAAAATAAGTACTGTCCTAAGTGCATTGGTGTATGTTAGGATATCGATTAGATACGACTTGTGATAGTCGTAACAATTAAATCCTTTTTTTAGCTATACAAAACTTATTGACCAAGTGACGTCCACCGAGCGTTATCGCTGCTGATTTGAATTCGAGAGATCTAGTATTCAGTAGAGATCGACTGCCCGAGGGGCAGGAGCTGATTTACCATTTATCTTTTTCCATTCATTCTCACCTCAGGCAAACGCCGGGGATGTTCTTTATTAAGCTCATTCCGAAATATTCAACGACGTTTTACGTCTTTTAAGAACCTCTTTGCGCAAATCATACGAACGATATTATTATCAAATATTTGGTTATTATCTAATAATATTTGCACTCNCCAAGTGACGTCCACCGAGCGTTATCGCTGCTGATTTGAATTCGAGAGATCTAGTATTCAGTAGAGATCGACTGCCTGAGGGGCAGGAGCTGATTTACCATTTATCTTTTTCCATTCATTCTCACCTCAGGCAAACGCCGGGGATGTTCTTTATTAAGCTCATTCCGAAATATTCAACGACGTTTTACGTCTTTTGAGAACCTCTTTGCGCAAATCATACGAACGATATTATTATCAAATATTTGGTTATTATCTAATAATATTTGCACTCNGAGAACCTCTTTGCGCAAATCATACGAACGATATTATTATCAAATATTTGGTTATTATCTAATAATATTTGCACTCGTAATTTTGAGCTTCAGTTTTTTATAAAATAAATATGTGATGCGTCCATTAGATTATAGGGCTTTATTTTATCTTGCATTCAAAGAGAGAAACATCATTAAACACTGTAGGACAAGTCACTTCCGGATTATTTATAGAAAACTGACTAGGTGGCGAAAAGGACTGGCAAATGCATAACATTTCTAGAATAGGCTGTGCAAAAAATGGGAATTTTTGCGAATTTATATATATACACACACATACACATACGGAAACACACATCATAAATGTTAGGAACTCAAAATGGTGAACGTTTCGCCGTTACCTCTTGACATATCGGATGAAAACGCCGAAGAGCCAACAATTTTTGGCGTGGAAATGATGCCACGTCAAAACCTGACTCCCAATTAATTACCGCCGTACCGGAGTTTCGGAGGGGGAGCGAAACCCAAGAGGAGATGGCGAAATATTAAATTATGAAGCGGTGGGCCCATTTTGGTTTCAAGGCTATCGTTATCATTACAGTTTTTCCACCCTGTTGAAATGGAAACTGCGGTTGCTAAAAAGTTCGCTCATGGCAGGACTTCAACGTTGTTGAGATACATGCCAAAATATGTAATTTCATCTGGTGCGTTTTCAGAAACGTATGTAAATGACAATTTTTGTGGAAACGGAATATTTATTTCCTCTCATCTTCGTCGAGTAGGGTAATCATAATAATTACTATAGTTGTAAAAAATAAAATATCTATGTAAATGTAAAAAATATTTTTATTTTATTGATTTTATGCACATTCCTTTCAGTTATCAAAAANGTAAAAAATATTTTTATTTTATTGATTTTATGCACATTCCTTTCAGTTATCAAAAATCATAACTGTCGTGGCTAGAATGTATGTGAATAAAATAAATTATTAAAAATATTTGTAAAAGTTATTACTAATTTATAGCATACCACCAGAGAAATGATTAGATTGGTCTTGCTTAGTAACGGTTTTTTATAAAAAAATGTGCTTTCTAAAGTATTCAGAATTCCAATACGCTTAAAATAAGATTAAAATAGGCTCCTAATAATGTATTATTTAAAACATTTCAATAAGTGAACTCTATCAAACTATTGTACAGTTTTTTAAAAAATATGCATTATTTTCTAAAATAAGACATAAATATAACTTTTCTGACACTTTTGGCAGGATGTGTACAACTTTCAAATTAGTTGTGCCCATTATACTTAATATATAACATGTATATATATCAGATATCTGATAAAATATATTATTTCTTAAGTTTACCTACAATTATCTGCACTTAGAGATTACAGTCCTGTTTCTAAAATTTCGCGCTTCACCTCTCTTTCTGCCGTCGTTAAAAATTAATCCTGATAGGTTATCGTTTCCGAACTAACACTCAATGTGTGGCACTTCTGACGGCCACTTGTCAGAGCGACTCTGTAGTGTTCTTATTCAACAACATTGAGTTGTCAAATGTAGAGATGCACCCGAGCTTCGCAGAAAATATACGAAGAGGATTTGAATCTTTTAATTTTGTAAAGGGCGGGAACTTCCAAAATGATTTTGCATGTCATCACTATAGAGTGAGTGAAATGCGCATAGGAAACATGTGTATCAACTGGGTAAAATAACAAGTTTTTTATTTTCGCAGCAACACACCTCCTCCAAAACAGCTTAAGAAATATTATGAAGTAACGATCCTTGNGTAAATTAACGGCAGACTCTGTACAGAACCAATATATTGGTTGCGGTTTTATGAATAGGCATTTGCAGTAATGGATCCTATTCACAAGTCGCTTGTCTTGAGATCTCATTATCATTCCGGAGACGTTTGTTCATATATATATATATATATATATATATATATATATATATGAACAAACGTCTCCGGAATGATAATGAGATCTCAAGACAAGCGACTTGTGAATAGGATCCATTACTGCAAATGCCTATTCATAAAACCGCAACCAATATATTGGTTCTGTACAGAGTCTGCCGTTAATTTACCTACACATGCATTTTACCAGTTCATTACTAACGTCATTAAAACGTTGTCCGGGAGACAGTTGAGACTTCCTGTTATCTTAAACTTGTACCAAGCGACACATAAATTTAGGTCTCAGTTGATGTATGTGCCCCTTAATTATTTCTCTTTCTCTCTCTGACACCCATATACTCTCACCTGTAGGCAATTGACGGTAAAGTGAGCACTTTTGGAAGCCTTCTCATTTGGAATATTCGTCGATAAATATATTTTATTGTAACCTGAGAAGTTAAGTTTCGAGTCCGGTAAAGTATATACACTCTGTTTATTACTAACATGGCAATATTTATTTTAAAAATTGGTGGAAGTATAAAAACGGCTGTTAGGAAAACAGATACTAGAGCCTTGAAAGAGCTTGCTTTACCTAGACCAGCCTATACAAGTCACTCCTGTTACACAGAAGTTTCGAAGCTTATTGCCAACCTCAGGCGATCTTTTGATATCTTGTACGAGTTTTAGCGTTCCGAAGACATAACAAGTCAAGAATTGGCAAACAAATCCGTTCATACCACAATGCTTAGCAGATTGTTTGCAGTCATTATCAATAGAACGTAGATTGTTTATGATATCGTTAATATTTATTATTCTTTTTCTCTAATGCTTCGTAATTTCGTAACAATCAGTGTTTGGGTCTATTATAAGATTCGTTTCTTACGTTCACTACCATACGGGACGAGAATGGCAACGTAAGGAATGAAACGGGCAAAGGTAATAACTATTCTTAAATAACCAATGTCACCATTGCAAAAAGGCAAAAAATTTAAACATAACAGCATAAGAAATCCTTTGTTTAAAATGTGCACATGTTGATGATAGCTATCTAGTCTTTGATGTAAAAATATATAAAATATACACAAAAACAAAAGAAAATTAAGAAACACATAAAAAAACAATAAAATCAAACATTCTTCAGTTCGAAAAACAACGCTATACAGTCAATTGACGATTTGTTGAAAATGTTTCAATCCTCCAGCAAAACGATCAGTACGTTAAGCGAAATTGTTACAAATTAAATTTTGTTACCTTTCATTAACGGTGAGCAAAGTTATAATGTTATTCAGTTTCACTTGTATTGGTGTAATTTAATTGCATGCAGACTTTAATAGGAAATAACGAAAAACTTGTTTCTAAGATTTCGTTTAATATTTTGATATCGTTACTTGTCCACCGACAAGTTGTTTATTTTCTTTTGGTTTTACCCCCGAAAGAATGCCAATTTTTATGTTTTTAATCATAGTGGAGTTGTTTGTAATTTTATTTACGACGTATTACACCGTTGCAGATTTTTGAATCTTTATCGTGTATAAGCGAACTTTAATAGTAATCACTTATTTTGGTTTTGCACCGGACTCCAGAATGTTGGAATTTTTTTGTTGTCTGGAAATTTTGTGTAAAATGTTGTGATTCGACGATTGAGTTAATCATTCCATTTTTTTTTATTTGTATATATCTAAGTGAAGTCAAAATGTCAAGTTGTAAGTTAAATGGAACAATCACTCAAATATGCGAAAAAAACATCACTGTTCATTTTATCACCTAAACCTTCGGTGTTAAGAAACATTGAGTCGTGCCGGGATCTGAGTGCAAAATATCACGAGTATGACTTCCTAACAACAGGAGTATGCCTGAAAATAAAGGATTTAGTCGTTCTGTAAATTGTTTGCTAAGTATTGTTGACTGAGAGGGTTTGAAAATGTCTACTTTTAGACGTGTGTTAATCCACTTTTGNTAAATTGTTTGCTAAGTATTGTTGACTGAGAGGGTTTGAAAATGTCTACTTTTAGACGTGTGTTAATCCACTTTTGTTCTCGACATAAATTTTAATGTCAAACTTCAACGTGATGAATATTGCTTTGAAATCTTAATTCATTCCTTGCTAAAAATACGTCTCCGAACATTCGCAAAACTCTTGGAATTATCCTGTATTAAATTATTTCGCTAGGGACGAAAGGGTTGGTAAATATCAGTGGAGGGACGCATTTTTGCTTTCATATACATCTCTTACAAACACGTTAGTTTGAGTTCATTACCTATCTGTTACAGTAAGCTGAACTGACCCACACAATCATTCTACCATAATTCTCACCACGTAACTGAGTAAAAATTGCACTTATTTTGAAACAATTTTTATATATGATGTTTTAATGAATCATTCAGTGGACGTGTGTGATTAAATTAACAATTTATTTGGACACGTGAAAATGAAAGAAAATATTCTCTTTAGTAGCAGAAAGCACAGAGCATGGCACAAAATATTGTAAACAGAAATAAAAAAATTAAAATAAAACACGAATTTGTGTTGGCTGTTGTCAACAAATACGTTAGTGAAATACACGAAATTACAAGGAAGGAATCTGGATGGATATAAAAAATAAATATGCAAGATCACATGTCGTTCGTCGCTGTTGCCCCCGTAGTCAGTTTTCTGTGTATGCGACTGCTATAGCTGCTGTGTTCACCGCTGTTTTGTCTTCCTTGATTCGTCCAGGTATAGTGCTTTAGGTCTTCAGCCACCATCCTTGTCGTTTGACTGTTGTACAAACATCCTCCCTTTTAGTATATCACTAGATCCCTCCCTTGGAACAAGTTCTATGTCTCGCATGTTTTGGCAACACACAATGCTGGCTATTATATTTTTTTGTTTTGGATACATCTTTAAAATATGGGGTACCACTACACAAATGGCGAAGTGACGTTTGCAGGTTGATCAATTCCTACACTGCTAAGAAATCGACTGAAATAAATTTGATCTCGTTCAATCGAAAATACATACCAGTACGACGCTTTACTTTCACTTTAGGATGGGAAGATCAATGTTCAATGTTTGGCAAATTGAATCTTTTTCGCCAACTAGGTAAGCGCTAGTGTCGCATGTGATCCAGATATTCCCTATTTTCTATGTTAAAAGTCAAGATAATTGCAATTACCATAAATCAAATATAAAATAGTTTCAAAACTAAAGCAAATTTTAATCTTCTATCATCATGTAGCTTAACATTTTAATTAAAAATTACCTTTTGAAACACTGCGCTCTAGGCGGTGGAGGTTTTCCCTATAACAAACTCTCCCATAATTAATCTCGTTTTGTTGCTAATCTGAGTAGGATTAACCTTAGTCACACCTTGCAACGAAGATTTGTCAAATCCTTTAAAACGAGTTTTCTTATGGGAGAATTTGGCATAGGGAAAAATTTCCGCCACTAGGTTAGCAGTGTTTCAAGGTCACTTTTAAATAAAACTTTAAGTTACACGAATAATAAAAGAGAAAGATTTTAGTTAGTTGCTTAGTTATTTTATATTTGATTTGCGATTATTGCAATTATTNTAAAAGAGAAAGATTTTAGTTAGTTGCTTAGTTATTTTATATTTGATTTGCGATTATTGCAATTATTTTTTTATTTGAGGTAGCAAATTGAGAAAACACATGCGTCGCTAGGGCTTACCTAGTTGCGAAAAATTTAAGTAGCCAAATTAAAATCTTTGAGATTACCAACACGAGTCGAAGAAATTTTAACTCGACGAATGCGCTAGGTGAAGGTGGGGGCCTGCGGCGACTGACAGTAAGTTTAGGCTCTAGGCAAAAATTTCCGGGCAGTACACCTCCTCGCGACTACGATGTGCTAGCGCACTGCTGTTCGTGCCAAACGAAAGATTTCGTTTGTGTCAGTCTATTTGAGGGAGAAACGCCCATTATCTATTTATTTATTCTCATTCGATTCCCATATTCCGAAGCAAATATTAAGCTCTTACTCAAACGTGTCCAAGTGAAAGCCACGGCCGTTCTCCGACACAGCAACACTTCAACTAATTTAATTTTTTTAAACCTTTATTAAATTTTTTCCGTCATATTATCTGTTTTTTTTTTTAGACTTCCTGCAAAATTTTGCTGCGAATTATGTCCAAATAAAAAGTTCTGTTAACCACTTGGCATGCATAACGATATACCACATAGACAGAATCTAACGGAAAGATATATTTTGCATATTACAATTTTTATCTCTGCTAAACAGGATCGATATAAATTATGAACAAGTGATTTTTGTAAGGAAATTTGCTCGTGGCGTTATCGTAAACGGACTGCGATGTGAGTATTCAAATACATATTGATGTCGTAGGCGCTGAAAAATGTTGTCGGTCTATTTTCCCTCAAAAGTACTCGTTTACGAAAATTTTCGAAGTTTTCTGAAAAATACTCTCTTACAAAACGCTATTCCGGCAACTGTACGCAAATATTACCCTCGTGTAAGTTACTTGACGAAAACTTAAACTATTTTAGAAATGTGTTACTTGAAACTGCGTGCAAGTATTTTAACAAACGATTAACTTCAGTTGTATTTAATATTCCCCGTAGACCTATTTACTCTTCTTCTCAGTGTATTAAATAACTAATATTTACTTTCGAAAATGTGTACTTAAGACGAAAGAAAATTCCTACATAAAGCTTTTCTCACGTCCAAGAATTTGTAACTAAACTAAGGAGTGTGAATCCGTTTATAAACTGGAAAAGTAACTTCCGTGTTTTCCTGGAAGAGAAATAAAATCATTGTTTCATTTATATTGCAGATTTTCAGAATTTTCGTAAACACCATTACAGTACATTAATATTTTCTGACCGACGAGTACCTCATATTTTCTAACNCAATAGAACGTAGATTGTTTATGATATCGTTAATATTTATTATTCTTTTTCTCTAATGCTTCGTAATTTCGTAACATCAGTGTTTGGGTCTATTATAAGTTTCGTTTCTTACGTTCACTACCATACGGGACGAGAATGGCAACGTAAGGAATCAAACGGCAAGGGTAATAACTATTCTTAAATAACCAATGTCACCATTGCAAAAAGGCAAAAAATTTAAACATTAGAGCATAAGAAATCCTGCGTTTAAAAAGTGCACATGTTGATGATAGCTATCTAGTCTTTGATGTAAAAATATATAAAATATACACAAAAACAAAAGAAACTTAAGAAACACATAAAAAAAACAATAAAATCATACATTCTTGAGTTCGAAAAACAACGCTATACAGTCAATTGACGATTTGTTGAAAATGTTTCAATCCTCCAGCAAAACGACCAGTACCTTAAGCGAAATTGTTACAAATTAAATTTTGTTACCTTTCATTAACGGTGAGCAAAGTTATAATGTTATTCAGTTTCACTTGTATTGGTGTAATTTAATTGCATGCAGACTTTAATAGGAAATAACGAAAAACTTGTTTCTAAGATTTCGTTTCATATTTTGATATCTTTACTTGTCCACCGACATGTTGTTTATTTTCTTTCGGTTTTACCCCCGAAAGAATGCCAATTTTTATGTTTTTAATCATAGTGGAGTTGTTTGTAATTTTATTTACGACGTATTACACCGTTGCAGATTTTTGAATCTTTATCGTGTATAAGCGAACTTTAATAGTAATCACTTATTTTTGTTTTGCACTGGACTCCAGAATGTTGGAATTTTTTTGTTGTCTGGAAATTTTGTGTAAAATGTTGTGATTCGACGATTGAGTTAATCATTCCATTTTTTTTTATTTGTATATATCTAAGTGAAGTCAAAATGTCAAGTTGTAAGTTAAATGGAACAATCACTCAAATATGCGAAAAAAACATCACTGTTCATTTTATCACCTAAACCTTCGGTGTTAAGAAGCATTGAGTCGTGCCGGGATCTAAGTGCAAAATATCACGAGTATGACTTCCTAACAACAGGAGTATGCCTGAAAATAAAGGATTTAGTCGTTCTGTAAATTGTTTGCTAAGTATTGTTGACTGAGAGGGTTTGAAAATGTCTACTTTTAGACGTGTGTTAATCCACTTTTGATCTCGACATAAATTTTAATGTCAAACTTCAACGTGGTGAATATTGCTTTGAAATCTTAATTCATTCCTTGCTAAAAAATACCTCTCCGAACATTCGCAAAACTCTTAGAATTATCCTGTATTAAATTAGTTCGCTAGGGACGAGTGGGGAGGTAAATATCAGTGGAGGGACGCATTTTTGCTTTCATATACAGCTCTTACAAACACGTTAGTTTGAGTTCATTACCTATCTGTTACAGTAAGCTAAACTGACCCACACAATCATTCTACCATAATTCTCACCACGTAACTGAGTAAAAATTGCACTTATTTTGAAACAATTTTTATATATGATGTTTTAATGAATCATTCAGTGGACGTGTGTGATTAAATTAACAATTTATTTGGACACGTGAAAATGAAAGAAAATATTCTCTTTAGTAGCAGAAAGCACAGAGCATGGCACAAAATATTGTAAACAGAAATAAAAAAATTAAAATAAAACACGAATTTGTGTTGGCTGTTGTCAACAAATACGTTAGTGAAATACACGAAATTACAAGGAAGGAATCTGGATGGATATAAAAAATAAATATGCAAGATCACATGTCGTTCGTCGCTGTTGCCCCCGTAGTCAGTTTTCTGTGTATGCGACTGCTATAGCTGCTGTGTTCACCGCTGTTTTGTCTTCCTTGATTCGTCCAGGTATAGTGCTTTAGGTCTTCAGCCACCATCCTTGTCGTTTGACTGTTGTACAAACATCCTCCCTTTTAGTATATCACTAGATCCCTCCCTTGGAACAAGTTCTATGTCTCGCATGTTTTGGCAACACACAATGCTGGCTATTATATATTTTTGTTTTGGATACATCTTTAAAATATGGGGTACCACTACACAAATGGCGAAGTGACGTTTGCAGGTTGATCAATTCCTACACTGCTAAGAAATCGACTGAAATAAATTTGATCTCGTTCAATCGAAAATACATACCAGTACGACGCTTTACTTTCACTTTAGGATGGGAAGATCAATGTTCAATGTTTGGCAAATTGAATCTTTTTCGCCAACTAGGTAAGCGCTAGTGTCGCATGTGATCCAGATATTCCCTATTTTCTATGTTAAAAGTCAAGATAATTGCAATTACCATAAATCAAATATAAAATAGTTTCAAAACTAAAGCAAATTTTAATCTTCTATCATCATGTAGCTTAACATTTTAATTAAAAATTACCTTTTGAAACACTGCGCTCTAGGCGGTGGAGGTTTTCCCTATAACAAACTCTCCCATAGTTAATCTCGTTTTGTTGCTAATCTGAGTAGGATTAACCTTAGTCACACCTACGTTGCTTCTAAACAGTTTAGGAATAAAACGAGTTTTCTTATGGGAGAATTTGGCATAGGGAAAAATTTCCGCCGCTAGGTTAGCAGTGTTTCAAGGTCACTTTTAAATAAAACTTTAAGTTAAACGAATAATAAAAGAGAAAGATTTTAGTTAGTTGCTTAGTTATTTTATATTTGATTTGCGATTATTGCAATTATTTTTTTATTTAAGGTAGCAAATTGAGAAAACACATGCTTCGCTAGGGCTTACCTAGTTGCGAAAAATTTAAGTGGCCAAATTAAAATCTTTGAGATTACCAACACGAGTCGAAGAAATTTTAACTCGACGAATGCGCTAGGTGAAGGTGGGGGCCTGCGGCGACTGACAGTAAGTTTAGGCTCTAGGCAAAAATTTCCGGGCAGTACACCTCCTCGCGACTTAGATGTGCTAGCGCACTGCTGTTCGTGCCAAACGAAAGATCTCGTTTGTGTCAGTCTATTTGAGGGAGAAACGCCCATTATCTATTTATTTATTCTCATTCGATTCCCATATTCCGAAGCAAATATTAAGCTCTTACTCAAACGTGTCCAGGTGAAAGCCACGGCCGTTCTCCGACACAGAAACACTTCAACTAATTTAATTTATTTAACCCTTTATTAAATTTTTTCCGTCATATTATCTGTTTTTTTTAAGACTTCCTGCAAAATTTTGCTGCGAATTATGTCTAAATAAAAAGTTTAATTAACCACTTGGCATGCATAACAATATACCACATAGACAGAAGGAATATCTGACGGAAAGATATATTTTGCATTTTACAATTTTTAACTCTGCTAAACAGGACCGATATAAGTTATGAACAAGTGATTTTTGTAAGGAAAGTTGCTCGTGGCGTTATCGTAAACGGACTGCGATGTGAGTATTCAAATACATATTGATGTCATAGGCGCTCAAAAATGTTGTTGGTCTATTTTCACTCAGAAGTACTCGTTTACGAAAATTTTCGAAGTTTTCTGAAAAATACTCTCTTACAAAACGTTATCCCGGCAACTGTACGCAAATCTTACCCTTGTGTAAATTACTTGACGAAAACTTAAACCATTGTAGAAATGTGTTACTTGAAACTGCGTGCAACTCTTTTAACAAACGATTAACTTCAGTTGTATTTAATATTCCCCGTAGACCTATATCCTCTTCTTCTCAGTGCATTAAATAACTAATATTTACTTTCGAAAATGTGTACTTAAGACGAAAGAAAATTCCTACATAAAGCTTTTCTCACGTCCAAGAATTTGTAACTAAACTAAGCAGTGTGAATCCGTATATAAACTGGAAAAGTAACTTGCGTGTTTTCCTGGACGAAAAATAAAATCATTGTTTCATTTATATTGCAAATTTTCAGAATTTTCGTAAACACCATTACAGTACATTAATATTTTCTGACCGACGAGTACCTCATATTTTCTAACNAATTTTCAGAATTTTCGTAAACACCATTACAGTACATTAATATTTTCTGACCGACGAGTACCTCATATTTTCTAACAAGCCCTACAGAATGCCTATGATAAATACATTACAATTATCATTGACTCTGCTCTACCATGGAGCAGACGCGTAGGAAATACCTAATCTTCCTGCATATAATCACACGGAGGGTGTCGCCAGACACAAACCGCCAGGTTTAGTACTTAATGCTTATTAATGGATGGGTACGTGTTGTGTACGGTGAGTGATTACAACTGTGTTCCGCAATCGCCTGTGCAATGAGCACAGCAGCATGTGGTAGACGCATGTAGGTAGTATTGCCTACATGCTAGGCGCTGTATCGCTGATTCCGACGTTTTGTATGCCTTTTGCACGAAAACAGTGGGCCCTGGGCAGTCGCAACAAGACGACCATTTTCTTAATGTGATCATACCGCTCAACACACCCGCATAAAATGTTCGTAATTTTTGAGGGAAAAAAAATTGTATGCGATGAGAAGATGGTGACCCATGTTATCTTTAATAGAATGGGCGACACTTATGAAAGTATGCTCCTTTGTTGAATATCCCGATAACATAAAACACTTTAAGGGTAGTTGTAGTTTAATCGTACATTTTTATCTACGTTTCTCAAAAATACAGCTCAAAAATAATTTTCCGGGTGTTCATAGTGTGTGATACAGTATCAGTATATAGTTTAGGTAGAAGGTGGATTATACAGGTTGATTATAAAATCATTGGAGAAACTTTGCGGGGTGATAGAGTTCAATAAAACAAACAATTATTGTATAGGAATATATGGGCGGAAGTGACGCGTTGAGGCACAACCACACAAAAACAACACATTAACGGAAACACAAAATGTTCATAAGCAGCATACGTAACGAGTGATTCCGTAGAGAAAATGTTAAAACAGTTGCTGGAAATGTATCCACCAACAGTCACGCATGCTTGGCGACCTCTACATATGGCGTGATTGGCTGACAATGGTGGCTTGCGTGAAATACCCGGCGTATTTGAATCTGTTCGCCAATCACTCCACCGAAGTTACCAAGCTGGCATTACTGTCGGTGGTAGCAATTTAGAGCAATTATTATAAACATTACTGTAAAAAAGCATTTAGCGGCGACGTTGTAAATAAACAATTTGTTGCATTTCATGTGTTATTTTTGTGTTTGTGCCTCAACGCGTCACTGCCCCCCATATGTTCCTGTACAATAATTACTCGTTTTTGTGAGCTCTACCACCCCTCAATGTTTGTTGCATGATTTTAGAATCTCTCTGTACATATTTTTCACATTATTTTGCTTCAGGAAAAGTCTCACGAAGTTAATCGGTAGTCGAATTCAGCCCGGCCTTGTGTGTGTGTGTGTGCATGTGTATTTATATATTTACACACATACATACACACACATGTGGTTTTAAATTGCATGTCGAAATTCAAAACATGCCGTCTATGAGCTAACATAAATAAAAAATCCAAGTTACAAAATTTTTGAATAGGTCATCTTGTATTTTGAAATTTTAAATTTAATTGATGCAAAACTACGCAAGGAGTCCGCAGATATACGAACCTGCTTGAGCAACAAGTTGCATGCCAATGAGGCGAACGGAATTAGCGTGCCAGGCGAGAAATGAAAAGCAAATCTTCTGGCAGCCTTTAGTACTCAATTGCTAATCTGCCATTGTCCATGTAGTTATAGACACGTGTATTAATAAGCAACAGTAGCGGTGCCCACGTACCTCGAACTTATGGTGCCCTACGTGGCGGCACTCTGCTCATGGCGCGCCAATTCCGTTCGCCTTCGTAATATGCAACTTGTGCAAGGAAGTTCCTATAACTGTGGACTACTTGCGTCGTTTTGACTCAATTTATATTTTAAAATTCTAGATAACGTTTGAGCAAATTATGTTATACATGTTTTTTTTTATTTATGTTAGTCCATAGTTTCTGTAGTTTGAATTTCCACATGCTAATTAAAAACACCTCTCACTTTATCATATGGCGTGATGAAACACCGAGAACGGTGTGCAAAAAGTTAATAATGAATTAATATATATATTATTTAATCTTTTGTATGTGCCTTTATACGTACCTTGTTCAGACTTCCTTCGATCTTTGAACAAATGACAACCTAATTCGGTCAACGGTTTCCCAAATCATGCGAGTTTGGCTCCGACCAATCCGTCTAAATGTATAGCTCGTACTACAAACATAAATTGCTTATAAAATTGTCAATTTCCGCGCACATCCTCTCAAATTATCTTCTTAAGAGCGCGGTGGGTCTGTTATCTAAAATGGAACACTTGAAATAGAATATTCGCTTTCCGGTCCAATCAGCGTTCTTCTACTTGCGAAAGGAGAAGAGAAACGCATGCATTCGCATTGTGATTGTCGAAACTTGTTATAGTGCATGAGTGCGCTGTAAATACACGATGAGTTGCGTTTTTCTGTAAAGGTTTCTCACCGAACACAGATGCAAACATAACTTACCATCCTCTTAATCAAGATTATTAAACTTAGATAGTGGTCCATGTTTTTTTGTGAAAGTTCTGTGAGAGATTTTCTGAAATACTAATATTTAGTTTAAAAAGTACGACAGCTCTAAAATTCAAAATGGTAATATAAATAATGTTTAATTGGCTCCAGTAGTGATATCTTGAAAAAACATTACGCAGGTGGCAATTTTCTTCGAAACATTCTACAAATTTGTTTCCCAACTAAGTTATTCACAACTACATTGACGAATACTTCATACGGTGAAACCCTGGTTTTTTTCTGAACATTCATTAATATATCTCTCTCTTTTGGAACTGCGAGATGATGGAACGAATTTTTTTCTAGTCTGGTGGTAAGTTCAGTTCTACAAACGTGGACTCCGCAAGTGTAATCGAAGCTGTCTTCTGAGTTTGCCAGTCGTGATGGGAAACACGTTTGCAAAGCCTGTTTTTTGATTGGCAAAACTTTTCCGTTCGTTTCAACTGCGGTATCAAGAAAATTGCACACAAACTCGAGGGCTTCAACATTGTTTTTTTATTCTTTCCTACCAAGCAAACGGTATTAAAGCCAGGGCGGCTACAGCCATCTTTTGACGAGACGATATCGTTTCGTCCCTTCCGTGCACACATATAAGTCATCTCAATTAAAAAAACTACATTGCAGCTTATCTTCGTTTTTCTCCTTCAGAAAGCGTGTAGGGAATATCTGACATTGCTCGCCAACACAAACATATAGATACATACGTCCGGTTTATTATAAACTATATCCCAAGAAAACGTCTTTTCTGCAAAATCGTACGAGAACAGATGCTCTTAATCCGCCGGAGTGAGACATAATTAAAACCACAACACGCTAAAGTTATAAATTTTTTTCTCGGGAATATTCATGTTTAACATTATTAAACTTCAAAATAATGTATATGAGTTTCAAATTAAGAGAAAGATAAAAAAAATTACCTGAAACAGATATATGTATATATGTACGTTGTTGAGGACTTACCTTTTCAGTGAAGTTAAATTCAGTTCCTTTGCTTGGTTTTACAAATTTTTTTGGAGAATATTTCCAGCGAAGTGCACGTGAAATTAAAATAATGCTGTCTGTTACTTTTAAACCTTTAAATAGTGAGGACAGCAAACAAACTTTAATACTATTCATAATTACTTGAAATAATGACTTTTTTTTATTACTCTGAAATTAATGCAGTCAGATCTGTATAAAGGTCTCAGACTCTTTCTCTTAATTTATTTATATAATAGAAACTCGTTTCGGTTGTCTTCGGGTTTAAAAACTAACCCCTAACTAACCAATTAAAAATATTTTTGAGGAAAGTTTAACTGTAGGAATTACGATATTGTATAACAGAAACAAAACAAACTAACATTTATAATTTAAGCTTTATGGTGGTAACATTTTACCTCTCTTTCTCTTGTCAGATTTTGAATTCAGCAAAATTGTCTTTCTGCGAACCATTTTCCGAAACAATATAGATAAAATTATACAGAAGCAATTTTACAACATGACGTGAATTCCATTTCAAAAATTCACATTATACAAGTGAAAAATATATAAAAAAATATCCTAATATAGGTTTTATGTGGCAAAGTCGTAAAATATTATACTGCAACGTAAAAAGCGATTCCTGTTAAACATGTTCTACGCTAGAAAATAAATTGATAAACAAAAAATTGGATTTTGTCGTCAAAATGAAATATTTACTGAGGAAACATACAATTAGTTTCTGTAGGGGCATAACAGAGAGCGTGAACACTATTGGTAATTTATTTTTACCAATATGCGACCAGACTTTTGTACATAAGTGAAAGGAAGTGAAGAAAATGTAAATAATAAAAACATATTAAGCAAATTACGTTGTGAAATTTTGCTGAAATATATTGCGAATACCAAATTTGCAAATAAAACGAAAACCAGCGTTCTGCAAACATTGAAACAAAGCACACCATTCACACAATATTTGTATTTAGGCAATATTGGCTAATTAACAACTGTGGCTATTATAGTTTTTACGGGCGCTACTTCTCGCTATTGTGGCAAAGTACATTTGTGTTTTTTAGGGAATGGGATTGCCAGCGTATTTAAGAGAAATACTCAGTTCACTGCCCTGAGAAATTCACTACAACATGTATTTTTGTTACCACTTCGGCTGGCTTAGTTGCGAATCCGCCGTTTCTTCACACTTTCAAAGCAAACCTTTGCATTATCACTCTACGAATAACGTGCTTGGTTCTTTCCAAAATATGTCATATATCCTAACCGTTTGATACTTCTGTTAACGTAAAGGTACCTTATTCGTGGTAAAATTGAACGTTTTCTTATATTTCGCCTATAAATTATAATATATATTTTATATCTAATATGAATAAAACAGGAAAAAAACAGGTGTGTTGGTATTGCCTAGTAAGAAAGAGTTCTTATGCAAAATATTATTAACGTCACTGCGCATTAATGAGGGGCAATGTCCTTCGATGTAATTTTGTAGACATAGTTAAGCTTTTATTGCATGAGGCGGAGGAATATCCTGGAAGTAGAACTTTGGCAGGGCTTCAGAAAATATGGAAGTAACCATAAATGTTATATATTAATTGTACGACGGTTTCTTTGCAACACTAAAAAACAAATGGATTGCTTGAACCCGTGTCGGCAGTGTAGGGAGCGAAATACTTAACTGTTAACAGTAAGACAGTAGCTTTGGATTCGGGAAAACTTTACGAACTTGAGTGTTTTTTTTCAGACAAAGCTAACATTTATTTTTTAACATGGCCTTTTTTGTTTTCAATACATTCGTGGCAAAAAATTATGGATTATTATAAGTAATTTAATTATTTGTTTCCATAGATGTTTAACAAGTTTATGTTATAAGCCCGTGAAAATATATGTTTATTCTCATACTACGTTTATTAGTTAAATTGCCAGGTGTTATTTGGGGTATTCTAGGATTCAGTTTTAGACTCTTATGTGAGAATTAAAGGAATATAGTTAAATAGGCCTAAGCGAAATTTAAGTTATTTCATGCAGTGAACCTTACATACATTTCTGCTACCCAAGGAGCTTTATATACCCTGCGTCATACAGCATTTGCTTAAAACTTGATTGATTTATACAAACACGATTATGTATATCACGGATGACAGGAGAAATTTTGATCTTAAATAAACGGAATTGTTATTGAAACCATTTTTTTTTGCTCCATCAATAGTCCTATAATTAACAAGGTGAACTTATACTTAGACATTCTGAAAAACAATTCCTTCCCTAATTCATGATGTCTAAAGCAATACGTTAACACAGTAACATAATTATGTTTAAAAGCTTTTGAATTATACAATTTTTATGTTTTTCAAGAAAGTAACAGTTGGAAACACCATTTTCAAAAATATATCTTAAGTTCTGAAAAATTGCTATGCATTACTGAATTATACAGTCTTGTGCTTTGATACATTTTTCAAAAACTCATTTTTTAAATGTTCTGGCCTTATCAATGGCGTCCTGAGAGGCTTTCTTACAACATTTATTAGATATTACAAAATGGTTCATTAATTACAAGGTATGCTTAAGAATAAATGTTTCAAAAAGTTGTGTTTAGAATTTTTATAATTCATATGGCATCATGTTTACCACTTAATTCGACTCGTAACAATCCCAACAGTTGATAACAAGAATCCACACAGCACCATCTAGCTTCCTGCGCATAACATATGGCAAAACAACCATCATTATAGTTATAGGCCTACAATAAAGCTAGCAAGCCCCAATTATAATCTGTACAAATTTCAATACGTTAAAGGGCGGGATGTGTTGTGACCAAGTCCTGAGACATTAAATTTATTTTTTGGGTCAGGGAAGTGTATTTTTTTGTGTTTTCGTAAAAACCATTATTCGTGTTTATATGTTTACTATGAGAATGTGCTATACAAAAAAAACTGGATTGGTTTTGTAATAACACCAAAATAATTTTACAATTGATAAAAAAATAATCTATTATAACTAACGATTATTAGCCCTTTAGCAATTTTATTTACACTTTAGTATATCTGATACAACTATACCCTTAGTAACCTAGGAGATTGGTTAAATAAGGGGTGTTCAGCCATCACCTAAGCCTGATTTATCACATGGTATAAACATAAGTTTCTTATCGAAGGGTGTGTCTCACAAGATAAATTTAAAACACAAATAAGTGTTTAAAATATTCTTGAGAAGAACATTTTGTTCTGTTTGACACAGCATTTTATGTAGGTCACCTGATTGTACCTTATGACATTATCTATAAATATAAAAGAGTGGTTCATTGTTATACTATTTTTGCTTGCCACTCTGTGATTGTAATGGCTTAGGCTCTGCAAGCTTTTAGATCAATCACAGTTGCAAAGAATATTATAATGACGGTTTTTTTAGTGCACGCTATGATTTGTTTTTCAATGCGTTACAGATTGCTAGACGATAAAAATTTTAGCCTATTAAAACCCATTGCATAGGCATACTGACAGAAAATTAATATCCTTAGATAAAGTAAACTTTTATAAAATAAAATTTTTTGTTTTGTGTACTATTTTAACTTAATTTTAGTCGCCGTAGTGTTGGGATGCAACAAATATTTCAGTAAGGACCTTGATTCCTTTAATAATTCCACTTTTAAAAAAATCTGATAAAAAATATAAATAAATGTATTGAATTTAATAAGGATAACTATATTCTAAAGCATTAATACCAAACTTGCCATGCGTGAAATACGAGTGAATATTAGAACTTATGGCAGTGTTTTCATATCATTGTTTAAAACACGCCTCGCTATGGATTTTATGTTCGCAGCTGTAAGTTTAATTAGGTTATGTTATATATTTAGACACAACTGCAAAATTTAAAACCTGCCACTTGTACATTTGCAGGTCCAATATAGGCCTATTAAATTTTGCATGTTGTGATTGGAATATAAGACATTCACGAGTGTTTATTATCATTAGTGTGAAGTTACCTTTAAATCCAAAGAAGTATGAATAAATCATATGGTATTTATCGTACATGCTTGGCCTATCATTATTTTTATGTTCATGAAATCAGTGAGATTTGTGTACCAAGTTTTTGGTACTTGTGTACAGGTATTGTTGAATAGTTACGCTTATCAAAAGTTTTTATTATATGTTAGAAAAATCAGTTATTTTGAAATTTTATAACATTTTCTCAATTGTTTGAAAGTTAACTATATGAAGTCGCTAAATATTCTGTTTTATGTGTTAAATTATTTTAAAATCAGTCCGTGCGTAAGTGAAATTGGGAAATAGGGGTAGAAATGTATGGTGTCACTAAAAAAAATGTTGGATATGCAAATAAAAGTTCAATTTTCCATTTTATTATTTCATTAAAAACAATGCGTTTAGAGGACGAAAATAGGCATACAACGCACTGGCATTACAGATAAAGCCTGAATTGGTTACAAAGTTAGAGATGGATAAATTTTCAGAAATATTTTATTTACATTGCGTATAAAGTAGCTTGTGTTTCCGGCCGAGCCGATAATTTGTGAATAGAAGTTCGAAAGTTTGTTGCTTCAGAACTACATTAATTCATATTAGTTGGAAACAAGACAAATGGTAATAAATGCGGCATTCATCTACGTAGGCCGCTTAGAAATCGCCGACGAGATTTTAGTTACTTTCGGCATGTATAAATAAATACGTCTTCTGAAAGAACAAAGAAAACGACGAAACAACGTTAATTTTTACGTAAAAATTTTCATGCAGTTTTCCTCTCTAGTCAAGCAATAGTAATAATAAATTAAATTAATTTCATATGCTGCAATTATTACGTTATAAAACACCTTTGTTTATATACAACTGTGAAGTTGCTGAAACTTCACATTAGACGAATATAAAATATTTTGTCGTTTTAGTACGTTTTCCTTCTATAATTGGACAAATCACACGAGACACGATTTGTTTTTATAATAACTTTAAACATTTTTAAATACTAATTCCTCACAGAACGCCATATAACGTGGATTATGTTTACATTGGTAAATGAGCGAAGTGACGTGTGCGAACGTGAATCTTTCAAAACGCTCATTTAGCAGGCCTGTATATTCTTTTGGCCATTCTTCCACGTAATCTCCGATAGCGTTGTGTATTCTCTGTTTTACATGGAGACTGTGGTTGTGTGGTGTTGATAACAATTATGTTGTTATAGCATTAACGGACCATATAATAAAAATCACGATTCGCTAAGAAGTCCGATATATCTAATCAGTGTTCTACCTCTGCATATCTGCGCAGACTAAGTGAAATTTTGACATTTCCATATTTTTTTTAAATATTACTGCTGGTTATAACTAAGCGCGAATGCTCGGCCCAACACTTGTAAAAATTTATGTAAGTTTACAAGCAATTATTTGTAAACTTAGTTGTCAAGTTTTTTTTTGTAACAATACAAGTAAATTAGAGAAAATAAAAAAAAACACTACTGTAGAACATGTTATATTAATGTTTATCTTTAACAAGTAAAAATTGTAAAATTCAAATTAATCATAAATATGGATGTGCATTAAAGATTTTTTGTTTTCCAGTGTGTTGTTAAGTTGCAATGTTTTACTCATAGGGATTCAAACAATGTTTTTGGCAGGTAGTTTGTAAAGAATGGTTTTCAATACGTACAATTTTTTTTTCTGACTATTAATATATGGATTTTGAGCCAGAATACCTGGATTTTAATAACTGCTGGATCAAGAGTACACAAGTAGCTGTATTTCATGCTGGTTGTTCAAGCGCGGTGGGCGTTATAATCATTAAAACATTTTGTACTTTACAATGAATATTTTTGGAAACCAGTTGCCAATGTTTAAGTAGAGCTACACAAAGATTTCTTGTAAGTTTTGCAGTTAATGTATTCACAATATATCAAAAATTAAAGGCTTGTACTTCAACTTAAATTCCTCAGAAGAAGAAATTAAATCTTTTTTCATGCTCTCGAAAACCGCTGTAATAAAGAAAATAATAGGAGAAAAATATTTAATTGTAGCCATGAGCATATTCTGATACTCGCAGCAGCATATTCAGTTTTATAACTCTAAGCTCTTTTCTATACAAAAACTTAATCTTTTAGCCTTCCTGTATCATGAAGTGATATGAATTTATAGTAACATTGGGCCAAGACGAGAATAATTTAATATATCAGAAAGTATTAAGGTTCGTTATTTAGATAATTACTGCAATTCAGAACAGCATTCAGTCTGCAGGCAGATTGAACTGTTACACTGTTGAAGTTCTATAATCGCAGAATAAATTGCTTATGGGTGTTAGCGTCGGTATTGGAGTTGTTGGCATCGAAAACCAACAAATTATCATTACAGTCTGTTGGCTTGGTTTTAAAAGTAACTGGCCAGGAGAATATTCAAATAGCAACGTGATCGTATGAACTTATTTTCCCCACATAAGTAAAATAAAATACGGTCAAGCATTTTCACACTTGAAAGAACGTTAAAATAAAACGTTACCCACCAGTTCAGTTCCTATTATTCTGTAGGAAGTCATGCGTAAACACATTTCTATGTTTTAGGTGAAATAATTATCACAGAATATTATGGTTTATGGTTATGCTATTGGGGTTCTCCTGTGATTCCTAGTCACAATACAAACAATTGTCAAGATGTGTTACAAAAACGGCTTTTATAACGTTACAAATAAAGATTTTTAACAAAGTATGTTATCGTATTTTTACAAATGTATGTAAATGTGCTGAGATTTCTCAATAAAATATACAAAAAAAAACTTCCAGTGTTTTGGTTTTTGCGTACCTCAGCAATTTTTATGACATCACCTTTCGGTTATATTAACCTTAAAATTTTTATAAATTAAAAAATGTTACAAGATTCGGAAAAATTCACAAGATTCGGAAAAATTCACAAGATAATGCAAACATTTTTTATTTGGCCCTGCCATTCATGGGCGGCGTCAGAGAGATTAAAGTTTGTCAACATCACAGCCTAGTGTCCGCTTATAGCATAGATGCGCTACATACCTGACAAAACCACCACTTATCACTCTTTAACTAAACATCACTATGTCTAAAAGTTAAGAAAAATTTCAAATACATAAAAATTTCCGAAATATTTATTTACTCATCCGAAATCTCTGTCAATTGTGTTGTACCGCCGACATCAGGTTTCTTATCAACATCATCAAAGGTTTAAAAAATGTTGTGCCGAAATATTTGACTTAAAAGATCTGAACTGAAAATAAGTTCAAAATAATTTCCATTACAATTTTTTTTTTTTTTTTTTTTTTTTTTTTTTTTTTTTTTTTTTNCGCAAGAGGTTGGAATACGCCTCTGTACACGAAAAAATATATTTGACCATGGTTTTTTTATACGGCAATTTTATTAACTTAGTTTCAATGTGTTTTTAAGACTCACATAGTCAGAAGCTAATTTTTCAAATTTGCTGTTGAAGAAAAAATTTTAATTACGTCCCTCTAGTATGAGGCAACGTGCTTCAAACTTCGGTGTGTGCAAATTATCGAGTGAGGACTTGAAATCGATAGTACCACATCCACCTACACACTCAGGCCCCTAACATTAAGTACCATAAACTCATTGCTTTCTTTCTTTTTAAATGGCCACACATTGTAACGAACATGGACGTTTCATTTATTGCGTTATTTTGGACATGACAGGATTCTCACCATCTTAAAGTTATAAGCCTAACAGTTGCCTTTCTCTAACGCATTTTTACAATACAGATTACTTATTTGTTTACCGAATTAAGAAATATTATTAAGTGAAGTTTACTAAATTTTAATTGATCACTTTAAGTTCAGTGGATCAAGATTAAAACCTCTCATTTTGTTAATCACGTCTAAAACAATCAAAATTTCAAAACAGAAATTACGTATTAAAATTTGAAATAATTCAACGTGTGTGAAATATATAATTTTTTTTACTACTTCACGTGTAAATGTTATAAAAATAGTTAATTTTAAAACACTAATAACTACTTAATTTGACCTGTAGTTTCCCAACCACTGGGTAGTGTTACTATACAAGAGAGACAGAGTTGATTAATGACTTTTCCAATACAAATTCATGGGTTTTGTTGTCTCTGATCATCGCTATTGCATAAGAACATATATAAAATTTATGTAAATTGTTGCAACACAGCGTGTCTCTGAATGAATGTTACAAAATTTGTCAGGTTAATCGTCATGGAACAAAAACAGGAAACATAGTAAAACTGGTAGCCTATAGAGTTTACTGATAATGATATGTGCGCCTAATAAAACATTTTTCTAGTTTTTTTAAACATAACAAAAATAATGCAAATATTTAAAAATAGATTAGATGGTGTTTATTTGATAAAAATATCTTAAACCTCAGAAGACAAGATTCGTAAAATCATTCCACTTCAAAATCCGTTGAAAATTTTGAAATCTAGATATTCAAAACGAGCTTCTCAAGCACTTAAAAAACAATTTTTTTAATTTTTGTCATGTGTTAGGAAATCCACCATGTAAAATTTTTTTAATTGCCAAGTTTGTTGAGGCTCTGATTATTTTATTTTTAAGGTAAAAAATTATTAGGTTTTTTTTTGTATAGAAGAAGGGAAGGGGGAGGGAGTAGAGTGATTTATTTTAACGTATTTCTTGATATGTCATTGATTTCAGTTTTTACTAACGAGTGTGTGTATTTTTCAAATGCATATTGATGGAGCAGCAGAATAATTTGGTCGTACGGAAATAACATTCAAATGATATTCACTTATGAAGTTTTAAATTTAATAAGAAAACCAAACGCGAAACATACGTCGCTGTTCGTGCAGCTGCAGCAATAAACACACACTTTGGCTGAAGTTTATCTTCCACTCGATGGATTTTCAATATATGCCAAAGAGACAAGTATTGTTTACACGCTGCAAGAGAGTTGGAAGTGCGTATTTTTTGGGCCCCATGCATTTAAATCGTTATTATTAACAAACACGCTAACTTGCTGTTTGTTATTCGCACCCTCTTGAATACGGGTTTTACTAAGGTAATCCTTGCACGATTACTTCCCTAAAAAAAGTTTGTTCATCGGTGACATTAAATAATATATTTGTATAATCATTCAGTAAAACCAACCAACATTATTATACTTTGAGACGTAAATTATATTTGTGTCGCCTTATTTCTGATGGCGGTTAAGGAAAATGGCGGAACGAGCCATTTTACGAAGCGGTAAACACGTGCCGATAATAATACAGTTCTCTCAAGAAAACGCACAAAAACGGTACCCGCAACAAACTATGATTGAAGAAAGCAAATAAAAAAAGTTAATTTCCGATAAAATATTCCGACAACACCAACAAGATGCTCGTATTAACACCATGAGAATATACACCCGTACAAAGGCGTTCACCGGACTGATAACTGGAAGCATGGCTAGCTATTGGCTGGAAACGTTTACTGTTTGCAAATGTCGACATGCTCCGTCATAATTGCTAAACAAGTTTTTAAAGTCAATTCCCAAAAATAAATAAATTTTTATTTATTTAATAACATAATTTAAACCATACATGTTATAAGTATACTTAAAGCTTTAAATTGCATCTTTTTAGTTGTGAGTACTATTTTCTTCCAAAGCGATCATCAAAAGCATCAACTTACCAACATCCATCCCGCAGTAATAAATCAACTGATACAATACACCGCAAACGAGAAAACGTACTGTTTACATACAGGCTAGGTTGGTCACATTGTCTTTCAATTTTTACTCCACCTATATGAAATGGACAATAGTGTAGTAGTTAACATACTTTCTAAGCAGGACTGAAGTTTACGTATACATAACAAAGTTTTTTGCTTTTTGTAATTGGTTTCGTAAATACCTTAATACCTTTAATTCACATCAATTATTTTGATTGTAAACAGTGTTTCTTAAGACTGCAGTTTCGAAGCTCGTCAGTGACGAAGAGTGAATGGCACGTCTTCGCGGATAATTTTATGCCGTACACTCAAGAGCCAAAAAAACTGGTACACCTGCCTAATATCGTATAGGGCCTCCCCTAGCAAGCAGAAGTGCCGCAAGACGACGTGGCATGGACTCGACTAATGTCTGAAGGTATGCAGGAGGTAATTCAGACCATCAATCCTGCAGGGAAGTCCACAAATACAATCTGCGCCAATTTGAGAAAGGGTTGCACGTCTGTCACGTTTAATGATTCTCGTCAGTCGTCGTTTGCCCCGTTCTTTAACGATCTTTTTCCGGCTGCAGCGATGTCGATGATGTGATGTTTTACCGGATTCCCGATATTCACGGTACACTCGTGAAATGGTCGTACGCGAACATCCAAATGTTATCGCTACCCTGGAAATGCTATGTCCAATATCTATCTTGGGCCGACTATAAAACCACGTTCAAACTCACTTAAATCTTGATAACCTGTCATTGTAGCTGATAACCTGTCATTGTAGCAGCAGTAACTGATCTAGCTGCCGACTGCATCGCGTTACTGTAATTGGTTCCATACTTCTTTTATTTGCAGATGCAAACCTATGCCATATGTTTTTGCTCTTCAGTGTGTATTGCAGTCTAGACGCTTTGTGCTTACGAGAGCCGGCACTGACTTAACCTTCAACACAGTTAAATACACCAGTGCTATAAAAAAACCTATCACATTGACTTGATATTCATAGTATAATAAATGTATTTGGTTATAAATTTTAAAATAAAATTTCCCTATAACAGAAAAATGGAAGTAAGAATTCGCATGAACCTTCCCTACATCTAAATCAGTAGTTCCCAAAGTGGTCCAGGTGGACCCCCAGGGGTCCACGGAAGACTTAATGGGGGTCTACGTTGGGTGTAACAAAAAATGGGGGTCCACAATCGTAAGCGGGGGTCCATGGAAATTAATTTGGTTTCGATAGTGAAGAACTGAAATGTTGGCTTGACTTCTCCTATCAATTATAGGCAGTGACGACGTGATGGTTCAGTGGTTAGTAAGCCTGCCTGCCGAACAAGCCGTCCCGGGTTTGAATCCCGGTCCGGGCAAATATTTATTATTTATTTATTATAATATTTTAAGAAGCTCAGCGACTGTTACTTTTAAAACTTGCATTATTCCATATTCAGTACAACGCGTTGAGACTTGCCGTTGCCGCGCCGGCTGCCGTCCCGTCCGCAACGCTTGTTCAGACGTGCAATTTAATACGACGTGTGTTGTATATGCTTGCAATCTTGCATGAACTTGTTTGATTCTTCACCAATATAAATACGAATGTCAAGGATGAACGTTACTCATTTGTTTCTGGAATTTCATAAAGAAAAGTGAACCGATATTAGTGTTGGCCAGTGACGGAATTGGTTTCCAGACTTTCGAAAAGAAAAGTAAAGTGAATCGATAGTAGTGATTGCCAGTGTCGGAAAAGTAATTACCTACCTGCCTATTTGTTATATGCATATAGTTTTATTTTATATATTTTATTTTACAATTTATTTTAAACAAAAAATGGAAATTAAATGGAAAGAAATCTCTTCCAACCAACCTGCTATATGAGATAGGTATATTTATAATGTATTATTTTATGGAAGTATGTAAGTAAGTTCAGTATTTAATTTTTACTACGTACCTACTACACGCAAACATTACAAATATATTACTTATTACAATATAAATTTTATATTGTAATAAGTATATTATGTATAATACTGAACTTCCTTACATATTTCGATAAAAGAACAGAAAGCCGAAAAAGATTGAACTTATTGTCCCTACTTTATTTTTATTACCTATCTAATTTATTTAATTATTGCGGAGTTTTGATATCAAAATATTGTTTAATTAAAATTTTCTATAGAATTTACAGAAATATATTAAAATATAATAAATGAAATAATAATTTTATATCACATTAAAATAAGTTCAGCCGTTTTCATAAAACTCTATTATGGATCTTAGCGATTTATTGCTTTTAATAATTGGAAACAGTTGGCTTCCGGAACTTTGTTTATTTTATAATATAAATAATAATTTATTAATCATATTCTGTTAAAATAGCCATATCCTGTTAAGTTAGATCGCCTTAAAATTACTAAAACCAAGTTTTTTTTTATTTATTAAAGGTAGGTAGTTGATATGAAACATGGCCGAATCTAAGAAGAAGTGTCGTCAGTACAGTGTTGAATATTTAAAATTTGGTTTTCTTCCATCAAAGACAGACAAGCGATTGCCCACATGCCTTTTATGCAACAAAGTTTTGAGCAATGACTCTATGAAACCATCAAAGCTGGAAGATCATCTAAGAAGGTGTCATCCTGATAAAATAGGTAAAGATTTGAAATATTTCCAAACATTGAAGGAAAAATATGAAAAGAGACCCACCGTGCACAGTATGTTCGCTTCAACGTCTGAAAGCAACGATGATGGCTTGCGGGCATCTTACAATATCTCATTACTTATAGCAAAATCTGGAAAACCGCACACCATTGGAGAACAGTTAATTTTACCTGCTGTAGAAGAGGTTTTAAAAACTGTTCTGCACAAATCTTCATTTGACATACTCAAGAGAATTCCTTTGAGTAACAACACTGTACAAAGACGTATTGATGAAATGAGCTCTGATGTTGAAAGTTTCTTGTGTGATTATCTGCAAACAACTCATTTTTCTATTCAACTGGACGAGTCAACTTTACCTGGCAATGAAGCATTATTATTGACATATGTTCGATTTGTTATGGGCGAAGAAACTCATGAAGAGCTACTATTCGCGAAAACTTTGAAGACGGACACTAAAGGTGAATCAATATTTAAAATCCTGAGTGATTTTTTTAAGGAAAAATCGATTCCATTCACAAACGCTATTTCGGTGGCAACAGATGGAGCTCCTGCCATGGTCGGGCGATATCGTGGGTTTATAAGCCATCTTAAAAGAATTATACCAGAGGTAACTGCAATTCACTGTGTTATCCACCGACAACATCTAGTAGCGAAAAATTTGAGTGATAGATTGCACCAATCGCTTCAATTTGTGATTAATGCAGTTAACGAAATAAGAAGCAATGCATTGAATACGCGCTTATTTGTACAATTGTGCGATGAAAATGATGAAGACTTCCAACGATTGCTGTTACATACCGAAGTACGCTGGTTGTCGAAAGATGCATGTTTATCAAGATTTTATTTACTTTTTGACTCAGTTTTAGAGTTTCTGGAAAGTAAACATCCTGATTTAAAAAAAAAACCTGATCAATTTTAAAGCAGACATCGCGTATTTGACAGATTTGTTCAAAAAATTTAATGACGTCAACTTACAGTTACAAGGGGACAGCCTCAATTTAATAAAAACTAAGAGTGTAATTTCAGCTTTTCTTGGTAAATTGAAATTTATGAAGGAAAATATTGGTCGGCGCGAATTTTCACTGTTTTCAAGCTTGTTGCAGGTAGAATGCCTTGATGAAGATATTCAGACATACGTCCAACATTTGATTGCCCTGCATGATGATTTTAAAATCAGATTTGAAGATATTCTGTCAATGGAAATACCACCATGGATCATAAATCCATTTGATGAAACGGAAGTGGAGAATGTGATATTACAAGAGGAGCTACTCGAGCTTAGCACTAATGAGGAGCTGAAAGTGACATTTAAAAGAGGGTATCAAAAATTTTGGCTGCAGGCAGAAATACCCGAAAAATATCCTGGACTGTGGGGAATTGTGCAAAAGCTTCTGATAGCGTTTCCCTCATCGTATCTTGTCGAAAAAAGTTTTAGTACCGTTACAAACTTATTTACAAAAAAAAGGAGCAGATTGAATATCACAGAACGGGGAGATTTGCGGTTATTCCTTACTAAACTCAAGCCAAATATTGATAATTTGCTGTCAATCCATCAAGTACATCCCTCTCATTAAAATTATATTATTTTTTGTAATTACCATTGCAGAAGTTACATTACGTTATAAGTCTTTAATTTTGATTATATTATGACTGTTATAACAATAATAATTAATGGTGTAATAATTTATATATTTGAATAAATACCTACAACACAAGAAAATATACTATATTTCTTTTTACCACTCCGAATAGGAAGTTTTCTAAATAAAATTTGTGAGAATTGATTGGTTCTTGTGCTGTGATTCACTGTAGATTTCAAACAAGTAAAGTTGGATGCAGTCACTTTTTCGATTGGCCAACTTTGCTTTTTTAACATCCACTCACAGCACAATCAATTAAAATTTAATTGAATATTTGTTTAGTCAATTTTATTATCAAATAATTAACCCTATCAAGCAATCAATTGTAACCTTTTTTTTTGAAAACTGTTAATTCGTCGTTGAAACTTAGCCAAAACGCAAGTTTCCATAGATAGATCTAATCTTCACTTTTTTTCTTCGAGATTTAGAAATTGGTAGTAAAGCAGGGGGTCCACCGGATCCAGCAAAATTTTGAAAGTGGTCTATGAAACAAAAGAGTTTGGGAACCTCTGATCTAAATAGTGAATTTTTGTGAATGTAAAGTTTTCAAATCTTTACAAATGCTTTATGCGTAGACAAATTTGGCGAGAAAAACAGTTGTTGCAGTGATTTATATTTCTAAAATATCGTTACTAACCAAAGCAAATATATACACAATGTCTTTATACATAAACGTGATATAAAATCGAGGCCTCTTGGGCCGGATTTGTTGTTCGGTAATCATAAGATGAATGAAAATAAGGCAGGGAAGTTATAAAAATAGTTTCTCTATCCAGCAGATAATTTATGAGTGGTTAAAGTACTGTTATGCGAAGTCGTTACTTGCAATGAACGGGCAAAAAATGGCTTAATGATACGTTAGAAGTATTTCACTATGATCTCGCAATCACTAATTTTCATTTAATAAGTGTGCAAATGTAAGTAATGTAAATTTAAGAATTTTCAAAATATGCTGAAACAAGTAAGTTACGTACTTTTGAAGAATTTGCCATGTACAAAATTTGGTTTTCGGAAACCTTTTTTAAATTCAATTGAAAGCAACCCAGTTGTTTCAACACACTGAATGTCAAACAATTTCTTCCAAATAGTGCAAATGGTATTTATTAAATTTATGGTAGGAATTACACGCTTCATGAGTTCGACAAAGGTTCGAAGCAGACGTGAATAACGTCATTGTTGCGTGACATTCACAAATACGAACGACAAAATACGCTGATTACACATATCAAAATATTTTCTTCGCGAATAAAAAGCCTCTGATTTCACGCTAATGCCACGAGAAGTCCTGTTTGCTGACGAATTGACGCCGCATACATGCAGAAATTCGGGGAAGTTAAAATCGAGCGAGCATTCTTGGAGTTCATTACATTTAGATGTTCCTACAAACGTCTCTCGTCTTCCTACAATTCGTCCTGCGACGAATTTCACTTTAAAAGATAGCAGAGAAACGACTAGTCCAGTTATATCAGAGGAGGACCTTCAAAGCCATGCGGGTTGCGGCACTCGGTATTGGTAGGCGCTCAAATAGCGCAATTACAGCGATCATGCAGACTCAGGCGCAGTTCATCGCCTGCTATCTCGTCATTTGTAATCATCAAGAACATTTCTCTATAACTGAGTAGTACTTAAGGGTGCTGTAGGCCTATTAATATTTATTTTAATTTGCTATAGAAAATGTTTAACTTAAGAATTAAATGTGACTTCATTTAATATACTAGATGCGTCTGCAAAACACCGATAATATTCTCCTGCAAATTCCTTATTAAAAATAAGTGGAAAGAAATGGGGCATCCGTTCAACGATGCTTCGCAAGTTCAGAACGCACTCATGAATGCCATGAGTGTGAATATTAGAGAAATTATTTGAAACGTAACAATGACATCCAGAATAACGAAACTGGGACCTGTGCGATGAAGATTATGATGGGCCGTTGAAGAAACATCTTTACGGGATAATATTGGTGTAAGCGTGTTGCTGACCTCTCAGGGGCAGTAACGCAATATTTCCGATCCTAATGCATGAATTGGCAGTGCCCATTCCAACTGCCTGCCTGAAGACCCTTTGTGTGATTAAACACTTGCGACTCTTACTTCAACCTACAATTGCATTCTTTAAACCATATGTATAACACTATGAAAAAAAAGTGATGGATACACCTACATTAACAATGAAGAGAGATAATATTACCAGACTACTAAAACACTCTCTTTCGTTAGAACACCGTAATAAAATTATTTCTTTAATAGTTATTAATGTGTAATATTTTTACAGCAAAACGTCTTAAAACCTATTGATACAAGTGTGGACAAGTTGGTTGATGCTCACTTCAGACGGCGAGTGTTATTATGTTTACTGTCTCTCTTTGAAAAAGAAATAAATCCACAAATTGTGTAGTAGGTAATCAGGGACAACGTGTAAAGCAGGTATTTACAATAAATTATTTATGTTTAGTTTTGCACGTCCATATTAATTTATATTTAACTACTTATGTTTCCAGAAAATATTGAACTAGAGGCCGTTAAATTGCTCTTATCTAGATGTGCAATTCGAGCTTTTCAAACACTAAAAACATTATTTTTTAGTTTTTGTTAAGTTTTAGTTGAAATAATTTTACAAAAACAACCAGAAAATGAAACTGAAAAAATAAAACTCGATACACCTTTTTTAAGAGTAATATATGAACTTGCAAATACGGTGTAAAACCAAAGAGGTACAACGAAATTTTATAGAGTCTACAATAAGTCCGTTAATTTGAGCTGGAGATAAACGTAAAGGTTTGATACTTAATATTGCTTAGTTCTGCGTGTCTTTCGATTGCAAAGTTTTGATGAGATGAAGATGTAAAAATTCGAGCAGAAATTAATCATAACACAAAGGAAATCTGCCATGCGACCAAAATAATAAAACGTAAGCATACTCATTCCGTTCACCGCCATGCGAGCGTGATATAAACTGCATTGTGATCACGTTAAATACTGCTTCGCGATCCTTAAGACGAAGTACAGACTTGAAGCGACACATTTTTTTTTAAGGCAGGTGTACCTACACGTAAAATCATTATTAAAAGATTTAAATTTAATGAAAAGTGTTATCTCTCTCTTTGTAACTAGTTGTTATTCTCCAGCATCACGGTGACAAACATCAGGGAAGCAAAGCTATTCATTAAAATACATTGAAACATCTATATAATGCCTAATTCAGTCAATAAATACTGTGAAGACGTAATCAGTGGCTGCCTACACTGGAATTGCCATTCAGTCCATGAACTTACTTACTATGGTAGTATGGTAGTTGACATATTAATAAGGATGGACTTAAAATCACATACATATCACAGAGTTTTTTAAATCAATTTCGTTAGTCCCTTTAATTTACATATTTGTTTTAATTGAAATTACATAATGTTAACAGTGCTTCCTAAGAGAGAAGTTTTGAAGCTCAATGACAAAGACTGAATATTACATGTGATGACACGCGAGTTCGCGTAATAAACAGGTGAAGTCTCAAAAACCGCGACAAACTCATCCTGGAAATTCCTTTTGAAAAAATAAGTTATGGGGATATACGCGACAAGCCAAGGCCACGTGGAAAAGAATTTAGTTTGGAAATTACAAGCTGAGAGAAAATTACCCTGAGAAGTTGTAATCTTATTTCGTTGTACCAAGCAGAATATTTTTGAGTGATTAAAATGATACTTCGTTACCTTTGCGGTAAAATTTAAGGTGGGTTTTTTTAATAACTCTTTAAAAGAATAACACTGTATTTATGATGCGTGTTTCTTGCCTGCCAAGTGCAGTAACGCCTTTGATGAATTCCTCGCAAACGGTGTTCTTTATAGTGATAAGGCTAGATGACATATTCCGTTAATTTTAACATGCTCATTCATAATCCGTCATTGGAAAATCAATTAAGTTTCGGCATCGCAGAAAATCATTTGACAACAAAGTTGCAATCCTTATTTTGTCTATGGTATAATTTTATGACAGTGAGTGGTTTTTTCAGTAATTGCAGATATTCGATCGTCTACACAATATCGGGTATGCCATTGTTCTATTTCAAATGCTTTCTGTAATATTTGCAGCTAACCTGTTTTTAGATCCACATTCTAGAATACCTACCATCTTTACGTAGAATCGTCGACTATCGCATATGTATTATTTCGACTTAGTTTTTCATATGTTATATGCAGGCGGAGTATGTCGGAGTTTTCCAGGCTCACACGCTGTGTTTATTGACGAAGTTTCTTAATAATCACGTGTGAAAATTACATTTTAATTTGTTTATTATTTTCAGAACACGAATTAATCAAAACATTAAAAAAAACCATTACTTTTTTTTAAATTTAGATACAAGTAAAATATAAAAATATTTATACAAAAATACTTTAAAATGGAAATAAAAAAAATTGCACAAATGTTTTCTCTGTGAGATTAAATTTATTTATTGTGGAAGCTGATGAAACTATTCATTATCAAAGTAGAAAACAATAGTTCTTCAAATTGGATAGTTTTTATTAGCTGGTTGTTAGAAATACAGAAAAAAGTTATATTTACATGTAATAAAGAATTGGTAATAGAATGCCTTTATTTCATATTCTGAAAATTACACCACACATACGTATAATTTGAACAGAGTAAAGTAAGTATAATAAAAATGCATATTTATTTATATTTCCTTTCCTTAGTACTTTCAGGGGGTTAAAATTGTTGTTTGCTGACTGAATGTTGTATACGCTTCCTGGGCACACACTCTCTCTTGACGTCTATTTTCGCCTAATTTACAAGACTTCCACAGAAAAATTAAAAAAATAGTTTGTTGATACATGGCCAATCTTAAAAAAAATATGTTAACGAGATTTTCGGACTTTGAGCATACGGGTTAAAATCCTGGAAAATCTACAGACGTGTCTGTCGTTTCCAAATGTTAGTTTTTCGTTTGCTAATTATGCCGCCACCTTGTTATCATTCGGTATACAGCAAGGAAAATAAATACGCCAGAATTAAAGAACATTATTTTTACGTGTTAAGTACTGATTTTTGTTCGTGTAAACAATTCCCGGCGCAGAGGGATATATATTATTTTCTGAACACGTTTTTTAAAATTAACTTACTATAGTGAGTATTTAATACGGCTTGCATTTCTGTTTCCGAATAAGGAAGTTTGTCACCGAAAAAACCCATTCTTTTTTATTTGTACGAAATACCGTTCAACATTGCTTGCAAGAACTCTTTTCTTGCAAAAAATATACCTAATTTTTTTGCATAATGGAATGTCATAATAACAATTACAGTAGAAATAAAATAAAACATATACAATATTTGTTAAAGTTTACTGAAAAGGCATATCTTAATTTATTTTGAGGTATACTTATCATAATTTATATTTTACATTATCATAGACTGCTACAAATGAAAAATATGCAGAAATGTCTTTATTTGGAGCAATTTTTAATAATACCGTGATTTTAGAGAATCCTTAATATAACCCATGGCATGTAATTTCGGTAAGTGAGATAGTTTTCGTTATTAGTACGTCCGAAAACCACTGCACTCTTAACCCGAATCCGTGATATCAATCAGTGAAATAACATCCACTTAACATTCAGTTAATAATCTACTGCCGACTGGCAAATCAAGGAAATTAACTGGGAACAAGTGGACTCATGGCAGTGGAATTATCGAATTTCAGTGGGAGTCACAATTAAATGAGTGAAATTCCGCCATAATACTAATTAGTTATCAGGCACTGATTACCAGTTGCTCAATTATCTCCTTTTTCAATGAAGTGGCTCAATTCTCACTCTTTCAGATTTAGTGTGTATAATAACGAATTTGACATCCCATTGTGCAAATTAATGTATGAGGTCTACAATTTCTTTAGGAAAGAAAACAGCACCTGTAAGTCACGTCTGCAAGTTGAACATAATTTCGCGCAAACATAAAATTATAATATATTTGGTGATAGGCGGCTTTAATAGTTTGGTGTTTCAGGAGGACGGGGTGGAGAGGGGCGGAACTTCTATCGGGAACGTGAAGCTACAAAAGCATGTGGTAAACTCGGGAAACAAGCCAAGTGCACGGTATTAGCAGACTATTCCCGGGAACGCCTTCACCTACCCACGTACTCGCGCGTGTGTGTGTGTGTGTGTGGTGGGGGCGGGGAGCTTTCAGTCAGCAAACAAATCAATTGGTGCAGCCTCCTCTCCCTCGCAGACGGATCCTCCGTAACTCGCCGGCAGCCGCTCGCCGAGCTGGTTAGGATGCCGCCTCACGACGCCGCCGCCGCCGCCTAACAGCGAGTGTTTGTCCTTGTGTGCCCGCAGGAGCGTGTTCGACCGTCAGGACAGCTTGCGGTCCGAGTACGACAGGGACAGCCGCTACGGCATCGTGCAGCAAGCGTCCATAGAGAGCACCGACTCCCGGCTATGCTACCTCACGTCCTCCGAGGTGAGTCGCTGCTACTACTCCATTTTCTTCTTCTTTCCCCCGTCTCCCTTCCTGCATGGCGGAGAGCGTTCCGAATGCTTAGTCCGCGAGTTATCTTTACACTCTTCGCCTGACCCGGAACGCTCTGAGCCGTTACGTTGTCCAAGAGCTCAGAAACTCTCCCAGAAAAATTAAAAAACTCTCCAGTAGAATGTGAGAAAAACTATAAGAAACAAAGAATCCTATGAGACCTAGCAATTAAAGAGAACATATTTTGAATTGCTTATTAATTTTTAGCAGGCGTATATCTACGGGCTCTTAAATTCCATATAATACCTAAAGTTTTTTTTTATTTGAATATTTTAGAATTTTGGTTTTTTTTTTTTTTTTTTTAACACGGAGAGAAAGATTTGTCTGAACCAACAAAATGTTTGTTTCTAGATGGCGAAACGAAAGGTTGTTTCTCTATCTAAATATTTTGTTGACTAAACGATACCTAAAATGCAGCATTACAAATTTTGTTCACCCAACCAAATATACACCTTAACTTACCAAACCGTTTAGTTGATTAAACAGAATCTGGCTGACAACAGAATATATTTTAAATCTCTTGTCAATATTTGTTTTATCATATGTGAACAAATATACTTTTTTTTTGCTCAAACAAAATGTTTATCTCAGTGATGTTCTCCTGTGATGATTTGATAAGTTAGCATATATCCAAAAGAACTATCAGTGGAGGTAGGTAAGTGAAGATTACATCGTATTAATAAACTCAAGCATCCGTGGGCGTAGCTAAAATTTCAGCAAAACTTATTTCTAAGAAAAATATTTACATTTACATATTGTCTATTGGTTTTTATGACTGTGTTCATTTTCACACAGAAAACACTTATCAAGATTCGGGTGTCGTACAGTGAGATATAGGTTCTTTTCAGGCAATAAAATACTTGTTTGTTTAGGGCCAAAAATATATTCAGGTGCCCCAACAAAATATTGTATTGAGTGATCAAAACTTGAAGTGTTACCAAATTACTTTTGATCTACTAGCAAAATACACTTGAATAAACAAAAAAAATTGTGTTGAGCCACTGAAAATAGAGTGACGACAAAACGTTTAGTTGAATCAACTGTACGTATTTGTATGGCGACTTATTTGAATATCTTTGTTAAAAAAAAATACGGCTTAAGGAATTGCTCGTAAATTTTTGACAATTTAGATAGTAACACTGTTTGTTATCGATGCTCAATAATAGTATACAAATTCTAACGAAACAAGTTGAACCGGGAACTAAAAATTTAAGCTGTGAGATTTCAGAAATTTATCACGCGCGTAGTCTTAAATTTGATATGTATTTGTTTTAAAACAATCACCTTCCATCGGTGGTCAACTCAGTCGCTCTGCTGTCATATCTGAGGGGCAGCGTGGCCGACTTGGGGTCGGAGGGTTGGGAGTTGGCGCCCTGGTTCCCCCGCGGCAGATCTTCCAGTCCGCGTCACGCACATGTGTACTGAGAACTAGTCATCAAGTCGGTCTGCTCGAACTCGTCGCATGGCAAAATGCGCGGTGCCAAACTTCACACGCGCTATGACCAACGGCAAATGTTATCGATCATTGAAGTCGATATAGTAAACTCTTTAAGGAAAATACCAACACAGTTAAGATCGCCAAGGCGTAGCTCTCATGAGCGAGAGCGGTAGGTTCGGATCCCGATCGGGTTTCCAAATTCATTATTTAAAAAAACCTGTTTGATGTACGCAGAGATAAACAAATCTCTAGTTTCACCTAACAGATCTTAGTATTTGGGGGACCAAGAAGAACAGAGGTATGATTTGGTTTGAAAAAGAAATATTTCGTTGTCCACATACAAAAAAATTTGTTTGTTTGCGGTAATCGAGAAAACTTTTTCCACAGTGTAAAATACTAAAAACAGGCGAATTCGAATTGTAATTTCCGCAACTACGATATTTCTTGTCTGTTGCAGACGGACAAGTGCCTCACATCCCCTCGTCAAGGTCCGCCCTCACTGCTGCCAAACTGACCTCCCAAAGAAAGTTTCTGGATACGTGCCTATTCCCAGATAATGGTTTACTTGCTCTCGGAGGTGGTCCCAGTAACTGCATATCATCAATTACCCTGAGCATCTTGCCGGAGTTTAATTTTACACGCATTTGTTTTTACGGCGAGCAACGAAAATTTAGCTGGTGAATGGCGGGAGGCTTAATTGCATTACAGAAAACTGAACGAACACGTATACGTTCTGGTTACAGAAGAAGATGGAAAATCTACAAAAGACAAGTCAAAGTGTTAATTTTTTTTTTTTTTTTTTCCAAATGTAATTTTAAAATACTGCTAAATTTTTGTACATAACGTTTTTGATTACATACTTATACGGCAATAACAGTTTACTGTTTATATCTGTAATTGTTAAAAAATGAAAGCAGGTCTGGAAAGTGTGGAACTTTCTTTAGTTGCTTAATCACGACAAGTTTGCAGTCACATCGTGCTGCTAACGTTGTGGTCGTTCCGAAAACACATTTACTCGTGCTTTGTTCAGCATTTACTCTATGTTACTTTACTCGACCCTCGGAGTAGCGATTTGGAACGTAGCGCTGCTTGTACTTCCGGGCCGGGAGCTCTAACGGCACTTCGCAGTTTCGCCGCTTCACTACTTTTTTTTTCAAAGCGAATATACCGAGAAGAAAAGACATTTCTTTAAGCCGGCTTGCACGGCGTATTTGGCCAGATCTCGGACTACTGGCGCGAAAGGTTCAGGGTTCAACTTGAAACTTATGTTCATGCCGAAAATTTAAGTAAATTCTAATTTGCTTGTTCTACCACACGCCTTCCTCCCCTAAAACATCATGACCTCCCGAACATAATTTTTTACAACCGCATTAGGTGGACAATTAATTCACATATGCCTCTAGCAGCTAATCAGTTAAAAAATAGTAAATTCAATCGTTGCCCATAATCTGCAGATGTCCTTATGATACCCGAAGTACAACATAGTTCAAATTTCACTCTCCTGTGTCACGACAAAACAGGTATTTGAGAAGCATTTACGACGGCAAATTTTGAATCGAAATTTAGATGAACGGAAAACTACTTTAAAAAAAAAATCTATTTCACTCAAAGCAGTCTGACTAATACATTGATCGAATGGCTAGTTAGTTCTAGCAGAGCGTCAATTCTACCGGAAAAGTCCGTTGCCTTTGGTAGCTGCAAAATTTAACCAATGGGAAACTTTACAAAAGAAGATAACATATACTCAACAAATTGAATAACGTAAAATATGCAGAAATTCTACTACAGAAAATATTCCAATTCCAGATAACAAAATTAAATATAATTTACATGAATATTGCAGTAATTCAAAATAAAATAAAAATGGAACACTAGAAACTGTTAAAAAAACCAACGAATATTTTTTACAGCTATCGTGGTGTTCGGTGCGGAACAAAATTAATATAAACTGAAAAGAGCATAGAATAAAAGAAAAATTCACTACAAAAGAAAGAGAGGAACAAATTATAAATATTAGACCATGAAAATTTTACCTAGTTACGAAAGAAATGGCACGAACAACGATTAAAACGCAATTACAAAAGAGAGTAAACAACAGATACGAATTGAAAAATAATATAGCACAATTTGTAGGGTTGTTTTTTCGTTCTGTTTTGATGAAATCAATGTGGTCAGGATAAAACCGTGCTATAGGCCTATATGTAGTTTTACGTTAGGAGAGTCTCAAAATATATTTTATCTCTAATATTGCCTAATTGTGTGCACAAACGGTAGGATAACGTCTTTCCTATATATGCATATTAAAACCAGAACTGTTTCCAAATTGTACTGGAATAGCGATTGGTTCATGAACTAGGGTAACCTTTCTCTCTATACATGACTTATGCACTTACGCCAGTTTTTTACAATGCATCAAAAAAGAGATAGTGTATTTTAAGACTTTGATACTTAGGTTTGACTCAACAGCGCCAGACTTTACCTAAGGTACGTCGACAGATTGGCTGGTCTATAAGTCTATTTGACTTTTTCCACGAGCCATCAGCCATATTTGTTTTGCGGGGATAGTTATGCGCAATATAAATACCTTAATTAAATGATTTAAATATATATATTTTTTAGCAGTTAACATCAGTATTAATAAATGTAATTTTAGCATTGTTATAAAAATACCTAAAAAATCTGTGAAATCGATAAATTAATTTTAATATTGCTTGATTTGGAAATAAATATTTTATAAGATTGGAATACCGCATGGAAATCAACAGAGGACACTTTATTTTCTTCGTTTATTTTAATATATAAAGTGTATGAATTAAATGTTTTTTATTTTAAGAAAAGCCGAAATATTGATTAGTTGTAAACATTGCTTTCTCGGTTGACGTTGAAATGGAAGTATATTAAACAGACACCATTAAAATTATATTTTCAATATTTTTAAAGTAAAACTATTAAAATTGATAATATTTATTTGAAAATATTTAATGTTATAAGACTTTAAGAATTTTTTTTGGCTAAAAGGTTCCGTATAAAAATTTTATATATTTTTATTTTTTTATTAAATTAAATTTTCGCCCTATAGTTAATTTAATACAATTCTTAGTGAGTCACAAGATGACTCAATAAAAAATATATTCTATTAGTGTATACTTATTATACATTTATATAACTATGACACACCACAATCTAAACCTATGTAAAAAAATTGAAAATAGTCAGATTTTTTAAAAACGTTTTTTGAGTGTCCTCTTAAATCTCACTTAGGCTATGAATAATCCCTTTAAATTTGTGTATCTTAACACTTAATAATAAATAAAAATTTTTAACATCAGTTATTTTCCCATTTCCATGTTCTCACAGGACAACATGTACTCTCTCAGAATTTAAAATTAACTTTAGGTATTCGACTAGCTACATTCAAACACATATTTTCTTATGTATATTAAACTGACCTTAATAACACTTCCATGGTGTACAAAATAATACCCAATTTCTCGTCGTTCTGGAAACATGCCTAAAAAAAAAATTTCTGGTAGACCTCAGTCAGACCCCAGACATATCTCAAATATTCCCTGTAACTGTAAAATATAAACTCTATGAGCATTCATTAAAAAAATCCAGCATTCACAAAATCCCTTAAAATTTCCTTCAATCATTCCTTATTCTTCAAATAATAATTCCTCAAAAATACTGCAATGCTCGTGAAACATTAATCCATATAATATATTTAATTCATTATTGGCAACCAAAAAATATTTTAAAATTTCAAGTTTCCCAACACTTGCAATTATTCACAGGATATTAAACTGTAGTTATAACCAAACGCCTGCATCTGTGAATTATAAAGACTATGAGTAAAGGATAATGCTATGTTTAAAAAAAGCAATAAGAAATTTTTTATATTATTGCAATTATACATTTGCATATCTGAGCTGCATAGAAGGTTACTCTTTGTCTAACTCGATATAATCCGTTTCCTTATTTTTTTCTATGATTGTTGGTAACTCGCTTGATTGAGTGGTGTTTGAAAGTGTGTCTGACAACGATTTGAGTACGTTAGTCAGAAAATGCAATTCTAATGTTCTTGTAATCTCAAATATTCTTCAGAAAACTGATCACTGCAAGTTCATTAGCATGTTAGTAAATGTGTCGTCAAAGGTGTTCTTTCAATGTTTCTTTATTATTGTCTTCACCTTATGAATTTTCAGCATCTCTTTAATCAATTTCGTGTTTCTTGGTTTATTTTGTCTCTTCTGAACATCAATATTTACAACTACTGGCGCTACATTCGTCAATTAAATGTGGAAGTTTACCAAGTTCACATTTCGCATAAGGTGACTTTATTGCAGGCTTATTAAACTAGCGCCACTCCTTCCAGTTCTTGTGAATCCCTCATCCTCTCGCTCGGTTCTCATTAGAGATGCCAATTATAGAACGGATGTTCGAGTAAACACTCTTTCCGGAAGACTTGGCGTGTGCACTGAAATTATCAATCTGAGCAAACTGCCTTGAACAATCTTCGCAGTTCAATACTAAATTATATTCAAAACGTATATGGTACTTGAGGGGTTCATCAAATGTTCACTCTCCTCAGGCCGCCCAGTTCTGAAGTTGAAGGTGAAGACTTTATCAAAGTAGCTATCTGCAATTCCAGCAGCCTGATGATGATTGAGACGGAGGTCTCGACTTCGGTAAATGGTCTATGGAAGACTTCGACAGCACTTCTCAATTTCCTGTAAGCTTGGAAGAGTTTTTCCAAGTCGACGTTGATTTTTTATTTTCTGAACCACAACTTAGCTGATGTCTAATACTTCCATATATACGTTCACCATGTCTAGTTATATTATTAGTGAGGAATAAGTTTACAAAAAAACTGAAGTAGTACAGTATCTTACCGCTATCAGGTTCAATGATATTATGAAATCTTAACAATAATGGAAATATTCAAATTTTACTCTTTGAAACAGTGTCACTTTAATACCTTAGAAACTGAGGAAAATGAGATGTTTGCAGCTGCTCTTAATACGGTGTATTTTAATTTCGTGACCACATAAAAGGCAATTGGTTAGGTACACTATTGCAGAGTATAGAATTAGCTATAAACTCATGTTGGTTGGGCGTTAAATTTTTTCTTATGTAGCCTTTTGGTTTACTAATAGTATTCATAATGCACGTTTGTAGGCACACAGCTGTGAAACCCATCTAACACTGTGTGCACATGTGCTAACTGAGAAAAAAAAATTTTTTTATTACAAACAAATGTTTCTTGCCTATGTCGAGTCAAACGTATTTGAGGAATGAATACTTAAATATCTGAGTAACTATTAAGGAATGAATATTTGTGGGAAATTCGAGAGTTTTATGGAAGTTTTCGAAGAAATAACTTAAAAAGCAGATTAAGAAATAAGTGGTTAAATAGTTTTGGGTGAACATTTGACATCTGTCTTAGGATTGACTAAGGTTTTTGTGAGATATATATATTTAGAGGAATCCTTAATTACTGAGCTGTGATCGGATACTTAAGTTTGCATCATGTGTGTGATGCGCTCAGGTAGTATAAAATGCATGAAAAAGTAAGTTTCTGGAATGCTGTCTCAAGTAAAAATAATTTATGTAAAATTTTGGTTTAAATATTTAAGAGAAAAACATAAAGTTTTTCTTTACGCCCTACAAACGATTTTAGAATTCACTGAGAGATAGAAGTATATTTATTGCATCAAGTTTGTTAATTAAAATATTATTTACATATATGTGGACGCAAAGTCATCAAAATATACTATACACATATTTTACGACGAATAATCTTCTATAAAAATATATTTAAAACATGGATGCTTTAAATTTTAAAATAATTATTCTAAACAAATTGTTTTCTTTTTAATATAGAGTGTGAATTTCATAGGGAGCCATACTAGTCTACGTACAATTTCCGCATTGACTGAAAAAGAATTTTCCAATGCTGGAAGAAATAAAATATTTCAGCAAAAATTCATATTTCATACATTTTATAGACTTGATTCTATGAAGAGAGAATATCATATGTTTCAATCTTACTCTGCCTAACGTTCTACCATAATAAATTTACTTACGAAATCACGCAATTTTGAACTAGATTTGTTATTTAAACTTTATTTGCGTTATTTGATCAACTGTTTGAAATACATGCGCCTGACACAAAGGTCCACAGCAGAATTTTTTAAAATACATATTTCTAAAGAAAAGAATGAATTAGATTTATATCTTGCATGCAACTCGCCTACAAAATAAATGTGGTGTTCGGATCACCAACGGGCGAATTGGAAGACGTTCGACGAACTGGTGATGAATAAACTTCATCGGTATAGAGAACAAAACTTAGAAGATTCAAACCCAGTGTGCAAATGCAATTACGAAGCTGTTCCAGGATGTATACATGGGAGCATTAAGAATATCATAACGTGGCATCCCACTTAATAAATGGTGGCATGATAAACTGGAAGTAATGAGGAAGCAGAGTCGAAGAATTCGGAAGAGACTAAGACTGCAAAGAATTCCTTGATGGAGATTTTAATGGTTGCAATAATAGAGAGCGCAAAAAACATCTATGTAAGAATGATGAAATAATATACACACTCAACCTAGAAAAGCTACACTACATATAAAGGAAATGAATACCCATGGGGATGGTATACAAGATCCTTAAAAACAAACTCAAATATAACCAAATCGTGGAAATACTTTAAACCCAAGATAGGATCGTTATCGATCAACAGGAGAACGCCCAAGAACTTGTACGTATAGTCTTTCGTGGAAGATGAAGACGAATTTCATCAAACGAAGATATAAGTTATCTGAGTTGGCAAACACTCTTACCACCACTGAATTCAGTATAAAAAAAATGTATAAAGTAGTTAACGAATTGAAAAAGAAGAAAACACTTGGGCATTATGAAATCACATTGGAAATAATGAAAGTTTATCCTGAGATAATACCCGATAGAGTTGATGGATGACCGCTTTGAAAGTGATTGTTTACCCAACATCTATAAACACAGAATACTGTGAAGTCTCAACATAGGAGGCAATAAATATGACTGTGGTAAATCATTGTGAAAATGTTTAAAGAATTAATTAATACGAAACCTACTTGAAGCTACCCAAGGACGTCACACAAAACAACTTAAGTTTAGAAAGGGACGAGATACCGAGAAGTTTGTCATGTATTTATTTGGAAAAGTGAACTAAACTTGCGTATTAGTCGTTTTCTTGGATATCACCGGTGCATTAGACAATGCATCATGGAGACCAGAGTATTATGGCAACTTAGAGAAGAAAAATGTCCAAGAAATGTCTACATTATTATTAATTACTTTGAAGATAGGTACAGCCAACATAAATCGAAACTCTCAAAGGGATGTCCCCATTGAACGTTCCTTGGACCAGTCCTGTGGACTGTACTTTTTTTTACACTTTTTTAGCAGCGGCTACCAGAATATTGCCAGATTTTCACCTTTACAGACAACACATTGCTTCTGAGTTCAGGCTCGATTCGCGCCGTAATTGAGACAACAGCTGAAGGAATAATCAAGAAAATTTATTTTTGCGTTTGTAGTGTAAAGCAACGATTTTCAGTTGAGAAGGAGGACCTTATGTTAATTGAATGAAGCTAAAAGCAATTGACTGTGGTTCGCCACAAGGAAAGACCACTACATCTAGAAAACAAAGTGAAGAACCTAGGTATTATACTGGATATCAAGCTTTGCTTCCAGGAACACATCAAATATTTAATCGATAAGGCCGTAAATGTATTCGTTGAAATGTCGGTAGCCTCAACGTAATCATGAGGACTTGGTTTCGAGACCAATATAACCGAATACAAGAGTGTGTTTGTAGGAATCGCCCTTTATGAAGCTGTGGCGTGTTATAAGAAAGCGAGTTTTTACACACCTAGAGATTATTACTGAATATACTAAGAGCTACGGTACTAGCCATTACAAAGGCTTACACGACATCATCGACTGAAGCAATACAGGTTGATCATTGGATCAATCACACTGGATTTGATTGCATAAGAATGAGAACAACTAATCCAATAAACTGAAAGACGTTCTGCAACGAAGCTCATGAAGAAATAAGCCAGAATGGTTAAATTGTCTCTCAGGCAGGAAAGGTGGGACGATTCGGAGAAGGGTAGAATCATTCTTATAATCGTTACATACATAATATTAAATATATAGCATCACTAGATCATTACAGATCATTTTTTGTCAATAACATACTGGACACGGAAACTATAATACAAAATTATATGGATTTAATTTAATTGACTCTCCCTTCGGCTGAATATGATAGGAATGTATGTACTTCAAGAATGTCCAAGAATAGACGATAGAGGAAAAGAACTTTGTTTAAAAATATTGATAGAGGGAAATTAAATAAGTCTTTGAAATATAATCACAAATAGAAATACCGCTAAGACGACGGAAGGGTTTGTAGGAAAGGTAAGTTATCATCGGGAAGAATTCGTAGAGTGTATTAGAGATAATCCACAATATTTTATATTTGCTACTAATCTCAAGATAATGGCTTCCATTACACAATTTAGAGAAAGATTATTACCTGGAAGTGACACAGTAAAACCGTTATAGAAACTTTTAGTGGAAGTGGCCGCACCACTAAGCCCAACCAATGCACGAAGAACAGAACCTGACAAGGAAACATCACATGGTGAATAATTATTGAGAAGGGGGGGGGAGGCCTCATCCACTACTCGGAAGAACCCTGAAAGATATGACGACGACCAAAGCAATCAGCAAAGGTTATGAGAAGTCACAATAGCAATGACTACGGCAAGTCAGCAGGAAACGAGTAAGGAAGTGTAATACTTAGGAAAATTATAATGATAAAGTGTAATTGTATGAGAAGTTTCCTGACTTAAGTGGGAGGTGTTTTAAAAAGAGGTCCACGGACACCCTTCCCGGCCGGCAGTACCAACATTAACGGATGGAATTGGAATGTACAATGAAGAGCCAATAAAACTGGAATAGGCGTGCGTGTGCAAATAACAGAGATATGGAACCAATCAGAGTAACGCGATGCGGTCGGCAGCTAGATTGGTTACTGCTGCTACAATGACAGGTTATCAAGATTTAAGTGAGTTTAAACGTTGTTTTATAGTCGGCGCATGAGAGATGGGTCACAGCATCTCCGAGGTAGCGATAACATTTGGATGTTCGCGTACGACCATTTCACGAGGGTACCGTGAAAATCGGGAATCCGGTGAAACATAACATATTCGAAATCACTGCGGCCGGAAAAAGATCGTGAAAGAACGGGACAAACGACGAGTGACGAGAATCATTAGACGTGAGAGGCGTGCAACCCTTTCTCAAACTGGCGCAGATTGGTTTTGTGGACTGCCCTGCAGGGATTCATGGTGTAAATTGCCTTCTGCATACCTTCAGACATTAGTCGAGTCCATGCCACGTCGTCTTGCGGCACTTCTGCGTGCTCGGTGGGGCCCTACACGATATTAGGCAGGTGTTCCAGTTTTTTTTGGCTCTTCAGTGTTTATAATACAAGTAGTAGTATTATATGGTCATAAGGTATACATCACTTAATCATCAGTAGAATAAAATATCAATAAGTTGACTTCCAGTTCATTAGAAGTGTCATGGTGAATTGTAGGTAGTTCGTGCCACTCCTAACTTCCTGGCAACTTGGCGTAACTGGTATGCAATATAGGAATACAATGTTATCCACAAAATGGGCAACGGGAAGTAAACCATCCGTTAACTTATAGAACATTACCCATAATGGGATCATGCGCAGGGGTGATAAGAAATTGCGTCACCAGCATTCAGCTGACGATGAAAAAAAAGGCGTTGCTGTGATCAAATAAGAAATCAAATATATCCACGTAAAGTTATATTATCTAATGCGGTCTAAAACGTCATTCAAGATGCAATATGCAAAATAAGTGTGGTATCGATACACATATGTATTGAGAACAATCTGTACACTTCATCAGAAAGATCAAATGCAAGTGGGAATTCACAAAAATGTTCATCTTTATTACGTGATGGAATTCAGATGTTTTAGGACGAACATTTGAAATATGTCATGTTGAGCACATTAAATCCAAGTGCCGCAAAACAACGTGGAATGGATTCGACTAATGTCTGAAGGTATGCAGGAGGGAATTCACACCATGAATCCTGCAGGGCAGTCCACAAATCCAATCTGCGCCAATTTGAGAAAGGGTTGCACGTCTGTCACGTTTAATGATTCTCGTCAGTCGTCGTTTGTCCCGTTCCTTCACGATCTTTTTCCAGCGGCAGCGATGTCAAAGATGTGATATTTTATCGGATTCCTGATATTCACGGTACATTCGTGAATTGGTCGTCCGCGAACATTAAATTCAGGAATTTGAAACTGTAAACCATAATCCAGTTTAAATTCTTTTCATGTGAAATTTTTTTTTTTCCCCAAAAGGTTTTTCACTTGGAAATATATTTCCAACCTAAATATACCTCCAACTAAAGAAAGATCAAGACGTTAAGTTTTCACGCTAAAATTTTGCCGTACATAAGGATTGACGGACGACGGATCGTTGTGAATCGCTTTTGACAGGCGCGGACGAAAACACAGACGGATGACAGACTGACGGACGGGTGACTGACGGTTGCGACGGATGGTTGTGAGTCCAGCTGTTGGGAGCCAGTTTTCTTTGCAGTCAGCATCCTGTTCTACCAGGCAAACCCGTCAACCTATTACAGGCTAGTCCTGTAGCTCTGCAACGTTTATTCCTAACTCCGCCGAGGGAGAGAGGGAAATGCGCGACCCCTTCCCGGCAGAAGTGCTCAATCAATAAATGACAGCGCCTGATGTGTATACCGAACTGTCATGATTAACTTGGCCATCAAACGAACTCCCGAAATCACGCGGTCTCTCGTCATGACGTATGAGCGAGTTTCAATTTATTTGAATGAGTATTCTTATTTGTAAGCACGGAACATTTTTCAGGCGTCTGAAAACGTGCCTGCATTATATTTTTAATTAACCGTTACGGCATCTGTGTTTGCTCGGTTAAACAAAAGACATTATTCACTCATTTGCATATAAATATTATTAAACATATAGTAACAATTGTATTAAAAAAAACATTAAAAGTAACAAGAAAATAATAATGTTTTACTTTTCTATATGGTACAAGTTAATTAATGACTAAAAAGAATTTTATCTGCACACAAGAATGTTTACAATTTGTTAACATATGTTTTTAAAACATAATAACATTTCTCTAGCGCATATAAGACCGTATATATAAAACAAAAACTGTTTAACTAAGTCAAAAGAAACATATTCCTTACGCGTGCGTAAACCTGTGTGTGTGCTTAAAGACGGGAACAATATACTCTTCCCGAGACTTCGTTACTAGATACGTCAGTATTATTATCGCTCTGTCGCTAATTTAGTAAATAGTGTGTATTTCGACGCTTTTATACACAACATGACCATACATTTACGCTACAAAATTTGTAATGTACTTCTTCATGAAAAATGAGACTGCTTATGTGTCCCCAAAGCAAGTGTTTTTCCAGTGAATATATTGAAATGTTTATCAGAAACCATAAGAGATTAAAAAACAGAAGAGAGTATGACGTTCATTTTATAAATTATCATAAAATACAAGAAATTTGGTTCGTACGAAAATCCCTGTTCATTGATGAAATTGCTGTTGCCCGACTATGAACGCAATAAAACAGTCGAACCATCAGCGTTTCTCCGATTTTGATGCTTGAAGTCCACACGTACGAAATATAAAATAGGGTAACTTAAATGAAATACACAGATGTTGACCGTACTCACGAGAAGAGTGGCGTGGACTGATTTTCAAAGGGCACATAGACACGCATGTAAGGGTAGGCAAATGTTTCATCATTGTTGTGGGTAGGCAGCATCTTTGCCCTTGCGATAGCGTGTGTCGTAGTTTATTGCAAGTACTGGAGAGGTGACACATCAATGACCTGACAATTACATTTCGTAAAATAATTTGCAACCCTAGATGGTTAATTTCGGTAGTTTCCAATGACACGATTGAGTTATTGCTTATTTTATAATCAATGTGTTTAAATCAGCATAATCATAATGTGTCTTGCCAATGAAAACGTGTAATATGTGCAATGAACACTATTATTTGTAGGTGTCATTTCGATTTGTAACAAACAAGGTTATTTTATTCCATCGTTGACATCCTTGCAGTAAAAGGATACAAACTTTACCATTTGCATGTGGCAAACTTATTGCCTACCCATGTAGGCGTGCACGAATTTCTTGAGTACGGTTGGCCACAGTGTGTTTCTTCGCTAAAGCGACCCTATTTATAAATGCTTACATGTTATCTTTAAGCATCAAATTTGCAGAAAAGCTAAGGGTTATATTATTTTACTAAGATCATATTGTGGCAAACAAAATTTAATTTATGAAAGTGGATGGTTTTACAACCCGAATTTCCTGAGGTGATTGATCATTTATCAGCTAAACAAGATTTACGACTTTGCTGTTTACTGTCACGTAGTTTAACATATATTTTAATAAGTTCAATGAAACACCTCTCACGGTAAGGGCGCATACGCTCCTAAGTGATCACTTAACGCTGTATGCTTACGTATGCATAATTCCTACGAGATTTATAAAGAAGACTGTAATTATAACTGTTAAATTGTTTGTAATTTTCAAGATGTTTGTAACAGCACAATAGTTTCTCTTGTAAAATTTCTCGTTTGTAAAATCACAAGAGAATTATTTGTAATATACCTAAAGAAATGTCTGTACTTAACTGACCCGTATCCACGAACTCAAGCAAAATGGCGGATACTCAACAACGTTAATCCCTTTTTGGTGTTTGTGCAAGAACTAGGGGTGATGTAAAGTGTAGTTGCGTGCAAAATAAAATGTATTGCAATTTTGAATATCACAAAACTCTTGAAATAATAAAAATAAACATATTAAAATGACTAAAATTTAAAAAAGCAAGTTGCACTATTTATCATTATCGGATAATATTATTGTTTCATTTCTATACAGAACATATAAAATCAAATAAATGCGTTCTTCTCAATGGAGTAATTATTTTTTTTTATTATTTTGTTGGTACATACTGCTATATTTAGTGTATACGTAAGTGAAACCGTGTAAGTTAGGTTGGTATTGTAGTAAAGGGTTAATGATAATGACCCCTCGCCATGCTGTGAAAGTGTCATGTTTTATTTCGTGAAATATATTTTGAAATTATTTATTTATTCTCTGTTATAAATTCATCACATTTGTTTTCTAGAAAAAAAAAATTTAAGTCCACCTATCACTAACGTAAATTGTGATACAAGAATATAATTTATAGCATTACATCTATATGTATGTTTGGCTGATTTTCCAAGAAAACTGTTTGCAATTCTGTAAAGGATTTTCTTGGTTACTGGGTTTCCAAGGGTGTTTCTTGTAACAGTACAAAAAATAATTACTGTGTAGTTGAACTTCTTTAAATGGTTCGTATATATTACGTTTTCCAAAAGAAAAGTAAATTAAGAATTTGACGGTTATTAATGTAACGACTTCCAAAAACTGTAAAATACATTAAATTTGTTGTCTACAATTTTTAATTTTTTGGAGAAAGAAAAAGGAATTTTCCAACAAAAAAACTTAACATTCCAAATTTTGTGTGTTTCGCAATAAGCTCCATTTATTCAACGGAGGCCGAATAAGACAACACCCACTAAAACAGTTCGAGTAAAATATTTTAGGAAGTAGCCTTATTTAATTTTCTTCAAGATTTAAAAAAAAATATTTTGTTCTTGCCTTGTGCGATGAACACACTGACATTATATGGACGAAGTTAAAAGGATACGTGCACCAAGCCAACTGCACTGGGCATTGGCCATATTTTTCGGGTCACCTCTCTCATATAACGCACAATTACACCAGAACGCTTCCAATGTTCGCGTATTTCTGGCGCACAGAACTTCACGGTACAATGAAACAGGCCTCTAAACAAGACACGATTATCACACGGAGCGTAAAACTGGGCGGATCCATAGTTTTGTACCTTTCCAACATACGGTGACGCTTTTGTGACAAACGTGTACCCCGCAATAAAATAGTAATACTGTAATAATTCCTACAGCCAGTTGCCTGATTTAATTAAACAACTTTATTTTATTTTCATGAAACTGAGCGTACAGTTTCAAAGTATGTAATTTCTCAATATACTCGTAATTTATATTGTGCAGTAGAACATCACTGCCAATCTACTTCAAAACCTGTATAGCTGTGATTAATTAAAAATATTCGAATACACTCCCGCAGAAATAAACAATGCATATAACATTTACCATGCATGAATAGAGGAACAAAACATTACAGGCGTTGGTGAAACACGACTTAAAACGCATTGAAAACACTCCGCAATAACAAAGAGATATCGTTACAAATTTTATGTCATAACCCTAATTTGCGTTAATAAAATAAGTTGGTATTCTCAGTTATTAGTAACGATATTACGTTTATATTACCATTTCAAGTGTAGATTAAAAAAGTTTTTTTTTCAAATGGACGCCCACAATCACACTTTTTGCGTGTAAATAAAATTACACATTTGCATCATGGTTACGTAAGGTTTATACCTCGGCTACACTTATGGCACGTGTGATGGTCTTCATCCTTCCAGGATTCGAAAATACACGAAGAATAAAATTTTGATGTGAGTTCTTCCAACCAAATTTTTGTCATAACAACATAATATTCTGTGGCAACCAGAGTTTAATTGTGGCAGCTAAATAAAATTGTGTTCAACGTGAAACTAATTCGCCATAGTGACAAAAATAAAAAAAAAATTTTTCTGGAACATAAAAAAAATTATGTAATTAATATTTATATGTTTTCTTGCAAATTATATATCTGGTACTGCCCTATTCAGATTACCTTTCATTAAAACTGAAACAAAGATATTAACCGTGGGTACAATCGATAAAAATTCGAAGGTAAAAACACTTCACCGGACATTTCTGGTTGGACAGACCCAGATTTTTTCTGGTAGTCAGGTTTGTTGACCTAAATACAACAGAATACTTTACCCGTTCGGCCACACATTAATTTCCGAGTTAAAGTGTTGCAATCGCGTATTTTTTGGTATGCGCTGTACATGTGTTCAGCACTTGTCACATGACTACCGACCTGCAAAATCCGCGTTATGATTTGGCATCAGGCTAAACTTCACAATACTCTATATAATCGAGTCGGCGTGGTTTTCCCATTGGCTGCTGCTTAGATGAAGCCACGCCCTTTCTGACTAAACGGCGCTTGATTTGGGTACATAATTGTGAAGTGTTCATTCATTGTTACAGACGCACCCAGGGCGTGTCACATTAGTTTATGGTCCAATGACAAACGTATTACACAGGTACGTGTGTTTTAAGTTTAACGTGTCCCCAAATAATAACGCGGATTTCGCATGTCTCTAAAGATAACACATTTATTAGCCATGTCTTAGTTCGTTATTTGGTAATTAAGGGTATTGGAATTAACCAGTGAACAGCGTGCTACATGATCCAGGATATTGTAATCAACCATTCTTTTCAAAGAGGTGTAGAAAATTCCACAAACCAGATTATCCACACGGAATATTGGACACTGATGTTTCCCTGTGTGTAGTACCGGACATAATTATCATGCATATGCAACGTGTCCACAATTGTGGACAAGTTGTCAGAAAGGGTTTGAAATACGGAGGCAAATGGGCCGTCTACAGCGCGAACTCAAGCGGCAGACACCAGCGAAACGGCGTTGCCAGCCAGCAACATTCGCAACGCCGTTCCCCACACACCGCCTGGCAACTTTCTTGACCAACTGACAGCCCCGCCAATAAGGAATTATATTTTTTCCCCACGCCCGTGGTAGCCGATCAGACGCGGGACCCATGTGGCAAGTACTCCCGCAGCCAGTCAACGAGTAAGCACGCCCACATCAATTGAACCACCGCGCTATTTCCGTTCTGTGTACCTACCTATTCTGTGATCATATTTTGCTCAGCACTCGCGTATATTCACGCACGACAATTAAAAACCCTGAAGTAAAATTTCCTCCTTTTTTCAGGATTGTATCTTGTCTCGAAATGTTTTCGCGAAATATCACTGCCCCTACCAATAATTATAGACATGAAACATTCGAGTATTCACTTCAAGACGCGCTAGAATTCAAAATCTCGTAGTTTTGGGGCATGTTGTGTTCCAGGAAATGTTAGTTCAGAAACACTTTCTTGATAGGTTATTTGAATTGCCACGTGTCTTATTTGTCTGCGCGCGAATCAGTGCAGGCTGTATCGGAGAATCTTAATTCTGATTTGCTCACTCGTGTAACACGCAAACACAGGCGGCCAATTGCCGAAGAAAACCCTACAAGTGTGCACATAATAATTTAAGTCTATCCAGTACGCAAATATTTTCTGGGAATAACAGGTGGCCCTACAGTAATGCTTCTGGCCCGCGCGTTGACACTTCTGGACATCCATTAGCCAATACTATGCACGCATTAAAATGAAGAAACAATCAGCATCTTTCCCTGAGACAAACCACCAGTAAGCATTTTATTTGATTGTGAATGTACAAAATACTGTTTTGTCTAGCCTTCACGTCACTGAACTCGCGAAATTTTTACGTCTCTGCCAATAAAAACAGCGAATACAACAAATCATGTTTATCAATTTTTCAAAACAATTCACGTATTTTTTTTCCCAGTGGAGTTTTGCAGCCCTGTTAGTATTTTTGAAGGCCAAATTTTTCATATTACACTCTCTGCTTGCAATATTTCATAATAATTTTTTTTATGTGGAAATAAAAGTGTTATAAAACAGAGGTAACATAAATGTAGGCTTTTCACGGTAAATTGAGCACTTTTTAAAGAACCGCTCATGCTCAACTGTTATAGTCCATTCACGTTGACCTCCAAATTTTCTGAAGACTTACTATAAATCTACTTCCAGGATATTCCTCCGACTCACACAAACAAATCTTAACCCAATCTAGATAATTTCACCAAAGGTACAACGCACTGCATTCTACCGCATTCAGTGTAATAATATTTTGCATAAGAACTATTTCATGCTAGGGGTTATCAATGCACCTCTTTTCTCACTGTTTTTACTCATATGAATAATAATAGAAATAATAAAATTTATAAATATAATATATAAGTGTATATTTCAATTAACCAAATAATATGGTACTTAACACAAGTTTAAAACGCCTGTGATACACGGAATATTTAGAATATAACCAAACACTTCGTACGTGGGATGATTTTTCAAAGGTTAGATTAAAAAAGGTGTGAATAAAACGCAAACAGACTATATGAACATTGTGTCTTCCAACATATCTGAAATTAACTTGTATACCGTCGATCACTTTGTCTATGCATCAGTCTTATGAAACTGTTCAATTGTAAGAAAAACACATGTTTTGCAAATTTTCTCATTGTCATACTTATATGCATTAAAAATAAAGACAGCAAAAAATATAATTTCAATTTTCAAATTTTTGATTAGACGTAAGGTACTGGAACTATTTTCCCTGCGTCGTAGCCAACTCCGTTGCGCTCATGCCGGTTGTTGAACCCATCCCGTCAAAAAATATGCAGAATGGAACACTGACATTTTTCAAATGTTATTTAAAAAGTTCCCAATTAACCCGGATAAGAAAATTTCGCGAATTAATTTCAGGACGAGATTAACGTCCAATACGTGTACATTGAAGTCACATTTGCAATTGGATTAAAGTTAATTAGACACTACCTGTAGGACGCTGAGCCTCAAGAAGACTTGTAAGTAAAGACCTGAAAAATTCGCGAGTTCAATCACCTGCAGGCTAGACTCTACAGTCATATGTACAAATATGCCGATATCAACTGTACATTGGTTGTCTGCTGTCACAGTGGAAGGTGACAATTGGACACCGTTCTCCAGCAGGTGTCAAACACCGCGTGCACCAATCGCTAAAGTTATATAAACGCACGTGTTTTGAATTCAAGCTTGTCCAAAAATTAATCCGCGATTACTTTGGGTCTCTACCTGGGAGGAAACTAGTACCAAATCGCTTAGATACCTGCAAAATTTGGGTTTTTATTTGAGGATACTTAAAAATTAAAACACGCGTACCTGTGAAATACGTTTGTCATTGCACCATAAATTAATGTGACATGCCCTGGGTGCGTCTGTAACAATTATGTGCCCAAATCACGCGCCGTTTAGTGAGAAAGGGCGTGACTTCACATTTGGGCAGCAGCCAATGGAGAAACTACGCCGGCTCGAGTGTATAGAAAAGTGTGAAATTTAGCCTGATGCAAAATCAGAACGCGAATTTTGCAGGTCCCTAAAAATGCCACAGTACGAGGTGGAGGGTAATACCGGCTGCTCTCTGGGGCAGCAGCAGCTAACGAACAAACATCTGAGGCTCGAGTGTAAAAAGGACTGTGGAGTTAACCCTAAGATCTTTGAACTCGTGAAATTTTTCTATCCTTACTAATTAATAGAGACCCGGAAATTTGGCGGATTAATTTGCCAACAAGCTAGACTCCACAGTCCTTTGTGTATTTGAGCCTCAGTCAGTAGTTCATTGGCTGTTGCTCCAGTTTAACCACTGACCAGGTAGCACGGGATTGGGTCCTTGTTTTCCTTACAGGTTTGCTATTGGTCAAACGTCGTCAGGGGCGTGTCTAACAAACTGTTGTCCAATAGAAGCGAAACCTCATGGCTAGGGTCAGTGACTTTTCGCGTAAAAATCGGAGCACACAGTAGATTTCAATACTATAAACACACCTCATCTGTGGTTATACCTCGAATAGCTGCTGTTGCCGTGTCCGTCTTTTACCAAGCCAATCAGGACTAAGTAACTTCCGACACTGAACCTTCGTGATTCGTGCGCAAACGGTTAACCGACGCCAGAATATTTTTTACCCAATCAAAGAAGTTGGACGACCTTACAGTACTTTGGATTGTATCTTGTCTCAAAATCTTTTTGCGAAATATCACTGCCCCTACTCATGGCACACATGGATAAAGTTTAACTTGTCCATAAATGAACTCGCGAAATTTACGGGTCTCTACTTATTAGCCGAGAACATACCAGATAATTATTTTGCGTGTGGAATACGGGCGAGGTGTTGGAGTGTTGAAATGCATCCCCGTGCGGTGACGGTCATTCTTGTGGCGGATTAAGTGGGGGTCGATCGGTCGCACCGCGGCACGCCGAGGGAGAGTGGACGGCAAGCCGTGCGAGGCTACCAGCTGCGCTTGCCACTCGTTACCGTTGAAGGCGGCGGCGACTGCAGCCGCTGCTCGCCTCGCAACTTGCAGCGCAGTTCGCGGATGCCGGGCCCGCGCGCCCACTGCACTTGATCGCGCGCGCTAACTTTGCAGGCGGCCGAACTTACGCGGGATGTTGCGCGGAATTCCCGACATCGTACGTCTACGCCGGCGCCGGTGCGCGAGCTTCGCGCTGCTGACCCGGGAGCCGCTGCTCGTTAACTTCCGTTCGCTCGAGGTGGCAGGGAAGTGCTGCACCTGACATTGCATCCTGCAGAACTAATTACGAAGTGCTACACTCGCCAACCCCGATGCTGCCGGGGAAGGACGGATCGAAATATTCGACCGACAAACTCCTACTGCAGGTCAATAACAAAAAAAAACCATGCTGTAAACGTATACACGACCTGTAGTCTAATGTGAGCGAGTGAGTGAAGAGATTTGAGCACCTCTAAACACCGAGGTCTTGAGAGCCCATGAGGGTGTAGCGAGGTTATATGGAGCAGCACCGGAATATAAAGACAGGGGTGAAGGGACAGAAGGTCATTGATATAACATGGCATAGTCCGGCACGATTCCCACATGTGAAAATCCTGTAGCGACCTCAACGGAACCGAACCCGTTTCGCCTACGTTGGAGCGGAGTAGAATAGCCACTACAACACCGCGACCACATGGTCTGACGTGAATACTAAGGGCAGTACACATATTTGATGTTGGACCTGAAAACCTTGTTCATTGAAAATACTGGAGATAATATTTAAGATGAAATACCGATTGTGTGAATAACAGTAGACTGACCAAATATCTGCAAACACCACAAAACCTATCGCTATCATCAAATTATTAAACGTAAATAATCAAGTTCACTACCATTATTTTGTACCAGCCTCCATGTCGCGATAGAATATTTGGGATTTGAAAGATGGATTATTATACCCATGTCATAATTAACAAAAATGTCGTCTTTTTCAAATATCCTAAGCCTCACCATTTTAGAGTAATTCGTGTTTTACTTACAAAATAATATATATACCAATACCTGTCAGGTGGGGCATGCAAAATTTCCAATATCTAGGGGCAGTGATATTTAGCGAAAAGATTTCGAGACAAGATACAGTCCAAAGCACTGTTGGCCTATCTTTTTAAAGACAACTTGTTGGTCTGTCTTAATAAAGACAATTTGTTGGCCTATTTTTATAAATACAATTTGTTGGCCTGTGTTTACAAAGACAACTTGTTGGCCTGTCTTTATACAGACAACTTGTTGGCTGGTCTTTGTAAAGATATCTTGTAGGCCAGTCTTTGTAAAGACCACTTGTTGGTCAGTCTTTATAAAGACAACTTGTTGGCCTTTCTTTACAAAGACAGTCGCGAAGCAGTGAAAAGACCATCGTGACGATGTCTTGAGTTACATATAATTGTTTTTTGTACAAATACATCGTGAAGACTAAAAAGTGTTTCTTAATTCGGTCCTTGCCCTGTCCACAGAAAAGCACGTTCGGTTTGCGTTAGGACTTCTCCTAGCGACAGGCTTTCTCATGCTACTGTATTGATTAGCGTATTCCAGAAATTATTCTCTTTTTCAAGAGTGAGACAAGGACATTTTGCTCTTAGTTAAATCTATATTTTCAAAGTTCTGCTTGGTATTTACTTGCTGTGGTTGATGAATCGTTACAGAAAACTTAACGAATACATAAATGAAACAGCCCCCCTTTACCGAGAACTCCAACTGCACACTCCAGAAGCGTGTCGTAACGCCGTCGGCCAATCAGCAAATGGTATAGGCTGTTCACGGTAAACTGAGCACTTTCGAAAGCCATGCTAAATACCTACTTCCGTTAATATTGTGAATTATTCCACCCCATGTAAATTTAACATCGCCATGAGGCTGATCACTTTATTCATGCGTAGGTCAAGTTAAACACGGAAATTAATACAAAAATATATACATATTCCACAAATTTGATAATCCTTATAATTACATGCATTCAAAAAACCAGAAAGGAAATTTAAATACTTCAATACTCCCAAACGTTCACCTGATACTTTAAATTTAACGTTAAGGCATTTAACTACTTTCCTTTGGCCGTTACCAACTTTTCTAGGCGTACGCCAGTCAGTGTGGCCCTTAAAAAAATACGCAGGTTGAGGCAGTGACATTTTTAAAGGTTGATTTCAAAAGTGCTAAAATAATCGTGAACAACATATAATTGAATACCAGCCAGCCAGCAGCCCGGCCAATAAAAGGCAACATTCCGCAAAACGCAGTAGCCAACAATGTAAAAATAAATTTTTGTTATTTTGCAAGAACAATTTTTTAGAAACTAACTTATCTGCCAAAACTGTTTTTGTAAATCTACAAATCGAAATAATATAAAAAATGTAATATATATAATTGTAATACTACTAAGTTAAGACATGCATTTCAAATAACGTTGTTAAAACGTGTTAGTAAAACAATTAAATTTTTCCTATAAACTAGCTGTAATGAGATATAAGATAAAAGAGGAAAATCTTTCCAATTTGTATTAGCAAAAAAAAACTTTACGGGCTCCGAAACTCAAACCAGCCTCCTTTCAAGTTTCAACTGCAAGTGATAAGAGCATATACTTCATTATTATGTGCGAATGGGAGTTTGATTTGCCAAAATGGCGTGGTAGTTCCTTTTATGTGTGGCGCAGCTAACAGCTGAATGGTTGCCCGAGGCTCATTACCGGGCCTTGTTCCTGACTGGCTACTGCGTGCCGCGAAATACTGCATATAGTCAATTCGCGATTACTTCCAACTTTCATGAAGCCGTGCTGATGTTCTACTTTCAGGATATTCCTCCGCCTCATTCAAACTGAGCGTAACCAAGTCTACAAAATTACACCAAAGGGACAGCGCACCGCATGCGTGCGCACTCAGTGTAATAATATTTCGTATAAGAACTATTTATTTCTAGGCATTACCAACACACCTATATTCTCACTGTTTTTATTCATATTTATTATAAGTAAAATATCATAATTTATAGACGAACGAAATGAATGTTTATTGAAACAAGTCAGGTACCTTTATGTTAACAGAAGTATAAAACGCTTGTGTTTCTTGAAAAATTTAGCAAATAACCAATCAAACCATACATGGGAAATTTCTTCAAGTGTTTGATTAAAAAAGTGTCAAGAAACTTTGAATAGACTATATTTGCTTGTTTACCGGCTAGCAAGAAAGATACCAGGCGCTGATTGGCCAACGGCGTTCCCGGTATATTTCTGTTCAGTGACGCCATTTTTACTGGTGTGTGCGACTGACATTCGAGAATCAAACGGCTATTTCACTTCTCTCTTCTGGAGTGTGTTATGTGTGAACTTTAACCCTTTCTGAAACACTTTAATTTACGGTTTTAGGTGTCACAAACCAGACATTTTATGACGCGTGCTGTGCTTAAGTTGACGCAACACTTGTTTCGTTGTCACAGCCAATGAGCTGAGTCTGTATGTTCGGTTACAGTTATATAAGCAAATTATGATCTAGACCAGAACGAAGGGTTGCGAATCATTTACCCACAGGAAAGATCATTGGTCATTGAGCTTCGCAGTGTGCAATTCAAACCAAATATTACCTGCACGTGCATAATTTACACAATTGTGTACTCTGGGTCACAATGTGTTAAGCTTTTAATGAGACGTCAAGGCAGGGTACTAATTTTTCCTTACTCGATGAGGATATTAATAAGAGTCCTACAATCAGTTATTACCTCAGCGTATTTGCAATTATGGGCAACGATGTATTTTTCCGTTGGCTGATTGTAAAAGTGGTTCAATAACCACGGACGATGAACAATTTGCTTTTTTGCGCTTTCGGAATTACAATAAACTTGTTATACGAAACTTATTTGTGAAAACGGCTTTTTATGGCATTATATATTTTTCGGTGTTTAATAGGCCAGAAAATATTGAATAAATAAAAAGGATTAATTTTTTACCATAAAATTATGAAAGATGCAAGTGAACTTGCCAATTTCCGCGTATTTAATTTGCAAAGAGAATTCACGTGATTTTTTGTGTCATAAATGTGGGTTTATTAAAATGAACTTCGTTAATAATAAATACATTTTTGTATTATTTCTAGGCGTATTTGAAACCGATTGGTCTCGTTACTAGTCGGCTTCCATTGACTAAACGACGCCGGTCGAAGAATTGTTTTAAATTTATATTATGATCATTTTATTACTTAACCCCATTAACGTTTCATCGAGTTTAATAAAATCTAAGGCTATAACACGCACCGCTGATTAAATTTAATCCCGGCATGATGCACCAATAAGAACATTTTGCTTTTCTGACGTTTTCATGCGGCTTTAGTGGCCGGACAGTAGTGAAGCTGCGTCTACCAAAGGCGGAAAATCACGGACAAAAGGGGTCACATTGGTACTCGTTAACTTCCAACCAGGGCATCTGCCGTCGCACCCGATGCGAACAATTGAACACCACTGCGGCTCGCCTGAAAGCCAATGAAATTACAGCGCTGGTAATTGCGCACAAGCGCCTGCGATGAAACAATATTTCATTCATTAACCGGCAATTGCGTTTCTTACTAATTAGATGATCATACAAAAGGTTGGATTGATTTCGCTGTGTGGGATTGGCGAACGGCACTCTTTGAATTGCTATGGAACCGGCAGCTTCTGCTCTAATTACTGTCTCCTGTTTGGCGGGCGCACCGGTTTTTTTTCTCGCGAAAATATTGCACGACTAGTTGACCTCAAAAACACCTGACACATTGAGTGCGGAACACATTTACTGTAATTCAAGACAAATATGATGTTAGTCAACTTGAGCAATATCTTCAGAGAAAACCTGTTATGTTGGTCGCTGTATTATAATTTACCAAATGATAAAAAAAGAGAGAAATGATAAGCCTCCTACATTGTGAGATGCGTACAATCAATTGAAAAAAAGAAAAAAATTATGTGGTTGACAACATTAAACAGTTCTCCAAAATATAGATACAAGGAAAATTAGTAGAAGGAAAGAATACTTTACACACCTGAATTTCTCAGAAAGGGTACAGTTGTAGGGGTAGAAAGTCACACATGTGTGGTTCAACCTATGGCTGGCCATGTATACAATAAATCAAAATTACCCCTCCAATATTGATCCATATTGCACAGTTAACGCTTGCTATAATCCATTCATGGTGTTTTTTTCTACATTTCTGAAGCCCTGCTAAAGTTTTACTTCCAGGATATTCCTCCTCCTCATACAAACAAATCTTAAACGAGTATAGAAAATTACACCTAAAGGATAACGCACCGCATTCGTGCGCAGTCAGTGTAGTGTAATTTTGCACAAGAACTGTTTACATTACCAACCAATATACATTATCCCTTTATGTATTTATAGTAATTACAAATAAAATATTGAAATTTATAAATAAAATATAAGTCAATATTCAGTTTGACCAAAAAGAAAACGTATTTTTATGTTATCACGAGACGTACAAAACATTTCTGATTCATGACACGTATTTAGTAAACAACTAAATATTTCATTCATGGGGTGATTTTCAAAGGTTCTCTTCAAAAAGTGTTAAAGAAACTGTGAATATAATATTATACAGTGTACAACGTTCGTTTATAGCCTGTTCTCAGCAAATACAATACTGTGTTGTCAGTGAACCAATGAAATGTTCCTTCCTAGGAAAAAAGACAATTTAGATTACTGGTCATGTTAGGCCTTTCAACGCGAATCACACATGCGCTCATTGTCGCAGCAACTGATATTGACCCTTTCGGGTAATACAACCATCATCTCACAAAAACGTACATATCGTCAGTAAAAAAAAGGAAAGGTACAAGCGTGCACTTACGATGTTGAATTCAAGTCCACGTGTAAATATTTCAATGGGTGGGGGAGGGGGGAAGGTGTCTTCCTTATGGCTAGGGACAACCGAAAAAATTTCCCGTTTAGTCGTTATTCAGAACGAGCCAGCTAAAATTTATTCTTCTCAGGTTGAGAAGTTCAGTGCTTTTATTTTGGTAACAAAAATATTACGCTACCAAGTTGCATTAGTGTCACATGTGTCCAAGATTTTTCTCGTCTGTACGTAAATAAATAGGACATATAAAATTTCTTGCTAAATAAATATACTGATGAGCCAAAAAACACTGGTATTGGCGTGCGTATGCAAATAACAGAGGTATGGAACTAATCAGAGTAACGCTATGCGGTCGGCAGGTAGATCTGTTACCGGTGCTACAATGGCAGGTTATCAAGATTTAAGTGAGTTTGAACGTGGTGTTATAGTCGGCGCACGAGAGATGGGACATAGCATCTCCGAGGTAGCGATAACATTTGGATGTTCGCGTACGACTATTTCACGAGTGTACCGTGAATATCGGGAATCCGGTAAAACATCA
>NQII01002096.1:0-43110 GCA_002778355.1 Clitarchus hookeri | reverse complement strand
GGGAGGGGGGGGGGCTATGCGATATTACGCAGGTTCACCAGATTTTTGACTCGTCAGTGTATAATTCTGTAAATGTTTTTGACTTGTTTTAGAATCTATGTAAAGAATAAACTGTGATCTCTGTACTAGAGTGGAAATATAAGGATATATGTTCACAAGATTTTAAATATTCTGTCGTAAACTGGATTAAGAGAAAGGTGAATCACACAACTACGCAATTTAAAATTGAAAAACAAATCGAGAAAAAAAATAAAGTTAAAAATATAATTATTAATTCCTGCGCAGTTTCCTTAAGGGAAAGAAGAAATATACCAAGTTCCTTTAGATCACATATATAATTATTTCGGACCTAAATTAATATCGATAGTACATTGCAATAAGTTTACTTATGAATGCTCATTGTCAAACACACTGGTATTTTCACTATTTGCTCTTGTAAACAGCGTTGAAGGTCATGAATAAAAATTACGAAATTAATTTTAGACATGAATTTAGGGACGTGGCAAGTAAACAAGCTGTTTTTGAATAACATGTTGAAATTAAACCACAGCATCTATGCATTAATAAATACAAAAAATACAAGTATTAAAATTTTCGGAATGTTCATATGGTATTTTAAAATTTAAAATGAAGTTAGCAAAACAGCGCCGGGATTAGCGCAACTTGCCGTAACAGCGAGCACAACAAGTTGCATATCACGAAGGCGAACAGAATTGGCGCGCCATGCGGGAAATAAATTAGAATCACTTCTGGCTCCCTGCACTACTAACTTGCTAATCTCCCGTCGTGCATGTAGTTTGAAACACGCGTACTAACAAGCAACATCTAGCGGCGGCCACGTGTCTCGAGTTTATGTTGTCCTATGTGCAGGCGCGCCACATCCGTTCGCCCTTGTCATATGCAACTTGCTGTGCACGCAGGTAAGAGAATTTGCGGACTCCCAGCGCTCTTTCACTAAATTTGAATTAAAATAAAAAAATACTAGATAAATGTTCCGAACATTTCGCTGCAATTATTTTTTGTTTATATTAGTTCATAGATGCCGTGGTTTGAATTTTCACATGCTGTTCAAAAACACCTCACATATACGTATATAATTATTTTCTTATGGTATACTTATTTAAATGGTTTTTAATAAGTCAACTAATATGAGACATTTTAATAAAAATTTTAGCGCTTTTCCATTCTGGATTTCGTATGAAGCAAATTTTGTAAAACAATTAATATCCTTCATCAAGTAAAACCGACACAATTATCAGAGGAACTTCGGATATTATGGAACACTATTTACTCTTTTCAAAATACCAATGGAATCTTCGTAGTTAATTTTTTTTCGTTGCAGAGCATTAACAAATAAGAACTTTTCACGCTTTCGTGGCCAGTAAACATTTATTTTGTAGTAGCTAAAAAATAATTTGGTAGGGTGAGCTCTCTACAAAATATTTTTCTCCGTGCGTGTAAAACGCAAAATTTTCATGTATCTTGTGACGCTGTTCATGACCATGTTTTGATATAACACTCTTTACGTTTTGCAAAATCTGTTTTAATGGAAAAGTATATTGAGGGTAAAATGGATATAATATTATATAGAATGTAGTATGTAATGCTAACATTTATGTTCAAAATCTGCGTTTATTGATTGTATTATGTATTATGTAGGTCTTGAAAAACCGTATTCACTAATTTACCGTTCAACTTTTAGTTGCCAAAATCGCAAATGTAAGCTTTGTTGCTTTCATCTTCGGATGTGGAGTCTAAACGCAACCATTGACTCACAGAACGCACTAGACCCACCCATGTTTCCCGTGTTGTATTCTAAGAGAAATGTTTACACCAAAACATGCATTGCGCATTATATTCTTCTTGAATCTTGTCGGGTTTTTCACAATCAAAAACTTCTGAGGTATCTGAATGAAAGAAATCACTGCTGCTGCTGTTTGGACGTGGTTGAGGTTTTTCCTTCGTTTTATCGTCTTCTGTTTTCTGTTCTTTTCTTTTAGGAGGCTTCTTATTTCTACGCTAGGAGGTAGGAATGGATGTGAAATGTGGACGTTTTAAGACAGATAACAACGAATGAAGCTAAACTTCCCGGCTTAATATCAACATTCTCTGATACAACTGTTTAATTTTAATTTTGAGAGGTTAGGTTTTCAATGTACTGGATGTCGCAAATGGCGGGCAAGCATCATAATTTTATCATGCCCAATTATATTACTAACGTCTTGATTGTAGAAAACTACGTAAGATTTGCAAAATGTGCTTTATGAGGCATCCAGAATTGAAATACCGTCCATTTATTTTAAAAATTTAATATTTGAATTTGAAAAATTCTAGAAAAATATTTTACAGCATTACAGAATATATGCCTTCTTTTTTTTAATCCGATATAAATAGTATTTTCCTGACTATTCTCTTGATGTGTTTAGGCATTGTTTATGATGAATACCATGGAATACCGTTTCGTGCAGTGCTCTATTGTACTACACTATATTTCTTCCCTAAGTCGTTAATGTATATAATCGTATTTTGCGATATCTGCACTTTAAAAAAAAAATTTCTAGTGTTTTAAGTAACAGATGCGTGCTGTACTTGATTTAGAAAAGAACTTGTTTCTTTAACCAATAGCTGGTAGTTACTGTGGTCAGTGATTAGTAGAGGAAGAATTGGCGGATTCATTTTGGGACAAGCTAGAATTCAAATCAAGTTCATTTATATAACTTAAGCCATTGATCCATACGGTGTTTGACATCTCCTGGAGAACAGGTTCCAATTGTCGACTTCCCCTGTGACAGCAGACAACCAATGTACAGATGATGTCAGCATATGAGTAAATAAGACTGTTGAGTCTAGCCTGCATTTAATTGAACTTAGGAATTTCTCAGGTCTTCGGTGATTATTGATATGAAACAATCGTAACATAGAGCCGTAGCACTGTTTATGGATCAGTTACTCCAGGGAAAATCATTGGGCATTGAGATTCGTGGAGTGATATGAAAATAAAATTTGTTCTTCCTGTACAACACGCGAAAAGTCGGCTACAATGAACGTGAAAGAGTTTAAAAAAACGTATTATCTGTGCGATTTTTGTCCGTGTCATCGAAATTAAAAATAAAAATTGCTTTTTATAGGGTTTCGTTGATTTTTGTTTCGATTACAACGTGACAGTAAAATGTAGGCCGCAGCACCAGTGGCATCAGTCGAAGAGCGAGCGATATTTTGCTCGTGGGAAAAAAATACCGGTAAATCAGTAGCGTTGCGCGTGTTAAACGGGGCGCCTGCTGTGGCAGTCAGAAGGGGTACATTTCAAACGACACACGTCAGAGATGCTGTTTTTTGTTTTGTTCCCCCGGAGCCCGCGGCGGCGACAGGAACATCTGCAAGATGAGATGTCAGCTAAACGCGAGTGATTTCTCGGGGATTGTTTCTCGAGGGATCGAGGACAGTTACGCACGTCAGTTTTATTTTGACGCGTGTAGCTTCCGTGCCTCAGATACTCGCGAGAGGGCAGGACTTTTCACCTCCCGGATTAAAGTCTAGTCTGCTCCAAATATGGACAGGTTATTTTCTTCTCCCGGAAGCTGCAGGACAAATTCTGTGATCCCTAAATGTTATTCTCTTTTACGTTTCATGCTTATATTAGTAGTGCAAACTTTTGTACCGAACGAATTAAATTGTAAACAATTTTGTTCATTTAACTGGTAAAAAGTATTGCTTTCCTAATTATTCTTCATATTATCATAGTTTCGATATACCAATGTGCGATTTTATTTTACTGTTTTCACCGACTGACAAGCAAAATAAATATTTGTGCAAATATCATCAATTTACAGACATAATGTTTTTCTCCTCTCGTAACGTGTGTCTTCTTACGTGTATAGTCCGTTCAGGGTTGTTTCCAACTTTTCTCAAGCTCTGCTAAAGTCCTACTTTCAGGATATTCCTCCACCTCGTGCGCACATATCTTAACCAATTCTAGAAAATTACGGTGCACATTATTCTTGCGCACTCAGTGTAATAATGTTTCGCAAGAGAACAATTTTATACTAGGCGTTACCAAAACACCTCTTTTCTCGCAGTTTTTATTCAAATTATTTTTTTATGAATTATTATAATGTATATAAAATATAAGTAAACATGTTATTTAACTAAAAATAAGGTACTACTATGTTAACGCAAGTACAAAATGCTTTTAATACATTATATATTTAGGAAATAACCAAACACGCACTACGTGAGGTGATTTTTCAAAGGTTATATTCAAAAGTGTAAAGAAAACATGAATAGACTATATCAGCGCATACCTGATAAGTCGGATAAATTAGTAAAAAATTAATAAAATACACTTTATACGAACCGAATTGAATATTTTTTGGAAATTTAAATAATTCTATCTGAGAACAAAAATTTATTCAGTGAACATGCGACATTTTTTTAAAAGGGTCGCAATAGTTCAACCAAAAACCAGATTTCGATAGGTAATTTAGACCCACTATTTATAGTATATATTTTTCAAACATGTTCAGCATACATGGTTTTCCACCATTTTAATTTAAAACCTCCAATTTTTCTCAAAAAATGCTATTGGGTATGTAGTTGTTTTTTAAATAAAATGCCCCTGTCATTAAATTGGATTAATACCTCCCCTATGCGAGTAACGTTTTTTTTTTTCAGAAACCTGGCAGTAGAGAATGCGTTTTGTATTATGAGGGGCAATAAGGCATAAGGTATAGCTTTGCACACTCTCTACCTGTTATCACTTCTGTAGTTGATAGCATAAAATAATCTATTATTAGCCTACTCTACGAAGGAAAGAAAGGCTTATGAGATCACTTTCCTGGCTTTGTGACCCTGTGTGTGTGTCTGAGCGTGTGTGTCCTCCCCAACGCCATCAATATTTGAACGCGTGAAGCGAATTTCACCAATCTCGGTACACATATATGACCAAATAAGGCCACCTAACGTTTATGATTTTTATCCGAGCCGGGCATTTACTTTCAAAATGGCGGCCATTTCTAAATTTAGGGTCGTATGTCATATCTCGGAAACTATTCAACCGATTTTAACCAAATTTTGTATGCTGACAGCGAAAAATGTAAGCATTAAATTCAGAGGTGAATATGGTTGTTGGTAAGCCATTTTGGAAGATAGCGCTGCATGAATAAAAAGGTTTTAAGTTATATCTCTAAAACAACTCAACCTATTTTCGCCAAATTTCGCACGTAATACTATTATTGGTCAGGTAAAAGTATATAATGTAACTTTGTTAGACACTAATTTTCTAAATGGTGGCCATACAAATATTTTAGCTTTATTTGGCATAACTACCATACGATTTGACCAATTTATACCAAATTGTGTACACTGACTGAATGTACAACAAGGATCATATAAGACAAACAACTGCCACTTTTCTCTGCCATTTTGAAACGTAGCGCTACACGAATTAATAAAGCTATTAAATAATGTTTGGGGAACAAACGACAGATTCCCAACCAATTTGGCAATTAAGTAGTGCTGCCACAGTTGATATCTACAAATATGTTTCAATATGTCCGACTTATTTGCAAAATGGCGACCATCTATCTATTTTAGCATAGTATCCTATATCTTCGAAAATATTTAATAAATTCCAAATGAACTATGTATACTGAATGTATATAAGACCAACATTAAATGTTTCTGCATGGAGCATCTTGTCTTCCATTTTGAAAGAAATTGCTACACGAACAAATAAAGTTTTTGTCTTATCTCGGGAAACAATTGGCCGATTCCTGCCAAATATCGCAAACTAGTGATACTGCGGTAGGTTATGATAATTGATATGTTTAAGTTATGTCAGACACTTATTTTCAAAATAGAGGCCATATAGCTATATTAGTTTGGTATGTTTTATCTTTGAAACCATGTAATTAATTACAATGAAACATTGTATGATAAACCAATATATTTCAATAATAAAATTTGTATACACAAAATATTTTTTGTCCACCATTTTTTAAAATAGAATTACTTTGCAAAATAACAGCGTTTTGAAAACTGAGTGATAAAATTTTTTATCGTGCTAGACAAACAGCTCTACTCAGCAAACAACCATCAAATCCTTTCCGTGGCTTTTCACGGATTCCATAAACGCCTTTATTTCTTAAGCTATATTCCTTATAAAATGCTTATAAATTAAATTTATACGATATTTTATAATACCGCAGGATTTTTCAGTCCGCGTTAAAGCATTAATGTGATTTTAAAAACATTTTATACGAAATTAAAAAAACATTGACCCATTCATTACCACATTACCTTTATATTGCTATTGTTGAAAATAAGGAGTTTATTTTAGTGCGTTATGTACTTAAGTTGGCAAACAATATGTCTCATTAATACAGCCTATGAGCTACAGATGCTGTGTTTAGTGGTCGGAGGTGACGAGAGAAGCAGCACGGTTTACGAATCAGTTACCGCCAGGGAAAACCATTGAACACTGAGCCTTGCAGTGTACTGCACCGACAAATATATCCTTACTGTGAAACATCTTGACAATTGTCCACGCTGGGAATGAAAGGGTTATATATAATTTTCTCCACTACAGCCAGCGTTAAATTTGGATGAGAAAGAATTTTGATAATCGTAATGTTCAGAAAGAGGAAAACCATGTAGNTGACAATTGTCCACGCTGGGAATGAAAGGGTTATATATAATTTTCTTCACTACAGCCAGCGTTAAATTTGGATGAGAAAGAATTTTGATAATCGTAATGTTCAGAAAGAGGAAAACCATGTAGACCTATCTGAATTCCCTGAATGTGTTAGTTAAGAGGGCGTGAGACATCTCTTAACTTCAAATATGTCCAAATTAATTATATACATTTTTAGAAGCCATGAGAGTAGAATTAAAAATAGAAAATCTTAGAAGACAGATTTTGCCAAATTTGAGAACGAATATTTTGCAACATCAGCGCTTTTATTCACATCATAGCTCGGCAGAAATGCATTACTCTGGTTAAATAGTTGTTCTTATAAAAATGCTGTGCAATTGCCCTTTCTTCGTTTTTTCTCTGCTGGCTTTGATAAAATTGTAAAATATGTTTAACCTCTAAAGCATTAATTAATTTTTAATGTTGCCTTAATTTGGCAATGTTTGTTGAACATCAGTGTAAAAGGGAATCAATTTCCTCTCTATGCTCATGATCTCCAAATTGCCAACGCACATTCATTATAATTGCAGACGATTATTTATATGTGGAAATTTTATCAATTCTTATGTTTCAGCAGTCCGTGTAGTCTTCAGTAATAGTTCTTTCATTATTAGTAAGGGTGCATGTTTTTCGTAAAAACAATTTCAGTATTATTTCCGTTTCAGCACACTAGCTGAAATCTGAATACATGATTGGACTATTTGAATTGCTAGGCGTCTCATTTGTCTGCCCAAAAACCACGGACGGCCATCATCGTAGACACTTAGTCCTGGTTGACTCACTCATGTAACAGACTGCCTTCACACAAATACAGCAGGCCAATAACTTAAGGAGAGTCGCTAGTGTACAGCTAGTGCATCGATGTAAAGCCACCGCGTAAATGTCTTTGTGGGGGAAAAAAAGTGGCGTTCGTAATAACGAATTATAGACGTGTTTTCTGAAGCTGTTTCGAAATTCCACTGGACCAACGTTGAGTCTGCAACTCAAATTCTGAATGCAAACGTTAAGTCGGCAAAATATATGCAGCACAAAAATACGTCATCCAGCCATATAAGAAGCAAAAAAGACGGAGTGCTTTCAAAGCTATATTTCCGAATATCCAATGCGTAGAGCAACGCATTTTCCGCGAAAATATTTATGCTCATTCTATAATTCAATATTCTACATCCACAACCACAACGTCCTTCGGTTATTGGCCGCGTGTCTACGTGAAAAGACAAGTTATCATTTGACTGGGCCAGTCAGAATAAAGTACTTCCATACTGAACTTCCCTGATCATCAGGCAAGGCACTTGAGGCATGGTGCATATAAAATAAACCAACAACGAAAAATGCATATTAAATAAAGTGTTTAAAAAAACAACAGGTCGTGAAATCCTTTCGCGAATATCGCGTGCCCCTACCAATGCGCCTTATTGAAAGCACAAGTAGGTAGCTCGCAGTAAAACCTCACGTCGACACCAACCAGTTTACCAAACACCGCTATCGATCTGACTTGTGTCAACTCAGTGTCAAGTAAGGCAGGTCAGGAACGCCTCGTTCGCGGAACTGGCTCCATACAAAACACGGAATCTCTGCGTATTTACAACTACTTCGAGTTTCGGGGAAAGAATAATGCCCAGCAACACTAAGCGTCAGTATTCATTTTTGTTTGAGTTTAGAATGCCATGATTCTCTTATCGAAGCAACATTCCATTAGTTTAGCTCATGTACTGATCTTATTGGCCCCCATGTGTTTTCCAAAAATTACATACTGGGTAATCTTCTTCCCTTATAATCGACCGTCTTTTGATGGGCTTATGTTATTATGTAACAACGGTTCACTGGGTAGCGCAGTTGAAGTACTTTGTAACTAATGCAAAGATTATTTGTTTTCTAAAGTGAAGGGAAGTGTTTAATTTTCCTTTTTAACTCTTTAAATTTTTAGCATTGTGCCGGTATCCCATATGAGCAAATCAGTTTTATTGTAAAGAAAATTTTCTTTAAATTATTAACAAAATAAAGTTTTCTGGATCACCCTTTATTATAATACTAAATAATATTACAACTAAAAACTTAAATAGTTTTTCTAATGCAAACCCACACTTAGAAAATTTAATTGAAATTTTCTAAATAATTATCTATATCTTTAAATTTATTGACCATTTCCTTATAAGTATATAACATTTCGTTCAAAATAAATAAGTATTATTTATACCTGCTCTAATTACTCGATTAATAAATCTTGTATAATAATAAAATTTACCAATTTAAATAATAATATAAAAAACAATTTTTTATCGTTATAATAAGATTCTGAATCATCTGGCAGTTGTAGAAAACGATCACTTATTATTCCTGTTTGTTTTCTTTTAAAAGCACATTCATCTACTGAGACATTATATATATTTTTTAGAATTGACAAACGTTTTACCTTTATAAAAGTAAAAACTGTATTTAATTTGGTTATTATCGTTTATTTCTAAAGGAAATATTTCATTGGAAACACTTATATAAGATTCCAACTTTTATAATCAGTCATATATATTTTATAAACTATTATCATAACTTTTTTTCCTGAAGGTATTTGATAATTATGAAAACTGTTTAAGTTTTTAGGTTAATATGTTAACCAATCGGTTATCAAAACGGTTTATTTTCAATTGTACCACCTTTTACATTTTTTATCGAAAAATTATTATAAAACATATAAAACTTTTCATCAATAATAGGAAGTATTTATATTTTTGTTTGCTCATGAATAAGATTGGTTTTCACGTCCTACATTTGTGCGACCTGGAAAATTATATCATAATTTTTTCCATTTATATTTTCTATATTTTGAATAACAAATTTTAACTGTTTCAATATTAATAGTATTGTGTATTAGATACGTGATGGAATATGAATTATATAAACGTTGTAAACTTAATGAATGGCCGATTTTAACAACCAAAACCGATATGATACAAATTTTTTTTTGTGCTTGATAAGTTTTTATATGCCATTGATAATTTCAGTTTATATGAAATTTAGTTTGTTTATTTAGTTTTGTATCAAAATATGCACCATCTTATATTTATCTTTTAAATATATAGCATTCAGTTGATTTTTTTTTATATTTATGAACACCTATCTAAAATAATAAAACAGTATCTGGATAAATATTATCACGAATAAATATTAAGTTAAACAAATTTCTCAAACTTTTATAATTTCGTGTGTTACTTTAATAATCATATTATTGCCTATGGCAAAGTGTCATCTAATATTAATATTTTCTTATTTTAGTAACGATGAAAACGTTGTGAAGGTTATATTTCATACTGCATATTGGTTTAATTATTAATTTCAATGATACTTTGTCTAACGAAATACTTATTTTTAATTTACATTGTTCTTGGTATATTTTTACTAAATAAACATAAGTTGTTAAATCAATATTTCTCAATAAGATCACATACTTAATATTTTGGGATTTGAAAAGTTCGCGAAATTGTTTAAGGACCAGCTAGATTCAAAAATATGCACATTTCTTATATTTTTACAATTAGATCNTAAAAACGTTGTGAAGGTTATATTTCATACTGCATATTGGTTTAATTATTAATTTCAATGATACTTTGTCTAACGAAATACTTATTTTTAATTTACATTGTTCTTGGTATATTTTTACTAAATCAACATAAGTTGTTAAATCAATATTTCTCAATAAGATCACATACTTAATATTTTGGGATTGGAAAAGTTCGCGAAATTGTTTAAGGACCAGCTAGATTCAAAAATATGCACATTTCTTATATTTTTACAATTAGATCAATATTTATTAGTCACGCCCAGGTGAAGTCTGAGCCAATAACCGACCAGCAACGAAACAAGCACATAATAGAGTGCCACCTGGTCTGGGGTAAAAGTGTTTACACAATGGAGCATCAGCCAATGAACAGAAAGCTCGGGCTCCAGAATAGATAGTTAAGTTAATCTAGACTATAGGTCGTTCAAAACGCGAAATTTTTTTATCCTCAAAAATATTTAAAAACCTTAATTGAATTAAATTACTTAGAACACAAAAGGTTTGGTTATCTTTCGGGTAAAAACAGTAATTATTTTGAAGATGTGTTATAATGCAGATTGACTGTTTCGTTTATATATCAAAATATTTATTGAAAATAAAATATCATACACGCAACAAAAGGGAATTCATCCCACGCATTATTTTTAAACAAAAGAAATGAATTTGTGTAATATTAATTTTTTCCTTCAATTTCTGTGACAGTTATAAAACATTAAACCTGATTTATAAATTTACCAATATTATATTTTCAATTCATATCTACTCTAACAAAACCAAAATCTTTATTCCAACATTCAACAAAAATTTCTTAAATTTATCGTATGACTAGAGACCTGAAGAATTCGCGGATTCATTTTGGGACAAGCTAGAATTCAAAACACGTGCGTTTATATAAATTTAGCCTTTGGTCCACACGGTGTTTGAAATATCCTGGAGGACGGTGTCCAATTGCCGCCATCCTCTGTAACAGCAGACAACCAATGTGCAGTTGATATCGGCATATGTGTACATAACTCTGTAGAGTCTTGTCTGCAGGTCATTGAACACGCATATTTTTCAGGTCACGAATTTTTCTGGTCTCAACGTATTACATATGTCCACCAACAAAATTATCATAAATATGTTTTAAAATAGTATAATCTTTTCTGCACATACATAAAATATTTGTGTTATCTCTTAATATTTTTTTTTTATTTTACTATTAATTTATGATAAAAACTATACATATTTTGGTTTCTTCTTCTATTAAATATTCACAAATATTATCATGGTTTACTTAAATCTTATCATAGAAATTATTAACACAACTGCTGATTTATTTTCACATTAATCTATATAAATATTTTCATCAAAATTATTTTTTAACATATCGATTTTTTTTCATTTGCATGTTAAAATAAGAATATTATTTTGTTAATTAAACATATTTTTTTATAAAAAATATTTTACAGACATAGTTTATTATAATTAAACCAACAGTTAACATATAAATTACGTATCAAATTAGTTTTATCATTATACTTAGGCCCAACTATTATAGCTCTAATATTATCTGGTAATAAATCACCATGATTTATAATTTTAATTTTTTTTACTTATTAAAACACTAAAACCCAATCAGTCTTTATTTAATATATACATTTTATTGTAGAAATTAATAAGATTTTAAAGTTTACAATGGTAAACTATATATTTAAAAAATCATTTATGATGTTTTTCAAGATTATCTTTCTGTTGCAGTAATTCGAATGCATACAACATATTTAAGACCAAATATAAATAATAATCATATCACAGATGTTGTTCGACAAAATAAAGAAATTATAATTCCGAAAGGTCAATATAATGTTGAATAATTATGGAAAACTATTAATTTATGTAAACCATTTTAAACAATAAATATCGTTTTAGTAACAAATAATAAAATAATTTAAAATATATATATAAGCAGTAAATATACCATAAAATAGACTAATCGAATAGCAAATAATTTAGGTTTTAAAAAATACAAATGAAAAAATGAAATTTGTAGTGAAATACCTGATTTCAACTTATTTAAAAGAATAAGTATTCATTGTAAATTAGCTTATGATACGTTTATAAAATACGACAATTGAAATCATTTAGAAACAAATTTCATAGCGAGATTCGAATCAAAAACAACGTTTGGATTTAAAAATTCCATTGTATATAAACATTTATATGTATTATTTATATTTATTTATATTTAAATGTTTAATTACATTGTCGTTTAAATAGTGATATGAATATAATATGGTAATAGATTTTGATAATGCTGTATTGAAGTAATCTTAAAAATTAAAGAAATTAAAACATCTAAAATTTTTAAAACTTTTTCGATATATAAATGAAGACAATCAAAAAAATTTTTATTCTTAGTTTATTGTTTATAAGGTTATAAAACTGGAAACACTAATTGCTGATGACGATATTCTTCAGTTTAAAATTGTTTTAAAAATAAATATGCATTATAAGTGATCTTTAAAATTAACACATTTTTAAGAATTCGTTTACGGTTTATCTCGTTGGGATAGCTATGTTTATGAATTTTATGAAAATACATTTTTGATAATTTGTTCTAATTTTAAATACTATTATTGGTAATTTATTTTCGATGAAGGCTAATTTTTTGTATCCATATAGAAATGTGTTTATTTTATCAAAGGAAAATCTTTTATCATAATGTTGTGACAATGAAATTTCTTTAAGATGTATATAATTTTAATTTTTAAAAGGTTTATATGAAGAGTTTTTGTTGATGTTTCACTATATTTAAACAAATTTTATATAGTTAGAATTTAATATTTTTCTATAATATATTTTCAAATTTCCTTTGCCAACATTTTTCCTTAGATTTAATTTTTAAATGAATACATTTTTGATCCATGATTACTAAAATCTCTTACTGGTATTACTGAATATTCAGGAATACATAATAATCCTGGAACCCTTTTACTAGCTTCTGGCATCCAATCAGTTTCATAATATGAGTTTTAAAACATTCTTTATTCTTTTGCATATACACATAAGCATCTTCAGTTTTGATTTCAACAATTAAAGAAATTGTATCTGTTCATAGAAATTTAAATTAACCATTATATTATTCTTCTATTACAGTTTAATAAAATTTATACATTAAATATCTTCATAATTCTAATACAACTAACACACGGTATTTAAGTTTAATCTGTGTTATGGTTAGAATTTTTACATAGTACAATTACATCTTCATAAATAATGTTTTAAAGTTTCATAATATTTCGATTGTTAAAATGTTTAACATTATCAATTAATATTAAATCACGTTTATTTCTTAAATTCTCGATTTGTTTACCACAGCCAGGATTATATATAAATTTATACAATAATTTTTATAAATCATTATTTGCCTCTTGGTTTAATTCTGTTTTTCAATTTATGATTTTAACAATGTTTTTTGTCTAAATCTATTATAATTTTTTTACTTCTTTTAAAATAATTCCTTTTTAATTCTTTCTTTGGATTCTCAATAATTAATTACATAACCTTCTTTTCATTTCTTTGTACTCATTAGTTTTATATATTGTGGTTTATCATATCTCTAATAGCTGATTGTTAGTAAAGAACGAAATTTAGTTTTAATATTTCTTGTAAATTTTTATATCTGTTAATATTTACTCCTCAAAAGCAGTTTTAAGCTTCTTTTTCTATGATTTTAGTCAATAATGGCAATAAAAAATGCCCCGTTTTAACTTTGAATAATGCAGAAGTAATATTACGTATTTTGAATACATATTATTTTTATGAAGTTTGGCGTAACGTTGCGACATCCGCATTCTTAGAATACATGGTGGGAAGTATTATATTTCGCCAGCAGTATTCGTAAGGTTCTCTGCTACGTATTATTAGGTCAGCAACGCTCAAAGTGTTAATTACTAAAATTAAGTGCATAAATTGCGTATTATTCTAAGTAAAAAAAAACATTTGATTGGGACACTTTCAACTCGACATCATATTCGCAGATAGCCGGCTAGTGATGAACGTTACACAGTACAGTGAGCGTGCCTTGTTGTGTGAACCAATATGATGGTTGGCTGTAAATGGGTGTAAAAGATACCCCCTACCACCCCTCCCCAAGAGCTGGTGACCACGCAGTCGTAAATATATAGTCGGTTGACGACTGGAAGAAACTTTTGAAAATCAACCTATGAAAAAACACCCTTGCCGGTAGCGACATGCATACAACATTACAAACAGCGGCGAGCGCGGATAAAGTTATGCCGTTAGAATGTCAGCACAAAGAGAGGAAATAAATCCAAAGTTTTAACGTAATTAATAATTTATCGCTTACAAATGGTTGTCGAAAAGACTTGTATCTTATTATGCCAATTATTAAATACGTGATGCTAACGTATTTAGATTTCAACGTTTCTTGCATAGTCACATCATCACGCTCAAGGTGAAAGTAACGCGGCCATTTGTTTACTAACCTTCGTTCCTTGTGTTGTTGGCACACGTGCCAGAGAATTTGTGAGATTATCTTGTTTAAACTAAATAGTTCATTATTTGTCTTGTTTTACTAATATCCGCTCCATTTTATTTGGTTTTTAATAACGTATGATTTTAATTTGTGCTCACTTCCTCGTTGTACTGATTCCTTCTTTTTTTATGTGTTTCGTACACGTGTCTTTCCTTTGCCACTATATTCTAACGTTGCAGTATTTGCACATAAGAATTGTTTTCACATTGTCGAAGACGTAGAATCCTTTACTCGCAAACTCTGCCGTCCTGTCGAAAACCGTCACAACTATTTTTAAATAACGTTTTACAATTGCGCGAAACATCCGACTCAGTCTACCACCACGCCATTTTAATGTCTGTAGCAATTTTGATCAATACCGATGATCTTGCCTTGGATGTACGGGAGTTTATCGCAAGTCACTAACAATCGATTGTAAATAGACAACAACTATCGATTCATCAAAATACTCGCATTTTGGGTTTATAGAATGAAATGTTTTTCGCTGGCATCGCATAATCTTTTGTGTGAAATTTTTAAGATTAAAAACTTTACGCTTGTGGAATATCCATTAATAATATATACATGACTTATAATGGGTACGTGCATGTACGAACACATGTACACACACACACACACACTAACACAGTGGAATGTAAACATTGCCATGTGACTGCCACATGGCATTCACATGACAATGTTTGTTTACCTTTGGCAGAAGGATACGAAATGGGCTTGAAAGTAGATCTTTAGCAGGGCTTCAAGAAANTGACAATGTTTGTTTACCTTTGGCAGAAGGATACGAAATGGGCTTGAAAGTAGATCTTTAGCAGGGCTTCAAGAAAATGTCTTCCAGTCGTGAACCGACTATAGGTAATTCACTTCTAGCTTTCCTTATTTGTCAGAAAATATGTACTGCACTCAAAGCGTTAAGCCATTCAGACCCAGTGTATCCAATTGTATACATAACGCACGTGTAGGTAAGTTTGGTCTGTACTGCACACTGCGAAACTCATTGATCAATGATCTTACCTTTGGGTAATTGATTCGCAAACCGCATTACTGGTCTAAGTCATAATTGGTTCATATAATTGTAGCCGAACATATAGCCTAGATATAATTGGCTCTGACAACGAAACTAGTGTTGTGTCGACTTAAGTACAGTACGCATCATAACCTTTTTTCTGTTTGCAACACCCGAAACCGTAATTTTAATTGAGTGTGACTGGGTTCAATTCTGAATAAAATCTTTATCTAGTTTTCCTTGCAGGAAATGTATTGTCTGCGTGGAGGTTATTTTCAGTACAACAAATTTGCTAGTAACAAGGAGAATAATTTTCGCGAGAGATAAATAACCTGAAAGTTAAATAATGTAAGTATTATGAAATGAAATACTTTATTAAATTAGCGAATTTTAAGTCTAATAATTTAATCATCGTTTTAAAAAATTCCGTATTTTGCAATTTTGTTTATGCTCTTCATTTCCCACTAGAAACAGAAAAGAAGAATAGTTTGGGTATCTCGTATATTTATCAATATATCTCAATATATGTCTCAATATTTCTACGTTGCTGCTTAACACTATGGGTGCGGTAAAGATTTTCTGGCAACTAACACAGGCTGGAAGACTATATGCACGACTGAATGATGATCAGTTCTGTTATTTTCTGTATTCACAATTTCAGCCAACCTTTTGTTTCACACAACACCGGACACGTTTACCGTGCTGTACGTCTTTAATTACCCTCTGCCAATGTAATGAAGAGTTCAAAGTGTCCCAACTAAATGTTGTTTCCCAAGCAGAATAATATACAATCCATCCTGTTCATCATCTTCGATTGATGATGGTGTAAGATTTATGTAGAAGAGAATCATATGAAAACTGTTGGCGAAATAATATTTCTTCGCTCATGTCATCGAAGAATGCTGATGTCTGTAAAGTTGCGGAAACCTACAAAACGTCTTAGTTAAATTCGTGCGAAGTAATATTGTGTCACCGGTTTTCAGAATGTCAAGATGCAATTGTTTTCACGTTGTGTTTTTTATTCTGCGATATGTAAAATAAAAATTACCATGGACCTGATAAATTTATTCGCGCTTTTGTCCGGCGAAACAGTGAAATTTCTGGAAAAGTAAATTTCGTTCACAGATTTGCTAATTTTTTTACTTATTTGAAGGGCTACGTATTTTTGCGAAAAGATTTGTGCTCATGCTATTCAATATCTCTCATACACTTCAATATTCTACGTCCACAATCACCACTTCCTTTGGTTATTTGCTGTGCGTTATTTGGCTGAGCCAATTAGAATACCGTACTCCGATACTGAACGTCCATGACTCGCGTGCAGACACTTGAGGCATATGACATTTAAAATCAGCTAACCACGAAAGTGGATATGAAATATAGTGTTTTCGAGTACAACTGGTCTTGAAATGTTTTCGCGGAAAACACGTGCCCCTACTTATTTGCTTTATAAGAACGGAAAGCAAAACAAAAAAATTTTGTCTTTCACAAATGCTTAGGCCAAGAAAACGTTTTCTTGACTCAAGCAATGTTTATTTAACGCAACAAAATTAATTGTTTGTATGGAGGNGCTTAGGCCAAGAAAACGTTTTCTTGACTCAAGCAATGTTTATTTAACGCAACAAAATTAATTGTTTGTATGGAGGCAATGAAATATTTTGATTTTTAGCCAAATCATTTTTGTCTTGTTCTTATTTGTTTGCTATAAACAAAGATTCCGTTGGTGCAACTAATGATTTGTTTGAGTCAACGTACATTAAAGAGTTTCGGTTGATATAAAAATATAACAAACTCAACCGAGACTCAAATCGAATTTGCGTTTATCCGAGATCTGTGCCCTTGCAACCTCAGGTGAAGTGACTACTCGTGTAGTAGGAATATGTTTTTCTACATACATTTCGAATACTGGACAACTAATGCAAATAAATATATCACGTTGTAAAGCTTAATTTTTTTTCAGTTTCCTCTTGAAATTTTTTTATTATGATGTTTATACAATTATTAACCATCAATAAATGCACTAAAAAACATTGTTACCGTCCTTATAGTCACAAAACATTCAAACGAAATCTATAGGTGTATTTTTGAACGCAAGCAACCAAATTAGTGGCCAAACAAATATATACATCTGATTCAACTAAATATTTAGTTGACACTCTAATTAATTTTGGCCTAACACAGAGTGTTTTTTTATTACAAGCTTATATTTTGTTAGATGAAAGAAATTTATTTTCTGATTTTAATGTTATGTTTACTAATGTAAATTTTTTGTTTGGGCAAATAAGTAGCCCCCCCCCCCCCNCCTCCGCACCTGGCAAACAAATATTTTGTTGGCTGGAACAAACCTTTATCTCAGGGTTCCCAACATTTTAATTCGTACGTTAAACGAAGAACTACTTTCCCTCCGTCGTTACCAACTTGACAGATTGCGTGGCGAGCGCAGGTGCGTGCAGCGGCATCTTTCAAAAATTGATTTCTGAAGTGCTCGATCCACCTTGAATACGCTTCAGGGAGTGCGATCGGAACGACCAGCGCACGACGGGGGCTACGTTTGGACGCGCACCCAGCACGCGATGCTTGCGTGCACACACCAATTCCGGGGACTCGACGGCAACCAATCAGGAGTGTCGCGACGCCAGGAAGACAAGGGGCAGTCGGCGTGCGGACGTCGAAACAGCCCCTGGAGGCCTCAGTTGGTATTTCACGAGCGGGGGAGGAAGCCGGCCGCGTGTACTGCGGAGATTGTACGGCCGGTGCCATAGCAACTGGAGGCATGTCCCCATCCCTTCAGGCGCGTGAGTGGCAGCTAGCACCCTTCCCGCCTGCAACTACAGTTTTGAAGGTCGGTTCACCATGAAAANCCTTCAGGCGCGTGAGTGGCAGCTAGCACCCTTCCCGCCTGCAACTACAGTTTTGAAGGTCGGTTCACCATGAAAACGCTGGAAGAACATACACGACATCGCATGGGTGCCGTGTAGTAATACCCTAGACGTGTAGATATTTTATTTCGTGTNCCTTCAGGCGCGTGAGTGGCAGCTAGCACCCTTCCCGCCTGCAACTACAGTTTTGAAGGTCGGTTCACCATGAAAATGCTGGAAGAACATACACGACATCGCATGGGTGCCGTGTAGTAATACCCTAGACGTGTAGATATTTTATTTCGTGTNTGCTGGAAGAACATACACGACATCGCATGGGTGCCGTGTAGTAATACCCTAGACGTGTAGATATTTTATTTCGTGTCGTGGTCATGTGGGCTTTAGCAATTATTTTTTAATAATAAAAAAATTATAAAAATAATTTATTTCATTTCAAAGAAAACTCAAGTCTCTATATTCCTTTACTTAATAAAAAAAATTCGGAATCATATGCAATAATTATATGCCGATGACATTTTTATAGTAGTATAATATTGTATGTTATGTCATCGTCAAATCGCGTGCACTAACAGAATAAGGATGCAAATAAAATAAAATTAAACGTCATTTGCTAATAAATCTATTCGTCTCTAAAATGAAGTTGTTGGTTTAACATAAAGGTAAGTACGTTCACCACGACCACACATTTTTGTGGACGTTCCATGCAGACGTCTGTTACGTACATGGAATTGATCGTGTACCTACCTTAACACTTTGAGTGCGGTGCGGATTTATTGGCAATTTAGACACGGTAGAAGCGAGTTACCTGAATTCCCGATTGCTTCATCATCGGTTGTGTTGTTACCCGTACTCACGTTTGCAACCGTCTTATCGATTGGAACAACCGATTTATTTATTTGTTTTTACCTANTGTGTTGTTACCCGTACTCACGTTTGCAACCGTCTTATCGATTGGAACAACCGATTTATTTATTTGTTTTTACCTACTCTAAAACTAAGTGTTATGTGTAAGCCCGCGGTAGGGACGGGAGTTAATTGCGTCTCAGGGCTAAGCCCCATATTCCTACAAGGTGAGGAAATCACGCAAGGAGACATGCATCGCGGCAGAGAGGTATTGGGCTGCCGTAGCCACGATTCGGCCTTGGAAACCTCCCTAAGTGCACTTATAGCTAATCTGCTGTACTAAGAAGAGAAAAGGGAAAAACTGGCACAGACACCGTAGAATACCTTTCGACAGGAAAGAATTCAAAATGTTGCATGCATTATCATAAAATGATACAGGAGACAGATAGGTGGAGACCATGCTCTTTATAAGTGGGTGGAGAAAATACTAGTAGAGGGGGCAGGATCCGAACAACTAAGCGCGTGCTCGCTACAGTGTGTAACGTTCACTCTGCCAGTGTAACGTCGAGTTGAAAGTGTCGCAATCAAATTTTCTTTCCTGCGGAGAATAATGTAAAATATATCATCCTCGTTTGAATTATTTTCAGTATGAGGTGTTGCTGTGGTAATATTACGCTGCAGAGATCTTGTGGGACCCGGTGGCGGAGTGATATTTACTCGCCCGGGCCTTCAAAGAATGGGGATGTCGTAATTTCGAGATTAACTCCATACAACTCCGTTAAATTCAGGCAATGTAGGCAAAATACTATATCGGCCGCACTCATAGTATTAATAATAACATTTTGCTTTCAGGCTATAGTTAAAAGGACGTGAGTTTGGACACACGTAAATGGCTGTATTACAGTTAAAAGCGCATTGTTAAAAATAAATATATAATTTTACAAATACGTCTAGGTAATATTGTCCATAACTCTCCGTAAAATTACGGACACGTAGTATTTTTTTCAATAACAGACTTTTCGTGAATTTCTTACAAATTTACTTGAATTCACGTAACTTGTCAGTAATTCATTAGTTAGATATTATGTAGGCTACTTCAGGTTTAAAAAAAAATCTTAATTATCATTACGCGTCTTTCACTGTGAATAGAAAATAATTTTCAAATAACATAAACAATTTTACCACTGAGCGAAATTTATACACGTGTTAAGTGTTTTGACAATCGTAATTTTTACTACTCACCTACAACATTCATGTGATAATGTTGGAAATAAATATATTATTATTTTTAAAATTTTGACTAACGTAATTTTTTTCAGTTTCTACGCTCTAAAAAAAANGTTGGAAATAAATATATTATTATTTTTAAAATTTTGACTAACGTAATTTTTTTCAGTTTCTACGCTCTAAAAAAAAATCTCACGAAGTGTTCCGTACATTAAGAAATACCATTTATTTGAAGCTGTTTTGTTTACAGTAACACGGTATTGCTTTTATTCAAAGACAAGTTTAAAGATACATATAGGTTTGCCCTAANGTTGGAAATAAATATATTATTATTTTTAAAATTTTGACTAACGTAATTTTTTTCAGTTTCTACGCTCTAAAAAAAATCTCACGAAGTGTTCCGTACATTAAGAAATACCATTTATTTGAGGCTGTTTTGTTTACAGTAACACGGTATTGCTTTTATTCAAAGACAAGTTTAAAGATACATATAGGTTTGCCCTAANAGCTGTTTTGTTTACAGTAACACGGTATTGCTTTTATTCAAAGACAAGTTTAAAGATACATATAGGTTTGCCCTAACGTTTTTAATTTGACACAATATATCACCTTCCTGTACAGTAAAGAAATAAACATTCTTTGAGCGGATTTTGTTCACAGTAAAGAAATATCATCTCGTGGCAAAGTTAACAATTTAGCGATATGAAAGGTTTTCTGTAGTACATTGTCGTTTTCAGTACGTGGCAGTTGTTCCATCGCAAACATTCATTAGCCAATTAATTCTGCAGATACGAAACTGCAACTGAGCAAATGTACAGTACTCCTGCAGACGTTTAATGCTTTTCTCAAGTGCAGAAATTCCGAAAATCACTAACCTCAATTATTCCCGAGGTGACGTTCTGGGCGATGTTACTACCTGACATAACCTACATATCAAATNAAAATCACTAACCTCAATTATTCCCGAGGTGACGTTCTGGGCGATGTTACTACCTGACATAACCTACATATCAAATGATGTATGTCCCTAACAAGCCAAACTGGTCGTTATGTTAATTGCTTTTGGGCAGCAATATGGGATTCGCGGATTTGAATCTCACAGCCGTCCTAAGGTATTTTTTTTTTTTAGTTAATAAAATTTATAAAAATTTGTAAATTCTCTATTATTAAAATATGATTGTTTTTCAGAACANAAAATCACTAACCTCAATTATTCCCGAGGTGACGTTCTGGGCGATGTTACTACCTGACATAACCTACATATCAAATCATGTATGTCCCTAACAAGCCAAACTGGTCGTTATGTTAATTGCTTTTGGGCAGCAATATGGGATTCGCGGATTTGAATCTCACAGCCGTCCTAAGGTATTTTTTTTTTAGTTAATAAAATTTATAAAAATTTGTAAATTCTCTATTATTAAAATATGATTGTTTTTCAGAACANATTTTTTTTTTAGTTAATAAAATTTATAAAAATTTGTAAATTCTCTATTATTAAAATATGATTGTTTTTCAGAACACGCATTTTCTTTACAGCGTAAGTTTCATTATCGCAAAGAAGTTTGCTGATTTATTGTAACGGAAATGCAAGGTTATCATAGTCATTACTATTAATATAATATATAGTATATTTTTTATTATAAGAGGACGTTCGGAAATTTAACGCGCAAACTGCGGGAGGTGATTCCTTATGAAAAATAAAGACCAAAATATAGAGGACACCATATACCTAAACAGAATATTAAAGGAGATATTAGGCTGTGAAAATTGTGTTTTAAAAACGTATTTTCTCTGAATGCCTTGTACTTCCTGCCAGCGATAGTGATAGCGGTGATTTACCCACAGTACGTCCCACACAGGATCATATATATATATATATATATATGGTGTCTTTTTTTTCCACTATATATTTCATAGGGAATCACCTCCCGCAGTTTGGACTTTTAATTACCGAACAGCCCGCATATTATGTTTGTGGCAAGCCTACATTGCAGTGGTTCATATTTAAACCAATTTTTCTCAGCAGCAACAAAGCATGTGTTGCAGCAAAGAAAACGTTATTTCAGTTTACAGTTACACAGATTGAGTGTTTTAAGTAAGAAGAACTCTTACAGGTGCCTGGTGGTATATTTGAATGTGTTAAGGNGCAGTTACACAGATTGAGTGTTTTAAGTAAGAAGAACTCTTACAGGTGCCTGGTGGTATATTTGAATGTGTTAAGGAATGGGTAGTGGCGCGAATATCCTTACTGCAGCAGAAATGATAGTTATCTGGTCACAGAGAAGAATTAAGTTTTGTGTGGATTCGATATTACTTTTCGCGAAATTCGAAACTATAGAAAGTACGTAGTTGATATTGTAATATTTTTTTATTGAACTAGTGACCGTTTTCTGTCATTACGGATCGCTTTTACGAATTTTAACTATACATTTTCATTAAAAATTCCGTGGAAGAAGGAAAATTTTCAAAGTGGACGCTTTAATTGCGTAGTACATTTTTTGAAATCCGCGTTTCTTTTATTTTACGATACTTCCAAACGGGTTCTTGTTATACCAGTGTACGAAAAAAAAACACACTTCAGAAAAGGGACGAATCACAATCTAAAATACTTTNACGGGTTCTTGTTATACCAGTGTACGAAAAAAAAACACACTTCAGAAAAGGGACGAATCACAATCTAAAATACTTTGTGCTTTATAAGATCTCTGTAATCGAGCCCTCCAATGTAGCTAGAAACTGCTTTGCCTACTGCTGTGTATGGTAATATACTGTTATGTTAACATGCATAACTATAATACTGGCCTGAAGTGAACATCGCTTCAGACATTCCACAAATAAAGTGATAGTGTCACCCCTTAAAGTACCATACATACAGCATGGCAACGGAAACACTGCACGCCAGACCAGCGCCTTCCGCGTAGGTGTGACTTGGGCACTAGGAACGCGTGTAAATGTCGCCCTTATCGCTCGCTTACTTCTGAGACACAAACGCGCTTCTCAGATCCAAGTAAGAAGCGCCCTTGAGGTAGAATGGCGATAGTTTCTAGCAGAGCAGTTCTTCTTACTGCACGACTTGCAGAACTCAAAAAAATTTGTAGAGACATTAGCAAATTTGTGAGAAAATTGCGATTCTCTTGGACATAAAAGAAGAGAGGCTACATTTTGCATCACTGTAAAACATTTTCCTAAAATGTATTTAACTTAAATTTTATGAAATTAATTAATAAAAGTTTACTTTTCATTAAAATGCAACCATTTATCCGTTCAAGATGCTTCAGAAAACCACATTTCGCATACTATCTCTCTTCATCATGCAAGGTTATCATAATCATTATTCTGGCTGCAAGAAATAAAAAGTATTAATAATATTTAGGAACGTTTGAAATTATTTATTTTACACGCATACATTTCAGCGAAAAAAAATTATCGATTTTATAACTAATAGGATGTACAAGAAATAAATTACTGTAAATATTTGTGAACGTTATTATTAATTTTTAATTTAATATAGCCAGGGCAATTATTAATGTGATTTTTTCTCGCTGAAGGTTTTCTTTGCAAAATGTATTTTATTATGTATCTAGACTGGAAGTACCTAGCGGCACGCGATTGTCGTAAACAGATTTCAATTCCAGTTGAACTCCAAAACAATTAAGTTCATACGCACTTCCCTGGCTGGATGATTTTTAATGTCTCGTGCCTCAAGTGTCTGTCAGCGAATCATGGACGTTCAGTATTGGAATACTTTATTCTGATTGGCCCAGTCAAATAAGAACATCTCTTCTCACGTAGACGCGCGGCCAATAACCAAGACAAGTTGTGGTTGTGGGCGTAGGATATTGAAGTCTATCATGAGCATAAATATTTTCGCGAAAAATGCATGACACTATAAATACGTTTCAAGTTTGATTAACACATTCCACCCAGTGCAGGCAGTTGTGTTCATTACTCATGTGTATGTAATTTTGTTTGTACTGCACACTGCCAAGCTCAATGATCAATGATATTGCATGTGGGTAAATGATTCACAAACCGTCTTACTGGTCTAGGTCATAATTGGTTCATGTTACTATAGCCGAACATAAATCATACCAATCATTACCTGTGACATCGAAACACGTGTCTTGTCGACCTAAGTACAGCACGGATTATAATTTTTTTTTTGTTTGCAACACATGAGACAGAAAATTAAAGTAGGTGTGAAAGGACTTAGTTTCCCAGCTACCTCGGTCGCCATATGCGAAGCAAAGCTTAAGTAAAAAGAAATTACAGAAATATTATTTAATTTTATGAGTAACGTCTACTTAAGAACAGCGTTCAAGTAAATTTTACATCCAAGATAGAGCTATTGGTTTATGCTTCTGTTTCAAGTTCGTTCTTTTAAAATAAATATGAATAAAACTGACGATTTTTAAAATAATTGTTAAGTGTGAAAACGCTTATGTGCTGAATAATTAAAATTATACTGGAAATTGTGCCAAATCATTATTAAAACCTTGGAAATTTCGCGATTTCAAATGAGTACAAGTTGAAATTTAACAACGTGTACATTTGAGTTGCTATCTCTATTGTACAACGGTTTGTTAGGCACGCCTCGAACCGCTTTAGACCAATTGCGATCTTGCAAGAGAAACAAGAACCGAATACCGTTAAATTTGATCTGGAGTTAAATTGGAACAACGACCAATGAACATCTAATTGAGGCTCGGGTACACTTATTATTGTGGAGTCTAACGTGCTGCCGAATCCGCGAAATTATTATGATAATCGTAATTAAGAAAACGTTTTAATGTGATTTCTGAAGCATTAAAAATGGAAACAAGCTTAAAACATCATTAAAATGGATTCTAATTATTTCATTATCCTAAAACTGAAACTACACAAAATATAATTTATTTTTTTAGATAGTAATTATATACATTTTTGTAGTGTCTGTACTACTATTTAATTAGCCCTGCAGGCTGTACAGTTAAGTTCAGTACTCCATTAAAAATCTGCTCTCTTGTTCATGACAGTCCCGTCATCGATGTAACTTGTTTTCGAGTATGCAGTAAAATTATTGAACCGATTCACTACTACTGTCACAATCTCTAGTAGGTACAAAAATTTGTTTTAAATTTAAATTTATTAATATTACATATATTTTATTCCTATTATTTAAATATTTCAAAGGCATTTATTGTTAACTACTCGTGACTATAAATTTTATTCTATAACTCCTTGTTACGTTTTCTTCTGCTGTTTCTGTACGCATAGTATGACTAAAGGAGATGTTTGAAATTTTTATCAAAAAACAGTGTTACTTCTTGTAGCCGCAACATTCGGATTTCGTTTAAAGGCTGAAATGTTGAGTGTTGTTATGCGTGCACCAAAACAAGTAGAATGAATGAATTGATTACATATTTATACAGGTCTCCAGCAGAGAATTTATAGTAAATTTGTGAAAAAAATCATCCAAATGTTTCCTTTTTTTATATTGTCTTGGCTCCCAAGACTTCAAAGTTAACAACCGCACAAATCTCTTTAGTCATGTTATACTGTCCTAAGTTACAAATTATTTAATGGAGTAAATTAAAAATATGTTACTCGAAATATATCGAAACAAAATATTTATTAGCAGTTTTCATATTACTCTTAGCATAAAATCAATATAAAATATTTCTAGTAGAGAGAATGAACCACATAGCTATTAATAACACTTACATGCATCGAAACTTGTTCAAAAAATGTCAAACATTCCATTTATATGTCGGCTTTGAATTCATGATGTACAAGTTTTTGTAAACGCACCCTTGAATAAAACCCTGCTCGTAGTTGTTTAAGAAGGTGAAATAAATATTCTCAGAAAATTTCCTAAAATTTAATATAAGCTCAGCATTTAACCGAGTCTTAAAGTGTACAACACAAACCAAGTACCCGAGTGCAAACATTCAGATATTGTGAAAATTTTGTTGTTTTTAATTTTGAAAACTAATTCCATTCTAGACAATTGCGATGTATTCTGATGTCATGGAAACATATAATGGTCAACCAAAGGAATATAATTTTTATGATAGGACAGAAGGAGGCTCTACAAAACTTACATAATAATAACTGATCTCTACATAACAATGTACTATAAAATACACGAAACCCTTGTAAATTTATAAAACTAGGAAAAATCTTATTCAAAACATATAAAATAATTTAAAGTCACTTGGGCTTTAGTATTTAAATGGCAAAAAGGTTATTAAAATAAGTGAATGCAAGACTGCACAGGAAAAAGTTTAATGTTCTTGCAACAAATAATTACTAATAAGGCATTCTTTAAAGTGTGTGCTGTAGTAAAATTAATAATGTCCTGGCAGTTAATAATTTTAGCCATTCACGTTGTCCTATATTACTATAATGCAAATATGCTGCTGAAGTGTTAATATTAAAAGGCCTGTAAGAAATTTTGCCGCTACCAAAAGTAGTATTACGCTAAAAATAACGACTAAGAACAAAATATTAAGTGTAACTGTGACATTAAAGAAACGTCCAACCAAACAAGTTTACACTTATTTGCGTTGTAAAATGTCAGACTGTAGTGAACAGCGATAACCTCATAGTATGAAACCACTGAATTTAACTTTCAAAGAATAGGTTGAGATCTAAATGTAGCTTAAACCAATTCTCAAGCCTTGCAAAGCAGTTTACGTGTACCAATTGTGCGTATATTTATAGAGCATAAGGTATTTCCACCTAACAAAAGAGAACTACAGTTTGTCGTTATGTTCTACTGAATACTCATAATATTAAATGCAATAAGTAGAGGCATTTTTTTTTTTTTTGGAAAAAGGTTCCAGGACAAGTTGTTCTCCAAAACACTTTAGTTCAGAATCACTTTTGTGATTGGGTCGTTTGAATTGTTACGCATCTGATCTGTCTGCCCGCAAATCATGTACAGCCAGTATCGGAGGAACTTAATTCTGATTGGTTCACCCATGTAGCAGTCAGTCTTCACACAAAGACAGTCGGCCAATAGCTAAGGATGACTGTAATTCTGCACATAGGATATTGAAGCCAAGTCTCCACATATTTACGCAAAAAACACCTGGCCCTAGCAATCAGCAGGTGCATGCCAAATTCGCATTATTAATTTGGCATCAGGTTAAACTTCACAATACTGTACATACTCGAGCCAGCGTTTTTCTTCATTGGCTAAACTACTGCCTAGATATGAAGTCACTCGCTTTCTGACTGAACCACACGTGATTGGGAGACACGAATTTGATGTTTTCATTTATTGGCGCAGAGTTACCCAAGACGTGTCAAGTAAATTATTGTCCAATTACAATAATGCATATTTCAAATGTACTTATGATTTAAGATAAACGTGTGCCCAAATAATAACGTGATTTTTTAACGTCTCTAGGAATCAAATATGTTAAGATAGAACATTTAGTAGGGAGGGAGTCTGGTTCCATAAGGTGGAGAACGTCAATGAATGAGGGCGTGGATTCGATTCCCCTCCCAGGCGTACTTTTTTCTTTGGAAATAGTTATTTTTGTGATANGTCAATGAATGAGGGCGTGGATTCGATTCCCCTCCCAGGCGTACTTTTTTCTTTGGAAATAGTTATTTTTGTGATATAGTAATTGTACCTTATTTATTTTACATTGGAATCATTTTTCTAGCAAAGAAAATAAAGGAAAAATTTTAACTCCAATTTTAACATCAATTCAACACAAAATTGGTTTTTTTCGCAACATAAATACCTCATTAATGTTGAGAGAACTGTAAGGATGTAAACCAATTATTAAAGTACTTAATGTTACATTAACATTAAAAGCTAAAGAGTAAATAACATTAACAGCATTTTTAGTTACTGACTGCTCACAGATAACAAAATATTACTATTGTAGTTACATTAACACTGTTGTCATAACAATAAACTTTTTTCTGTGTGAAGTTAAAAGTTAGTGATAACAAATTTTCAGATACACGGAAAGTTGCAGAAAATTCGAGTTATTAATTAATTTTAATACTTGAATATAGCATAGAGATACCATTATTAATATAAATTTCAATAATGATGATGTAAGTTATAATACGAATTTGCAGAATTTATAACAATTTTGTATTACACATTGGTAGGGATAGAAAAATTTCGTGATTTGAATGACGTTTAGGCTAAACTCCACAGTCCTGTGTACTAGAGCCATAGGTGTCTGTTCATTGGCTGCTGCCCCAGAGAGTAGTCAGTGTTACCCCCACACCTGGCAGTATGGGATTCGCTACTTGTTACCTTGCATGTTTGCTATTGGCTCAGGGGCGCACAGGGCGTTTCTAACAAACTTGCTCAGGTTATTTCACTATTTAAATTTTTGACGTCTGTCTAGTCCCGAAATTGTCCTATCCCTACATAATCGCATAGGTGTGAAGGAATATCTACGACAGTAATAAAATAATGAAAGCCGTAGACGTTTTTTAATGACTACTATTATTGTAAATTTGTGAAGAAACGTGTCCTGAATACAGAGCTCCTGCAAGCGTGTTCCCTGATAGACGCAAAAGGACAGCACTCAAACTTTTTATCAAGAAAGTGACAAGATAATTGTAGCTAAATACAGACTTATTTCAATCGTTGCCAGTATTATAAATATAACCGAGAAACGTATTTTCGCCATTTTGTGGAAAAATTATTTTCTCAACTTCACATTTTGAAACGACAAAAAAAAAAAAAATTTCACTAGTGAGGGGTGATGATTGTGCGGCTCATGCCATCAAGTCCTTAAGAGCCAATGAAGGTGAAGCGTGGTGAGTATAGTGCAGTTGGATAAGAGAAACGGCAGATCACCGAGACAAACCGCCAACCGGCGGTATCGTCCGACACGATTCCCAAGAGTGTAAATCCGGGAGTGATTCCGCTGGGAATCGAACACGGCTCGCCTCAGCGGAAGCGGAGCGCTGTAGCCGCTGGGCCTTTGCGGCCCCTTATCATAAGTGATGGAATATAAAAACTACCAACGAGCAACACCAGTTACAAAAAACATTGTTGTCAATTGTACTTTTATTCAGTCAAACCAAGTAATTTGTTTCAGTAAAGAAATAATTTTTTCTATATAAAGTGAACATTATGTTGCATTATAGATACAATTTATGTCGTCATTATTCCGTCTCTATCATTGAGAGAGAGGGGAAGATAATACAATGTTTGCTTTTTCTAAGTGGAATAAGGGAAACGTTGTGTCACCCAAGGCTCCGTTAGTGGAACCTACGCTACATGTAGTTCATATAAACTCCTTGGATTTCTGCCTTAGTAAAAGTATTTCTGTCATTTTGTTTTCAGGGTAAACCAATATTCTAGACTCTGATAAATCAGTGGAACTACCCAGTCAATTAGCGAATACCAAATTGTAGTGTTTTAGAAGTGTGATTATATAACACAAATAATATCTCAAGATAAAAATCCACATTGGCGTCGTGCTGCAGTAGAAATAACTGTAACTAAAATATATACTGGCATTGCCAGAGCCGTAACAAATACTCCTTGCAAAAGTGGCATGATCATGCCGAATACTGTCCTATCTTGTTCAACATGTTTTCAATTCCAAATGAGAATTTTTAGAGCAGGGTATTTTTCTTAAGTTGCCTATGTTGTCACATGAAATACATACGTCGATGTTATTGTACATAAATATTTGGCTGGTAACATTCCCTCATTTTAATTTATTTTCTTACTTAGTTTAAATTTTATGGAAACGCAAGAAGTAATATAAGTAAGAGGATACATGAGAAAGAGTCATATGAATATATATTTTCAGTAAACTAAAATGTATTCACATAAGAGTTAATTTGGCATCTAAAATAACTAGAGGCAAACTGTAACTGGTAGTTGGCTATACATGTTTTCTAATTGTTCTGCGACTATGGTTACAGTTTACTGTAGTAATTCCTATTAAATAGAAGGTGTTAATGTCTAGCTGTTGTTAGGAAAGTTATGCCCATTTCAGTTGTGATTTTCATTCACTTTCACAAAATGAAATAATAGGCGAAAATATTAAAGACGTCGCAATGGTTGCAGTGAATTAACGGAATCTACTTAAACAAAATTTATTGGATTATGTGTAAATGATATCTTAAATTGAAAATATCATGTGGAACATTTTTTGCCACAAGTGAAAATTCGCATATTTATCTCTACGTAATATCATTTTTAATTTTATTAAGAGACTCCACTGGAATGTTAAATTTTAAATTTTTCCGCTCCAACATGCCACATGATGTATTTTCTTGGGGGAAGGGGGGTGGGGTATTTCAACTTACAACCAAAAAAAATAGTATATTTCGAGTACCAAATAGAGCTATAAGATTAAAATTTGGCAAAACAGTCGTTTTCATATTTACATCAAGCCCTCTTCAATGTTCCAACCTACTGCCGCGAGCTTGCGAACACATTAATGCTTCATTTACGATGGCACATAAGCACTATAATTTATTTCAAATAAAAATAGCTCTGAGAATAAAATATAGTTACATGCACGATCAATTTACAAAGGTGTGCTTTTACGCAATGTATCGCTGTCTATAATTTTGTGACATCACGGCAGTGAGACAACTGTTTTAATGGCCGACATGGATGTACAAAATTGCCGAGTTTGATTAAGTGTTAACAGCGATTAGTAAATCAATGTAACGTGTCGGCTAATGCGATTTTCAAAATAATAAAACCAAAGAGACGTACTGTGATTTAGTATTCCTATGACATGCTCAATTAAATGGGATATATTTTTGTATCTGGTTAAATATACATATACGGCCGGCTATACTAAGATAGAAGCTTTGATTTTATCAAAATTTCTTTGACCGATGATCTCACTCATTTGTGGAGAAAAAGAGGATGTAATATTTGTGATCAAATCACTCAATGTTTCGTTTTAATTAAAATCCTGACATGTCGTCAGTTCAGCCTATGCACAATAAAGTTTGTAATTTATTGGACATATCCTATCGGCTACTTCTATAGGATGGATTGAAACCCCAATTTTCATTGATGCAGCCACAAATATGCAAGTGGAGCGTGAGCGAGTGAAGAAATTTGGGCGGCTCTTAACAGCAAGGGTCTTGAGAGCATATGAGGGTGGTTAAGGTGAGTACAGAGCAGCGCTGGAATGAAAGGGTGGTGGAAACGGGAGATCCCCGAGAAAACCCGCCAACCAGCGGCATCGTCCGGCACGATTCCCAACCCGGCCAGGAACTGAACCCGGTTCGCCTTGGTGGGAAGCGAGCTGTCTTACCGCTGAGCCACCGCGACCGCGCCACGAATATGCACGTCACTGATAAGAAGAAACTTAATTTTGAAGTAAACAAAAGTGATACCTGCACATCAGTATGAAAGTATGTATAACAAAACTATCGACTTCTCTTTTTTTCCGCGCTAGTAATCATCGCCCTAACGATCTGAATTTGTTGTTAGACTGCTGGAAAAAAATTCTGAGGTCTTAAGCAATGAGTAAACACAGATCCGGAGCTGTATTTACGCATTTCTGTACTCTCTAAATCTTAATAAGTTATATTTTCACTGTTTAAATCGATTTAGAGCGTCTGAATTTTTCAACAGTCACTTCAGTAAATGTAACTGTTAAATTAGTAAAAAAAAAACAGTTTTCCTGAATTTATTTATTCAGTGACATTTTCCACTCTATCGTCAACCATTTAATTGGCTTTTGTTCATTGATTAATTTTTTTGACTGAAGGATTGGTAAAACAATGTGTATCAAATGAAATAACTCATCAAGTACTAAAGCCCATAAAATATATTTCCATATGTGAGTTTCGTATTTATTGAAACCACTTTACGAGGCAACACTAGCAGTAAGTCATTCATTTAGTTTTCAAGTAATCATCATAGCGTTTGGTTTGAATTTTTAAACTGCATTATATGTGAAGTGAGTGCACTCATATGTACTATTTGTTTTAAAAATCGTAATATTACCAATTAAACTGAAAACGAAAATAAAGTAAATGCATTTAATGCTACACATTTTCTGTAAATATAAAAATACACATAATACACATATTTTCACCGTTATTTCTAGCGCTGGCTTGGAGTTAGATTGGTATGACAACTGTCTGAGAGGTTATATTGTGTGGTTTAGGGGTCCTGGCCATCGGTAATAATTTTTCCTGTATTCGAATTACGTTAAATAGCACAATATAAACAGAGTCTAACAAAAATCTAATTATTTGTCATAATTATTTAGTTAAATTCAATAAAAACAATACATAATTCGCCGTACGTAGTTGGCTGTCATTGATCAATCAGTGACATTTTTTCACTCTAACAACCAGTATCATTCCACCGATTATAAGTGGGGCCATTTTCACTGATTCATGTACCTGAATTTCACTGCGAATCAGTGGTTTTCCACTAAATAGAATTTAGAGTGTTGACATCAGTTAGTAGATTTTTTTTTATATTTACATTAATTCCAGAGAAATTAATTGTATTACTGAATCATACAGTACTTTGCTTGACATATATTTCAAACACTGATTTTTAAATTTTGCTGGTCTTATCAGTTCATTTTCTCTCCCGAAAAACTTTCAAGTGGTTTATTTGATATCAAAAATTGTTTATCTCTGTGTCGGCAAACAGCGAATCTTCACACTGTACCTTTCAATGTCGTCTATTACATAACAGCGTATGGGCAGTGACACCTCATGGGTAACATTACCACTTTTTACGAGGTACAGCTTGCAGTATATTTCATCGATGTTCGGCATCGCATTGCAGGTTTGAAAATCGAAAAGGCCTATTCACCATTCCCCATCCAGGTCGAGTGGCGAAAAACGGACCGCATTCAGCTCGGTGCTACGACCCGTCATGGTAAGCATTGTCGACATGACTGATGGTTTCCTCACGATGTATAGCCACTTTATACACATACTTGTACAAGCGAACCAAGAAGCGAAGACAAAAATGTCCAGAGTTCCACGTATTAGACTTCTGATCCGTTTCGTAATTGCGCGTTAGTTTGGTATATTTCAGGTACAGTAGCAGTTCGGGTGGATGATGCAAATTCCCAAAACAGTCATAATAGACTGCATGTTTACCCTTTTCTACGTAAGCTACCCAGTTTGTAAAGCGCATGGCTGTGTTGTCCAGATTAATTATGGCACGTTCGTCTCTCTTCGGTTAAGGGGGGCAAAGCATCTCTCATAACCACTTCCCTGAAATTTGGTATTTCCAATTTGTGCGCAACAGTTCCAAATCCACGCTTGTGAGCGGTCGTTTCGGTAGAGATTTCATTAACGCTTCTTCCTGCTGTATCGCTTTTGCAAACTTCCTTCTCCTGCTTGGTATGGCCTTAAAAAGAGGCCTTGGCCGTTTTTTTACCCATGGCGATAGCTTTCATATATGCATTGTGTCTTTGTGCCTCGGACAACTGGTTCCATCCCTTCTGTGTTGACGGCTCTAACGATACCACTCGTGGCTCCGATTAGGCCCCCGAGGACCCCCTTGTGCAGGAAAAAGTAATGGAAAAAATCCGCCGGTAGATTTTTTCTTGGCCTTGCACGATTTCCTTCCTTTTGTCACTGCTTTTCGTTTTACTTGTTAATTTCTCTTAATCTCTGTACCGGTTCCCATTTTGACCTGTGCCTTTCTCTTACTTATACCTCCGATTCCCATCTTCACCTTAGCCTTCATCACATTGGATAAGCCCCAGGCGCATTTTTTTCACAGAGTTTGGTGTCTAATGCTTTTATTATCTCGTCGGCCTTCTGTGCAAGTATATTGTCTCCTGGTGTCTGGCTTGCAGATGCTTATGCGGAAAATAGGCGATGTCATGCTGCCTGCTTGCTTCGTCTAGGGCGTTTATACCCCAAGTCATCACGTGAAAGTCTTTTAGATATCTTGGTTCCCGGCCTGCAGAATCTGTATCCGGAAATGTGCAGCTTGAACGGTAGATTGTTGATCAGTGTATCAACAATCCCGCTTCCAGCTATGGTCTTACCCCTTCAAAGCATCGCGGTGAATTGACCGAGAAAAGTATGAATACACTCCTTTTATAAATTTTTTTTTCAGTTTAATTTTAGACTTGGAACAGTATGTATGTAAAATGCTAATGATGCATCTGCCTTGTCGCATCTGAATTAAAGCATTTACAGCTCTGTACTGCATTCGTCGACATCAAATAACGACATATAGAATAAAAAGTTCAAGTGTTACCTTTGAATGCAAAATCTGCCAGAGGCACTTTACTTGCAGTGATATTTTGGAGAGACATTCTAAAACTTGTAGCACTGGTTCTCTGCAACTGCAATCGGCATCGCAGTTAGCATCAGACGCATCACAGTTAGCACCGCAGTTAGCACCGCAGCCAACACCACACGCATCACAGTAAGCACCACACGGACCGCAGTTAGCACCGAATGCACCGCAGTTAGCACCACAGTAAGCACTGAATGCATCGCAGTAAGCACCGCATGCACCGCAGTTAGCACCACATGCACTGCAGTTAGCACCACAGTTAGCACCCCACGCACTGCAATAAGCGCCGCATGCATCACAATTAGTACCGCAGTTTGCACCACAGTCTACGCCACACGCACCGCAGATAACACTGCATGCATCGCAGTTATGATGCTGTGACCAAAAATATGATTCACGGGCCCTGTGGTGCACTAAATCCTTCATCGCCATGAATAGAGGAAGGAAAATGTACCAAAAATAATCCAAGGGTGCTTTTAAAAGGTACTCAAACCAACGACAAANGCCATGAATAGAGGAAGGAAAATGTACCAAAAATAATCCAAGGGTGCTTTTAAAAGGTACTCAAACCAACGACAAAGGCTATCCTCTGTACAGGCGTAGAAAACCAGATGATGGCGGACGTACGACAACATTAAAAACGCGAGGTGGAATACAGGAAATATTGGTTGACAATAGCTGGGTGGTTCCATATTCGCAATAAAGAATTACGAGCCCTCACGACGTATCGAGGCCCCAATTAGAAGGAACCACCAAGAGTTCGTTTTCGCGTACTTGTAGTCCAATCACGGTTACTTCCAACTTTTTTGAATTCCTGCTTAAGTACTACTTCCAGAATATTCCTACGTCTCATGCAAACAAAATTTAACCAAGTTAAGATAATCACACCGCAGTGATGACGCACCGCATTCATGCGCACTCAGTGTAATGTGATATATGGAATATTTAAGAAACGACCAAATACGTTACACATGACGACATTTTTCAAAAGTTTGATTAAAAAAGTGCGATGAATGTGAGTGAAGAAGGAATGAAGTGATTTGGGCGGCTCTTAACAGCGTGGCCTTGAGAGGTGAATGAGGCGAGAGTGGAGCAGCGCCGGAATGAAAGGGCGGGAGAAACTGGAGATCGCCGATAAAAAAAAACCGCTGGCCAGCGGCATCGTCCGGAACGATTCCCACCTGCGAAAGTCCGGGAGAGGCCCGGCCGGGGATCGAACCCGGTTCGCCTCGTTGGAAGGCGGGTAGGCTAGCCTCTCAGCCACCGTGGCCCCCCCGAGTGCGAAGAAACTGCGAATGGACTAGACTACACGTACTGCGTGGTGAAACGTCTCCCGCCGGGAGAGAAGCCGGAGACCGTCGCGGTTCGCGGCAGCGCTTCCACCAACTCATCTTCCCCCGGCGGGAGACGAGAATTCGAAAATACGACACGGCGGTTCCACGCGACAACTACGATCGTTCTGCGCATGGACCAGCAGAAACACGTTGGCCAAGTACACGCTTTGTTCTCAAACGTTGCTCTGGCAACCGTATCGATCACGTATCAATTTCCAGGGTAGATTTTTTTTTTTCCCTGTGGCTAAGGGACCCATGAGAGGGCTAGGTATAATCCGTTAGCGTTGCCCCTGCCCGCGAGAAGGGGAAGTGAAACTCGAAAAAAACTCTTGAGCCACGGGAGATGGCAACAGCAAAATATTCCCCTTCTTTCTCGCCTGCCGGGGCACTCATAACGGAAAGCGAACCCCGGGAAAAAAGTGACGTTAGAGGTCTCAGAAATAACCCAGTAGCTGTAACCCTGTCGTCTCTAAGAAATAGCTATAAATATATTATATATAATACCATACTTCAGAAAGTAAAGCAGTGTGACTGGCCATGATGCTAGATCTAGTTGAGTCGCCGGTGTGATTGATTTGATAAATTACAATAAGCGAATAGTGTTCTATGTAAATCTTCCTTTAAAAGCTATATAATAAAAAATGCGAACTATGAAACCGAGGTAAATTGCAGTTCTATTTCATATTGTCCGTTGCGGGAAGCGATAAGGTAACCGTCAAATGATACACATTCAGTCAGTGTGGCCCACCGTCTTGTTTATTCTTTCACGAGAAGTTTTCAGTATTTAGTTCCTTAGACTGTTCAACGTTAGAAAAATTGTAATTGAAGCTTAATGAGCTACGTTTATTAAAATCAATACTAATAATATACTGTAATGACACAATTATTTACTCAAAGTTTTAACTTTGTAATGTGGCGTTTTTCGCGAAGTACTCTTCTTTATGGTAAAACTGTTTTAGTGTATTTTTTAAAATACGTTTATATGGGTCAGTAACGGCTTAATAATATCGCGTAGAAATCTTCATTTTAGAGGGGTACAGAAAGAATCCATTTTCGAAGGGTTACAAATGAAAAAACAAAAAAAATAAGGCACATTAAAGCAAAAAATACAATCAAGTTAGTTTTAAAAAACGAAGTTCCACACAAGAAATTATCCTCATATCATGAGGCAACTGAAAACAAATGGACAATAAAAACTTAACCTCTCCTTAACAACGTGTTTAAAAAACAAATAACTGAACTTTTAAGTACTCAGTTAGGATCTTATAGTGCACTAAAGTTAGATCGAGAACGAAAATACACAATAATTAGCAAATTTATTAACGATACTACCCCCTTCAACGACTCATTTTCGCGAAAAGTTTTACACACAGTTAAGCCTCCAATAATTAGGGCGAGGAAAATTTCGCGAGTTCATTTCGGCATACTCCATTAACGGTAACTTCGGACTTTTCTGAAGCACTGCTTAAGTTCAAACTTCCAAGATTTCCCTCTACCTCATATACACAAAGCTCAGAAAATTACCCAGAGAGCCAACGCACAGCATTCATGCGCACACAGTGAAATTATATTTAACTTAAAAACTATTCCTTACTAGTCGACACCAACACATCAATTCAATACCTGTCTTTATTCATATAAGTTAAAAATTTAAATATTTTAGTTTATATACAAAACATCATAAAATGTTAAATTTGACCAAAAAATATGGTATCTACTTTTATGATCAGTATACACAAGTATGAAACCCCTGTGAGAAATGAGATATTTAGAAAACACGCAAATACGTCGTACGTGAGGTGTTTTTTCAAAACTTTGATTAATAAAGTGTGAAGAAACCGCAAACAGACTATACAAGCTAAATTTCAGACACGTGAACATTTCCGCTGTGTTTGCAACTGGACCACACAGTTTATTACACAAGGCCAGATAAATTTAGGAGCCGTTATCAGACACGCGAGGAAACAAGAATCAAATCCAGTGCCACTTACGATCTGAGCTAAAACTTGGTATACATTGAAAAAAAAAGCTAAGGCCCATTAATACATAGGCCCGTCAAGTCTACCCTACATGTCGTTTAAAACTGGAAATTTTCTGTTCTCGACAATGAGATACTTGTTTAACTTCTGCCAAAGTAATTGGCCGCGTGTCTTCGTGAGAAGTAATTTTTCTTAAACGAATTGACTAATCAGAATCAAGTTTGTTTTTATACTACGTGTCCATGGTTCGCAGGCTGGCAGCTCAGGCAGCAGAAGTAATGCAATCAGGAAAGTGATCGGAGCTAAAGTCTTATTGGGCACAAGTCCTGGAATCTTTTTCGTGAAATACATTTATGCCTGTCGATCGCTGAATAATTAGTGCTCCCCGATATTCTTGCTGTGTGACACTTTGTCCTGCGGTATATTATAGCAACAGCCACTTCATTATTTTCTATTGATGCGAAAAAAGTGTAGATTTGTTTACATTACAACTGATATAACTGTCATGCACTAAAATGTATTTTGGTCACCAAATTTTTCCCGGAGTTAGTTGTAAGTATTACAATTTTTTTTGGTCATATGGTAAATCGCAACAATGTTGATGAAAAAAATATAACTTTGAGCAATTGGCATTCAAGAACTAAATTACTGAGCAATACTAAACAGTTTCACGTACGTAAACTGTGCTTGATATGCCATTAAATTAACATGTTAATTACACAAAATTTTACGTAAATTCTATGTAGATACTAATATATTTATATTGAAGAAACTTGTGACACATAGGTTAAATCAACGAATTTTAGTTTCTATAAACTACAAAATATTATTTTATTGTATGAAAATTGCATCACGCACACAATCCATGAAGCTATCAACATTTGACCTAAATTTTAAATAATGAATTAAATAGTACCCAACGTTTGGAAGCCACGACTATCAGGATCGTACATCTTTATACAAACAATAATGTACCTCACTCCGGTGTGTTGTACGGTTATTGAAACATGTTTTATTCAGACTTTGTCACCATAAAAACCCAATATAAGAAACTAAAATTTCCCTTAGCGGTCTTAAAAAGGCTCTTGTAATTCTAGTAGCGAATATGAATACTTTAGAAACCAACCCGATGTCGAGTTTACACGGTCTTGCAACAACTTTAATTTATGTAATTAGTTGCACCCTTAAACAAACCGTTACCTACTACTCCGATGCAATCATCACCTTCCTAAGTTTACAACTTAACGTAATATATTATCTGTCGCTTATATCATGGATATTGTTTACATTATGAAATTATTATGGTACGAGGGTTATTCGGAAAGTAAGGTCTGATGTCTTATAAAACATAAACCATTACAGATTTTTTCAAAAAACGTTGTTTATATAATTCCTTACATATTTCTCTATTTATCTACATAGTTTCCATATTTCTTTATACATTTGTCATAACGTTCTACAAACTTTCGTATGCCTGTGTCATAGACGTCTGCCACCTGTGAGGATAACCAGTCTGTAACTGCTTCTTTCACCTTGTCGTCTGTGGCGAAGCGGTTGCCTACTTAAGGCGTTTGCCTTTAGGTAGCGGAACAAGTAAAAATCGCTCTGCGCCAAGTCTGGACTGTACGGTGGGTGGTCAATCTGTTCTCATCCAAAAGATCTGATCAGATTTTGGGTGTGAATGTTAGAATGGGGTCTGGCATTGTCATGCACCAACAAAACTCCAGACGTTAGAATGGCACGTCGCTTATTTCGTATTGCACGTCGAAGTTTAGCCAGGGTAGCGCAGTAAGCGGCTGCATTGATTGTTGCCTCTTGCTGCATAAACTCAACTAACAAGACTCCATGTCTTATCCAAAACTTGGTTGTTATGATCTAGCGTGTTGAAATTGTCCGCCTGGCCTTGACCTTGACCGGTGATGTCGGGTGACGCCAGTCAATTGACTGACGTTTAGACTCTGAGGTCTTGTGAGAAACCCACGTCTCGTCCCCTGTGTCAATCTTCTTCAAAAATTGTGATTTCGTTAATTTTATTTGTACTCCCCAAAACATTAAATTACTGCTGTTTACATGCTATTATGTAACAAATATGATGTTGTAAAAGCATTTTATGCGTAGTTATGTTTTTCGTCTCTCTGTACGTGTATATTGAATACAATTATGGTGTTTTATAAGACCAATAAGGAACAGGTTACTATGTGACTGAATTCTAATGCACTTAAATCGCTTGTGGTACATAAGACGCTTATCAGGTAAAACTATTACTTTACGAAAGCTGATATGATGTCAAGAGCACTAATTATACGGATGTTCCGGAAATTTAAAAATCTTTAACTCTTAATTTTCCTCACCTCTGTATACTATAAATTTGAAACCGTTAAAATTACTCCATATCAGCGAATTTGACTTCAGATTTGTTGAAACCGCTTGTCTTGAATCAGTAAAGTTCTAGGGATTATTTCACTGTTAAGACGGCGATTTATACACATTACAAGTGAATTTCACTGGCCCAGCAGCTAAACCTCAGTGCATTTCACTTATTCGCCAGTAGATAGCAGCTCAATAACCGAGGATGCAGAAAATTAATTCTACTGACTGAAATAGCTCATTCAGATTTAGAGTGTATCGTTTGGTAATTTCCCTATTGGATCTGTCGATACTGACATAAAGAAAACTCATTCGTCGTTAGCCAAAGCCGAAAGAAGTTGGCTGAAGAGCGCATCCCGTGCTCCAGTCAATAAAGCGAAATGTCACTGTACGGAAGCTAGAGGGAATTGCTTTTCGCCGGCAGGGGGTTGCAGAAAGCGCGCGCGCGTGTGTGAGTCTGTCTGTCTCCTGCACCACGTGTGGCCGGACGTCATTTCTTCTCAGTAAAGTAGAAACCAGAAAAATAATCTTCGCTTTATTCCACCCTCTTTGAAACTGTTGCACGTTTCGTTGCCGTTTCCGGAAAGGTCTTCGCAAATCTTGGTCTCACAGATTGCTTTTCGTCTGATCTACAAGCTGATGTGGAGTGCTTGCTGTCTGTGAAGAGGTAATCCTTGAAACGATGAAATATTACTGGAAACTTTGTGTTGAGACTATGATTATACATCCTTCACCTTGCAATCGTTTCAAATGTGTTAGATTTTTTGGTAAAGGAGTGAAAAATGCTAACATGAGATTAATGAAGTTCTAGTAATATTTTCATTGCGTGAATTTTGTGGAATTCCTAATTTATATACTCAAGCACAACATATACATCACTGTAAGAATACCTGTCAATAAATATAACACATTTCACAATGCAAATTACTTTTCTGCAACACGTTATTTGCTGCCGCAAAAAAAGGACATTCAACATGAACCACTGCAAATAAGTTTTGTCAAAAACAACAATTTCATTTGATATTTATTGTAATGCAAATGATTATCTTAATTTTCTGTTAAAGTGATATACAATTTTCCGTAAAATTACAGAAAGAACCGGTAAAAAATTATCTAGGAATCATCGTAAAGTTACAGACTTTACGTATTCTTCTAAAACGGATTTTTCTAAAATTTCAAAGAATTTTCCTTGAATTCGCGGTACCTTTCCGCACATGTGGTATATATATATATATATATATATATATATATATATATATATATTTCTGAATATCAGGTTTATAAACACTTAAAAAATGTATTTTGTGCAACACATGTTTCGTTACTGACGAATAATCGTCGTCACATATGAACCAATGCGTAGAATGTTTGCCAGAAACAAAACTTTTGTTTTATCTCTATATCAGCGACAATGGCAAACTTACAAAGTGATTACAATAGTTAAGAAATGTATTTTGTGATAGATTCAAAATACTGTATTTTGAAGTTTAAATAGTGTCAATGATCTAAGGAATTTTTTATTTGGAAACACAGAATTTAGAAAGTTGTGTTAGGTATTGAAGACTCTAGAGAAAGAATGGAAAATATTCCTTCGTTATACCGGAACATTTTTACTGTAAACTAAACAAGCTCACGGAAGTTGTATATTTACTATTAAAAAAACTTACGTTGCCATAAAACTTATTGCAGAAGAAAAAAAAATTATAACAACAAACCTATGTCTCTCTAATTTCCATATAAGGTAAAGCATGCTTAGGTTAGAGTAGACGAGACAGTGTTAGAGAGATGATTTCCTTGCTATACAGAAAGCAGTGGGTTTATTTATTTTACAGTGAAGAGGGGCTTACGGAAAAAAAGTTTAGTTTTCGCAATGCCAGTTTTTTAGTGTGTGTAAAAATTTATTCTTAAAAAATTAAAATTTTTGTAATGAACAAGAAATCTACAAAATTATGGTATTTAAAGCTTGTCAACCACGTCCATGTAATAGATTAGTGAGTTGAAATGGCAATTTGCATTCAAGCAGCATGCATAATTATTTTCTGTTTACAGTAATTTTTGAGTGTTTGGAATGTTGTCAATAGCTGGAGATAGCTGGTGCCAATTTTTGAATTTTAAGAAATAATTTAAAGTGACATGGATATTATTACTGCCACAGGAACGAAGATTTTATGAATAGTTTTGCAAAGAGCACTTCGTGTAAACTCGGCATTGTTGTTTACCGAAAACCAAAGCTGTTTGGAGTACTAACAGCCTCCTTATTTTGTATGTGCGGACATCGTTTCAGTTTTTCATCATTATGGAGCGCCTTTCAGTGTATTGGCTGCACTATTTCGTAAATATTTCAGTTAATTTTCGGGCAGTGCAATTTGAAGGTTAAACCTTTTTATAATACTTTCAAGAAATTTTATATTTCATAACTTGGCATTTTTAACGGGATTATTTTGTGAATAGCGTT
>NQII01002095.1:348455-393215 GCA_002778355.1 Clitarchus hookeri | reverse complement strand
AAGGGAAGGTTCAAAGGTGTGCACAAACTTTGTTCGAGCACTCTACCTCAAAATCTCTTCACTCACTTAACATAGAGGCTATTTTCACTACCCTACGTTAACAAATATGATTGAATAATTCTCTTTAAGCCAAGTCACAAGACGTCTAAAGGTACTTACGGCTCCGTATTGAATCACATAGCACCATTTTATCTCATATAGCTAGTGACGTAGAAACATAGAAACATTTACATATGTATACTACTTGGCGTGCAGAGCGGATATATCACCCGCACACACACAAACACACAAACACACACACACACACCCGCGAAGAGAACTTGCTTTTTTGATCACAGAGAGAGTGCACATCTCTCGCTGATATACACATATCTGAAAAAATATGGAATTTATTTTAGGGAAAGTTAGACTTCAAACACTTGTACGTTCGTATTACTTTTGCAATCGGCCCGCGAGAAATTCGACACCTTTCGCAGAACTCTGAGGCAATAAGAAACAGGAGACGAAATGTAATCGCAACCGCGGCCCCTCTCTGTGGAAACAAGCATACAATAAGCAGTTGGCATCAGTTGGCATCTGCATGCCTGTACTAACGACTTTGGGGTCTAGCCTATAGGACTTGACCTCGAGTAAGTTTCGTGTCTGGACACATGTTTAAAGAAACACTGTTCGAAGTTTATTATTTTTAAAAACATTGATGTCAATTATGGACCATTTTATTCATATTAAGTATGCTATTCACAAGAGCTATGTTACGAGCATATTGTAACAAGGGGCCAGAGCCTCCACAAAATTCAACATGGAGGGCCAGGAGGGGAACTGTAGCGTTTCTTAAATGCTATTCGTAAGCAGATCTCACTCAGACACGTTGGACGGTTTATAAAACGTCTGCTGGAGCCCTGCACACCGTTCGGTGGCCTACCCAGGCCTACCCAGACCTTAATTAAGTTTGACCATCGCCGATTACTGGATTCCCGGGGGCCGACTGCACGACTGCCGATTGTTGTTTATGGAAGTGGCTTGACGCACTCGCCCTGGCGTGTGTGGAACTGTGCAGGGAGCGGGGTGCGACAGCCATGTCACACGAGGCGACGCGCCCAGTAATCGAACTAGACACCCCCCATTTGGGACTATTAGCAGCCGAGCGGCCGCCCTAACTTGGTTACGCTAATGGTTGCTCGTAGCTCAGCCGGCGGTCTGCAGCGCAGGGCAAAACCTTCCTGCTACGCACACACCCGGTTAATATTCATGTGCAACCTGCACCTGCGCACTGGTGCGCCTTAAGGCTCTTCGCTACCTTTTACCTTATTATTTCTTATTTACGTGACACGTTGTTGTTCACTTTATAAACACTATAGCGTGTTTAGAAATTTCCGTTACACGCTTCTGGGGCTTCTATAAGGGACTGAGTATAGTNACTTTATAAACACTATAGCGTGTTTAGAAATTTCCGTTACACGCTTCTGGGGCTTCTATAAGGGACTGAGTATAGTCTATTCGCGGTTTCTTCACACTTTTTGAATCAAACCTTTGAACAATCACTCCATGTATGACGTGTTCGGTTGTGTCCTAAATATGCCTATTAAGAAATGGTTAATATGTAAAACATTATGCAATTGAGTGCTCAAAAATTCGGTGCGTTGTCCCTCTGGTGTAATTTTGTAGACTTAGTAAAGCTTTATTTGCATGGGGTGGAGAAATATCTTGGAATTAGAACTTAAACAGGGCTTCAGGAAAGTTGGAAGTAACGTGAACGGACAATATATGAAGTATTGTATGTTGCGGACAGGAAACTGGCAGTGTGGAAAATGGTCTTAATAAGTACGACGAGCAACTCTCAATTATCTCGAGTTCGCCGAAAAATTTACAGCATGTTTGCGTACTCGGTAAACGTGTATTCAACCATGTTCGTCGGAGAGTCGACGGCAAATTACTAACAGTTAGGAACAGCAAGTGCAGTACATCGTCATATGATGTAAGCACACCGTCACTTGACAATTTCGACGCGGGTTGTCTACTGTGCAGGCTAACTTGGGACATCTTGGGACAACATGTACGCGGAAGCGATCGCTCTTACACACGGTGGAAGTAATACGTTTATTATGTAAAACACTTGATTTGATTTCACTTTCCTTGTAGGATATAGGTTCTCTTTAAAAACACTGCGTACCCAGTCCCCTCTAACAGCTCAAAGACTATTAACAGAAATTATGAAACACTTTGTATTAGGGTTATAATTATAATACCAGAAAGTTTTTTCATTGTATAGTTCATATATGAACAGTTTCATATTTGCGTTTTTATGAAGTGATCAGGCCTTAACTGGACGGCCTATCTGATCACGCNATCGCTCTTACACACGGTGGAAGTAATACGTTTATTATGTAAAACACTTGATTTGATTTCACTTTCCTTGTAGGATATAGGTTCTCTTTAAAAACACTGCGTGCCCAGTCCCCTCTAACAGCTCAAAGACTATTAACAGAAATTATGAAACACTTTGTATTAGGGTTATAATTGTAATACCAGAAAGTTTTTTCATTGTATAGTTCATATATGAACAGTTTCATATTTGCGTTTTTATGAAGTGATCAGGCCTTAACTGGACGGCCTATCTGATCACGCCTTCAAACACTGAACCAGGGCACGAGCGTGATTGCAGTTATACCTTGCGAAAGCCAGTTGCAGAATCTCCTCCACCGGCCAGTAAACGGGGCCGAAAATATTATACAACGTGCCCGATATAGGCCGACGTAACACTGGGAGTGGCGTTTTTTGTCATCGGGGCAGTGGACCAAGAAGACGTGGAGATGGGTGTGGCCATCGTTNACTTTATAAACACTATAGCGTGTTTAGAAATTTCCGTTACACGCTTCTGGGGCTTCTATAAGGGACTGAGTATAGTATATTCGCGGTTTCTTCACACTTTTTGAATCAAACCTTTGAACAATCACTCCATGTATGACGTGTTCGGTTGTTTCCTAAATATGCCTATTAAGAAATGGTTAATATGTAAAACATTATGCAATTGAGTGCTCAAAAATTCGGTGCGTTGTCCCTCTGGTGTAATTTTGTAGACTTAGTAAAGCTTTATTTGCATGGGGTGGAGAGATATCTTGGAATTAGAACTTAAGCAGGGCTTCAGGAAAGTTGGAAGTAACGTGAACGGACAATATATGAAGTATTGTATGTTGTGGACAGGAAACTGGCAATGTGGAAAATGGTCTTAATAAGTACGACGAGCAACTCTCAATTATCTTGAGTTCGCCGAAAAATTTACAGCATGTTTGCGTACTCGGTAAACGTGTATTCAACCATGTTCGTCGGAGAGTCGACGGCAAATTACTAACAGTTAGGAACAGCAAGTGCAGTACATCGTCATATGATGTAAGCACACCGTCACTTGACAATTTCGATGCGGGTTGTCTACTGTGCGGGCTAACTTGGGGCATCTTGGGACAACATGTACGCGGAAGCGATCGCTCTTACACACGGTGGAAGTAATACGTTTATTATGTAAAACACTTGATTTGATTTCACTTTCCTTGTAGGATATAGGTTCTCTTTAAAAACACTGCGTACCCAGTCCCCTCTAACAGCTCAAAGACTATTAACAGAAATTATGAAACACTTTGTATTAGGGTTATAATTATAATACCAGAAAGTTTTTTCATTGTATAGTTCATATATGAACAGTTTCATATTTGCGTTTTTATGAAGTGATCAGGCCTTAACTGGACGGCCTATCTGATCACGCATTCAAACACTGAACCAGGGCACGAGCGTGATTGCAGTTATACCTTGCGAAAGCCAGTTGCAGAATCTCCTCCACCGGCCAGTAAACGGGGCCGAAAATATTATACAACGTGCCCGATATAGGCTGAAGTAACACTGGGAGTGGCGTTTTTTGTCATCGGGGCAGTGGACCAAGAAGACGTGGAGATGGGTGTGGCCATCGTTAACCGCCTTCTAGAATCAGCCTTCGGCAACATGAACAAGGTGGGGAATTATGTATAATCCTTACGTTCAATAAACCCCATATTATACTATTGTGCTCTACCTAATCATGACTCATTACTTAGCTACGCCCATAGCCCCTTTCAGATATGAAATTACTTAAAAGTTTATTCGTAACAGTGTGTTTAATATTTTAAAATACTCTAAGTTAAAGTTATACGTATATAGCTACTTTAAGACACCCCTGCATGTGGAAATTTGTGGGAGTATTATTTACCCATATGAAATCGATTAATGTTTTTCGGCTAATTATTAAATTATCAGATGGTGTCTTTCAGTTTATACATTTTCTTTACTACCGTTTCATTTTAGTAAGTGCTATAGATTTTCTAATTCCCGATTCATAAGAATTATAACATTTTTAAATCAAAATTATAATAATAAAAAAAAACTGTGCAAACGAAAATACGAAATTTACATTAGCTGTGTCAACAAACTGACCTGTGGTTTAAATAATTATAATGTAATGAACCGGCATACTTACTTAAGTGCTGCAGAACTTCTCGACTACTTAACAAGACAGAAAGACGTTTTTAAAAGAAAATACTCTGCGTTTTAACAATACTTTTTTCACACGAAGACAAATCACACATCACACTAATCCAGAATACAACATTAAGAATATATGCTATAAATTTCGTTATTTTGTTGATGGAAATCTGTTAGGTCTAAATGTATCTTAAAATAATGCATCATAATATTCTTAACTAGTATAAAACCATACAGCACACTTTATAAAAATGTTAAGCTGTGAAATAATAGGGTTACTACTTGAAGTCCNGTAATGAACCGGCATACTTACTTAAGTGCTGCAGAACTTCTCGACTACTTAACAAGACAGAAAGACGTTTTTAAAATAAAATACTCTGCGTTTTAACAATACTTTTTTCACACGAAGACAAATCTNATACTCTGCGTTTTAACAATACTTTTTTCACACGAAGACAAATCACACATCACACTAATCCAGAATACAACATTAAGAATATATGCATATTTAAAGCAATAAAACAACTACCTTTAGACATAGGTCTAAATGTATCTTAAAATAATGCATCATAATATTCTAAACTAGTATAAAACCATACAGCACACTTTATAAAAATGTTAAGCTGTGAAATAATAGGGTTACTACTTGAAGTCCATTAGTTTCATGCCGCGCAGTGACGTAGTAGAATTGGGAACGTCAAAAGACGTAAGCCCTACTACAAATTAGTAAAACGCGGGTCTGATGTCTCCCCTGCGCCCCTCCAAATTTGAACCCAATGACTCTCAACAGGCACCAAGCATATATTTAATTGGTTGTGTGAATGGAGCAAGAGTTGAATCAGGATAAGTACAGCATGAACCAAAATATTATTTCATTGCAACACTTGAAGCTATAAATTAACGCGGGACTGAAAGGGATAAGGTACTTTTATGTTAATNAATTTTATGTTAAAACAAGTATAAAATGTGATTCATGGCATAGTAAGGAAAAAAACCAAACATATCATACATGGGGTGATTTTTCAAAGGTTTGATTCAAAAAGTGTAAAGAAACCACTAATAGATTATAGTCGCTCATATTACCCTCTATACTCAGCGCCACATATCTATGAGCCTGGGCGACGGCTACAACAGAGCATTGCTATTAGCCTCTATCTCTTGGAGTGGGGTACGAGGAGCAGGTAACCTCAGAACACAGCGTGGAATTATTCCTACTAACTAATCGGGAAACATTAACTCCTTCAACGTGTTCAGCACTGCGAAGGTAAATTAATTTACAAAAATGAATGCAAATGCGTGAACATGTGCGCATTACAGCTACACTGACAAAAACAGCTTTAGTGTTTTTAAAAATATGCCTCTAATTTTATTAACAGAAAAATTGTAAATTTACCTAAACACGAAAAGTAATTTAGAGAATGTTGAACTTCAGTAACACAAATATTGACTGTGAGGATCCAATTACACAACCATTAATCTTAAAAATGCAGCTTGAAAATAATTTCGAGAAAACTTAGTTTCACATAACAGAAAACTAAATTACTTGGATTTGTTTTAAAAATGAGACGTTTCTCAGAAAAAACGCGAATGAAGCGAAAACTTCAAAAATTATACGGATGGCAGATAAAAATAATGTTTAATACCTTGTTCAAAAAATAAACTGCGAAGTTTATTTCGTTTATTATTTTAGTTTATTTTATGAAGTACTTCAAATACAACGGTGTCAAAAGGACTACCTATGTTTGCTTATACAGGGAGCGGAAATAAATCCGTGTTAACGCTGTGGCGATACGGAAATGCTAGCAGGCAACGCGATATTATCACGACAGTAAAAATGACAGGTGCAAAAAAATGGTCGCTGGGAAGCTTGTATCAGAATTTTACCTCAGGAAGTTTAGTTGCAAAGTTAGATGCTGTGTACCACGTCATTTAACTGAAAGGCTTCAGGATGGAATGTAACAAGTAAGGAAATTTAAAAACTACTTCAGAATTAGAATATTATCATCACAACTGACATGCCGAGAGAAAATTTACGAATTATTACGCATCACAAACCTAGGCAAATAAGAATTTTCAATACGGTACATAGCGCCGGCAAATCTAGTGTGTGAGCATGGAATAAACTGGAAAAGGTTGTTATGAATGCTTTATTTTTGCGGACAAGGGTGAAACATTGTAAGGTTTTCAAATAATTGGCCGAAGAAAACAAACTTTCTGTTATCTGTAATTTTACCTGTGTAGTTTTAGTTGAAAAAAAAAAAAAGTAAATTCATAAACCGGCCATTTTGATTTGTTTCAGGTTCAGCCGCACATACTTATTTATGTAGAAGTTGAAAGTTGGGTTACTGAGCTTCGCTTCTACACGCACTGCGCCGTTTGTGAATTTGTATGGATGGTGGTATATGCAGTGTTTGAACTTGTAAACGCACGTGCGTAACTTGGATGTTGAATCCATCTCCAGTGTCGCCCTAAGCGCTCCTTGCTACTTTGCTCCAGGTGGCGCGGCGCTTCAACATGCAGTAATCACCTGCTTTCCATTATACCGCAACTCCTTGCTAATCTCGCACACCTTCCTATTCTCCTGGGTCTCGACGCCTTTCAGCTTGCAAAGGAATGCATCTGCGTTATCTTAGCTTCTTGCTGGCGATACACAGTCATCACAGTTTGTTCGACCTCGAGTAAGAAATACAGCAATAATGTGAAGTTAGTACGGACAATAATGTGAACCAGGTCGAAGAAAGTCCATAACCGTACTTGGATAACAAGTCACGTTGTATCGCAATACATGAAATATTTTTAAACGAGACAACCAAAAATAAATAAGAGAATGTTAATAATATCGTTTACGTGCTACCCTCCGACGGCAGAGAGTTACAGAGTCATCGTTTGAAATGTGAAAGTAAACGAAATTATACCATTTCACAAATATTCACCGCATGAACAAATTTTCTTCCACGTCAAGTTCTTTGTGTGAGTGTAATAAATTTAACCGTAATATTCGCGAAGCAGAATTTTCGAAAGTCCTTGGAAACTAACAAAAATCTATCGAGGAATCAGAACGAGGTTGGGAGAAATGAAAACCAAACTTCTTTCGGCACCGAACGGTCCACGCAAGACTGGGTTAACAATTAAGCTAAATAAGCACGTGCATCAAGGGTAAGGGGGCGCCACAGAAATGATGAACTTCAATACTGATTTCTCAGCTGAGCTTCAGCTGTTTCACTCATATGTGCGCTACAATTCCAGTGCAACAAAACACCTAAAACAAGATTCTCATCTAGAATTTTATAAAAAAAACGACAACGTTGTGTGTGCATATCCCGATTTAGATATTTGCTTTCGTATTTTATAAACATTAATGGTCACAAATTGTTCAGTTAAGCATTCATTTTCCCACTTGAAGTAGGCCTATATTAAAAATACTTACAGAACGACAAGGCAGGTTGGATGCTGCATCTACACTAAGAATAGAAGCAGATGCGGTACGTACGATTAATTTTGAGGATCTGATCAAAGACTTTGTAACTACAATAACTTTTAAAATATAGGTGACTTGGACGGCAACAAAATAAACATTGTTTTCCATTAGTGTTTGTTTTGTTGCATTTTTAAGTACAATTTTGATTTACGTATTATTGTTTACATTCTGAATTATATGTACGAGGACACCAAAATCGTATGTGCTATGGGCGTCTAAAGGTTATAATCCGGCCCTGGACCCTCACCACCCTTACTGACAGTGGGGATATAATCGGAGTAGGTATTTTGTGTACTATGGATTTCAATGCTTCTGTAAGAACTAAGGTCATTTTTAGAATTTTTAATTTTATTTATTATCACCCGCTCTAAGTTATATTTTTTACATTAGGAACACACGAAAATACAAACTAAAATAAAGTGAAGATNACAAACTAAAATGAAGTGAAGAAGGTACTCTATATATTGTAAAATCATTTATAAGGAGACCCATAAATAGCAGTATGGCAAGCGCGAGACCTCAGAATTCTCATATTTTGGCTCTGGACCGGCTATTATACGTCTACACTACTCAAGTCGCCGAGTGATCAATGACTTATTTTTAACTAATTACTAAACATGCAGTACACTTATTCACTTTAATAGTTTTTATTTCATAGATGGCCACGACACTTTGATACAGTAAGCATATTTACGTAGATGCTTAATTTCCAAATACTTGTTCATGTACTAGTATTTGTTTTGAAATCATTCTTTGCTCTGACACATTCCTTTTGAATATTTTCTTCTACCCCGCTAAAGTTAAGTTCTACAGCGCCATAAAGAACGGCAGAGATGTTAGCTACACTTTTTGAGCGGTTATAGTATATATATATATGTTGCAAACTGTGTTTTCTAGAATGTCACTTTCTTGGTTTCTTCCTGTGTAGAAATAAATGTATTGGCGTTTATGGAAAAATACGTGATTGTGTACGATAAAGTGAGAACTTTTGAAATCAACCCTTGAAAGAAATCGCTGCCCATAACTGCAGTACTGGCAGGCAGGCTCCTAACTAAGTTTGTAGCGAATTAATATAATAATTCAAATATTTGACGTTACATTGTAAGTGCGATACATATATTTATGACTACTGAAATCAGTGTTTATTAAAACAATTTCTTTCTTAAAAATTCCAGTTCCACTTGNTTATATATATATATATATATATATATATATATATATATATATATATATATGTTGCAAACTGTGTTTTCTAGAATGTCACTTTCTTGGTTTCTTCCTGTGTAGAAATAAATGTATTGGCGTTTATGGAAAAATACGTGATTGTGTACGATAAAGTGAGAACTTTTGAAATCAACCCTTGAAAGAAATCGCTGCCCATAACTGCAGTATTGGCAGGCAGGCTCCTAACTAAGTTTGCAGCGAATTAATATAATAATTCCAATATTTGACGTTACATTGTAAGTGAGATACATATATTTATGACTACTGAAATCAGTGTTTATTAAAACAATTTCTTTCTTAAAAATTCCAGTTCCACTTGGATGGCAACGGCAATTTAAAAAATATGAGATTAAATCATTATCTAAAGCAGGGTTTTTAAAAGTGCTCTATTAACCGTGAACAGCTTATATCATAATTCCAAATGGGTGGCTCTTCCTTCTAAATAATGTGTGTCTGTGACTTTAAACAAATATTAACATTTCAAATGAAGTAATATTAGGCCATTCAAAAACCCTTAGTTGCATGCTCTTCTCCGGTTACCGGAGATATCCCCGCTCGGCCTTGAAACACTGTGCTTAGCATTCCCGAAGGACGGGAGGGCAAAGAAAAGGACGCGGAGCGTCATACAAATCAGCGTAATTTCAGCAGATTTTAGCTCTCGTCAGAGTTATTCACATTATTAAAGTGTCAAATTTAAAAAAAAAAAAACGAAAACTACGAGCTCGCCAGTGTGAACCGATGAATAGATAGTGTAAATTAAGTAGTGGACAGTGTCAGTGGAAGAATGGACAGTGTTGAGAATTAAGTGGGTGCACTGAAGAAGGAATGGCATGAGTTTCTTCAGCAGCGGAGTTCCACTATCACTGTACTGCCAGCGGAGATAAGTGGTGAAGAAGGGCAAGTTGTAAACAATAAAGGATCCTCATAGAGTGGTCAGCAGCTCTCTGCATTGGTGTTACGCAGCCAGGAGTGAGGAAGGGGATTGCAATATTAAACCTGCCCCTTACGGTAGCCAGACTTCTTAGTGGGAGTACCAATGCCAGTTTGAAAAAGTCACCACCCGTAATGGCTGGTCAAACGAACAGCGGGTTTACTACCTCGCAACTGTACTATGAGGCCCCGCACTAAGCATAATACAATCTCTGCCAGAGTGACATCGACTAGCGTACCCCACACTGGTGTCTGCCTTGGAGCTACGTTTTGGTGACCGATACCTGCTACACGCCCACCACGCCCAACTGGGTAGCCGCACCAGTGACCAAGGGAGTCACTGCAGGAGCTATGGCAGGGCAATGTGCGGCTGTCCAACCTGTCTCTGGAGGTGTGCCCCGAGGACGCACGCGATAACATCGCATCCGATTTCTTCATGGATGCTATTGCCGATGCGGATGTTCGCCGAGTGCTAAGCCTGGCAGCACCATACACCATGCAGGACGCCCTAGTCCCAACCTTGGAGGTGAAATCGGCAAAGCAGGAGCCGACATTTTGACGTCCAATGAGGGCAGTGATGTATGAGCGAGGACGATGACGGCTTCATCAAGAAGATACTAAAGAAGTTGGATGCCAACATGAAATACTTTGCTAACAGATTCTTTACTATAGAGTCCTACTTTCGTCCAGCTAAATTTAGGGAATGTTGGGAGTGTGGCCGAACAGGGTATTTGGAAGCTCAGTGCTCCCGAAGGAATTGCAGGACGCGACAGCCAGAAGTGAATATGTACGAGAGCATTTTGAGGACGCTGGAGTAGACGGTGGGAGAACTCCTGAACAGCATAGAGGCAGCGACACCTGTCACTCATCGATGTCGTCAACGATAATATTGAAGCTGTGGATAGGAGGGACACTTACAAGCCTAGTATCCGAGGATGCCATCCAATACCAATCATTTAGAAATGGGCAATGGCAGTCTCCCTAATAAGTAGTTAAATCTCGCAACATCAGTAATGATAATACGATGTGCAGGAATGGAAGAGAGATCAGTACCTGGCAGTAAGAAGTACCCGGGACAGGAACCGAATTGCCTAAGAAAACTCTCTGCTGATAATGTGAACAAGATGAAAGAAGTCCAACTAAGGAATATAGTTACATGCAAGCATATTCAGGGGAAGGAAGCCAGTCAGAAAGGAGCAAAATATGAACATACCCCTGTTTCAGCAGGCATCAAGAGGAACAATCGGCACGACCCGAGAGTTACTTAGGATACATTAAGAGAAAGACAGTTTGTGTGGCTGTATGACACGAAACACCATGAAGGATACAGGCCATGGTACCAGGGATATTGGGAAGGCCCCTATAAAATTTGGATGGAAGTCAGTGATACGTACTTCCAGATTCGCCATCGTCTTTCCGTTGAGGAAACGTCTATGGTAGTCCACATATGCAGACTGGCACTCTATGAAAGTATGGATATTGAAGAGTCTGTTTGGGACGACCAGACTTAAAGAGGGGGTAGTGTTACACGCAGCAACTCCGTATTTTCCATTGCTGTCCCTCCCGCCATGCGTGCAAAGTGCAGCATTTCAAGGGCGCGTTGTATGATCGCTAGAAACTGGAGAAGAGTGTGCAGTTATAAAGAGGTCACTGCTTCACACGAACGCAGGCCACGTCAAGCTTCTCGGGTCTCGTGCCGCCTCTTGTCCTTGAGGATTAAATGTCTTGGAATATCGTTGCAAGAATGTTCTGAACATTGCCTTCGCCTCCCTCTGCACGGCTCGGGGCGAGGCGAACCTTCTGGATCGGGCCTGCTGATCTACATAAGGCGTTGCGGGCCTCCGAGTAGAGAGTCTGGAGCCTTGTACGGCCGTGAGCGCCAGGTGCATGGAGACATCGGAACGACGAGCGACGATGCAGTGATCAGCCAGTAAGATCTGTGATATCGATAGGGTGGAGAGCGAGATTGTTCGGCGGGACTGTGGGAATGTGGAACTGGATGCGTTGAGTGACAGACATTTGGAATGTCGGCAGTAGACATTTTGATTGTGTATGTGTAAATAATAAGTGTTGATAAAGTGACTCTAGCTATTAGAAATACAGCGATAAGGTTTTTAATTAGAACTGAGATTGGTATTAAATATTGCGCTCACTAAGAATAACGAGTGGTAATAGTAGAGACAGGTAGTTTAATGTTGTAAATATTGTATATTTAAATAATTGCAAAAAAATCAGGAAATAAAATTTTGTTCTTTTATTTTTATTACGTGCTCCATCCCTCACGAACTCGGATACGCTAAAATATATGTACTTACTTGAAGGATGGACGATAGCATTTGTTTCCATACAAGTGATGGGAATCCATATAGAACCACAATTTGTACTGCGAAACACAAGCCAATACCACCCTTATACGCTATTCGCACTATCAGACATTATTGATCTCGTCGCCGAAGCAGTATTCGAGAAAGAATGAAAGACCACGGTTATTTCACGTAATATTTTCACCAGCAGTTAATTTCTGAATTTCCAAGGTAAAAATTGAATATATTCTGCTAAATATACCAGGACAGTTCTAGTATCGACGTGCCTTATAGAGATCATTCTCTAAATCCCTTCGTACCTCGAGCAATTTCTTCCCCGCTCATCTATCCGCTTCTAGTTGATAAAGTGATACCACCCTTCTCGTGTTCAGCATATTGGGTAATTATTTACTCCGCCCAATTAGCGCGTAACAAATAGGCTGGATGCAAGCCCACGAAGACAAATTGCCAGAGCAAGACCACCTTGACGGCAGGGAATTATGTTATTGGCCATCATCCGCGTGAAGTGTGTTTTGCTGTAGATAGATGAGTCGATACATCGAAGCCCCTGGCAACGTCGTGGCACGGCGCAGCGTGCGTAGTGCGCAAATATAAAACACTCCCTTATTTAAGAGAACTCCAGCCGCATGCGCCAGAAAAATGTCGGAACGCCGTTAGCCAATCAGAGCCAGGTAACTTACTCGCCAGTCAGCAGCACAGCCATTAGAAATATTTCGCAGCACACGATAGTCAATCAGACACAAAGCCCGTTCCCGGAGCTTCGCGCAGCCAATCAGAGAATGGGTGCACTAGCGTCAAAATAATAGTCAAGCCATCTAATGTCCGTATACGTACCTACTCTAGGTTATGGTGATGGGAACCACGTTGCGGTAGTTTGTGATTGTGTTCCTCAGGAGGGTGAGTCAGACATACCAACTATGTGCTTGAATGGAGAGAGATTTGGGCGGCTCTTAAGAGGAGTATGTCTGCGAAGTCAAGAAGCGAGGGAGCGATACGGGCGAAACTAACACGCGCCCCCTAGCGCCTCATCGCTCCTACGCGCAAGGCGTGCAAAGTTTCTGCCGTGATGTTGTACTGTGAAAATTAGATCTGTAACAGTGGGACTTTATTACACGCGATGAAAGTCCACAGATTAAACTACACCCTTATAGTCTTACTTTTCTCTTACCGCTTATGGCAACTGCCGCATTTCTAAGCTTTAAAAATGCTATGATTGACCATTTTCACGAATTTTTTATCGCCATGAATACACTCAATTTGATAAAAGTAAAAAAAAAATAGAGGCATAGATACTTGTTTTTTACATTCTGTGGCAAAATGCCGTATTTCCACAACATTTATTTATCGAGATACGCGTATTTGTGCGAACAACGATATCACCCAAAATGTTTCAGCACATACTCCTCTTAACATCGAGGTCTTGAGAGCGGACGAGGGTGAAGTGAGGTGAGTGTGGAGCAGCGCCGAAATGCAAGGGTGGGGGAAACCGGAGATACCGAGAAAACCCGCCGGCCAGCGGCATCGTTCGGCACGATTCCCACATGCGAAAATCCGTGAGCGACCCCGGCAGGAAATGAACCCGGTTCGTCCAGGTGGGAGGCGAGCGGCGAGACTACTACGCCACCACGGGCACCCAACTATGAAAATGTCAAAGGTAGGTGCTGGGAATCGAACCCAATACTCCTCCCTTCAATGAAGGGAAACAAATCTACCTTCTGCACCACGGAGGCGGATATCTCTATAATGTTAATGCCATTACCTAGCTTAAGAAGCCGTTTGACAACTGCCAACTCCAATGACTTAACATCATACGAGGTATGAGAGCCGATAATATCCGAGGCAGTTTTCCTAATAAAAAGAACTGTTCACATTGTCCACGTTTGAGAGGAAACTTCGTTTCATCAGACGCGACGTTTTTCAGGACTGCTGGAAGACGAGAAGGGCGACGTAATTTTACGGGATGGCATCACCCACATTCTGAAATAGCTCGTCGGCTGGCGGGCAGCTGTGTCAGGTCCCAGATGGTCAGTGACGCAATACCCGTAAAAACCGACTAATGTCCATGGAACCGCGATCAGTTTTAGGTATGGTCGCGGTGGTTGAGCGGTTAGACTGCTCGCCTTACACCAAGGCGAACCGGGTTCATTCTCCGGCAGGATCACTTTGGGTGTTTTCGCAAGTGGGAATCGTGCCGGACGATACCATTGGTCGGCGGGATTTCTCGGGGATCTCCCGTTTCCCCCGCCCTTGAATTCCGACGCTGCTCCATTCTCACCACATTTCACCCTCATCTACTCTCAAGACCTGATTGTTAAGAGTCACCCAAATCTCATAACGAGAGAACAGTGTACAATCCGTGACCAGAGAAAAATTAAGATACACGATTCAACATGTACATATGAAATCATTTTGGAATAACGTACATAGGCAAATTACCCTTCCAGAAAACAAACTAATGCGGCAACAGTAAAAACAAATTAAAATCACGCCACGTTGAACTAATGCGGAGGAAGCGATGCATTTGAATGGCTGGTATGGCAGGCCTGTATATGATTACGCCACGGTATGACTGAGCGTAGAAACTATTGTCCGCAACTGAGGATAATCCCAGAAGTACGCAATGTTCAATGACACTGAGTACAGTCAACAATAGGCTATATTAATATAATTTAGAAACCATAACTTGTCTGAAAGTTCTAAAATGGCCCGGCCTAAGCTATAGAGTCTTGACTAACGTAACGAAAATATCATGTTTAATAGGGTAATTATCAGAGATCCAGAAATATCGCGATTTCATTTGAGGAGAAGCTAGACATCAAACACGTGTACATTTGACTTTATGTCTTAATTGAATCGCAGTTTCTAAGACACGCCCTGANGAGAAGCTAGACATCAAACACGTGTACATTTGACTTTATGTCTTAATTGAATCGCAGTTTCTAAGACACGCCCTGAAAGAATTCGAACCAATGACTGACCTGCAAGTAAACTAGGACCGAATGCCGTTCTAGCTAGTCTGCGATGAAACTAGGACGTCTGCTAATAAAAAACTAACTGAGGCTGTAGTACACAAATAATTGTGGAGTCCAGCTTGTTGCCAAATGACTCCGCGAAATTTTCGGTTCTCTGGTAATTATTGAATTCGAGTTTTTTCAACAATACTGGTAATTTATTTCCAGGCTGAAGACTGAAAAAAAAAACGCAAACTGGATCAACTTACATACTCAGTAAGTAGAAAATTTTTTTCCATTTCCACTTCGCAGAAAAACAGAGAAAAAAAAAGTCAGGGCAGAATTTATTCAGCACTCAGCACTTCTAAAAAGTTCAGTAATTATTTCTTGGGAGTGTGCACAACCTTCGCTTGTCCTCAGCAGAAGTCACAGACGGAGTGAACTATTTTAGTTCCTCGTGAACCACCCAGCGACTCGCATGCGGTGCGCCCATCCTTCACGACACGTACTTCCCGGTGCCCGGAGGAGACGACCAGCCGAGCAGGATTCAGAGCAGCATTATTGAATTAGAGATTACCGTTAACAGACTGCCATTGTGACGAGATCCCAGACACGGCAGATCTGGAATTTCAATTTCCCTTCTCCGCTGAGAACCGGAGTGCTCGAGGCAGACAACGTGATGGGTCGCGCATGTGTGCATGCATAGATTGTATTTCTTGTACATGATATAGTGTTCGCTGTTCTCCCGGCAGTGACGTAATAGTGCACGACTTGTGAGTTCATGTACGTTATTAAAAATTGCGTCCATAGTGCCCCAATAAAATTTTTAATCCTATAGCCAGCATAAAAAAGAATATGGGAAGGATTCGCAAGCCAGTCAGAATCAAGTACCCACCTAAAAAGGAAAATTTGCACCCATGAAATGTTTGACTTCATAATTTGTCTATGCTGGTTTTGAATATGCTTTCCACATAAAAATTACTTTTAGAACGAAATATTTTATTACATATGCCGTATTCTGTAGAGCAAGCTATTTTTCTTGCGTTAATTTTCATGTTGAATTTGTTATTTGAATTTAATTTGACTGAAAAATATATAGGCCTACATAAACCACACTGTTTGGAACAATAGGCTTATCAGATTGTAATGGAAAATCTTTTAACATTTTATCAACCATATCAGGAATCAGGGCATTGTAACACTGTTCCATGCATAGAGACAGTGTTTTTTTCCTTTTAAATCATTGAATCCTTTTTATAATTAGAATGACTCAGTTTTTCTACAAAATTATTAGTAATATAATCACTTTAATGGTGAACTATAAGTATGGATACTTATAACACGAGAAAACTTTCGAAATAAAAACAAAACTGACTTTTACACAATAATGGAAACAAGTTTTCAGATTTTTGTTTCGAGCAATTTACAGTAATTAAAAATACTTAGGACGTGATTTGGCAACAGTATTTCGTGTGAAATTTCGTATTCTAACTGGTTAGTTATAGTATTACCCACAAGANTAGGACGTGATTTGGCAACAGTATTTCGTGTGAAATTTCGTATTCTAACTGGTTAGTTATAGTATTACCCACAAGACGATGCGAGATGACCAATTTAACGCCACGTTGGGATACGTTACGCGTATAAGCGTGGCTGGAGTTGGCCAGTGTTGTTGTAACGGTTGGTCCCACCAGGAACCAGCACCACTAATCCAAATTCTCACGATTTGGTAAATATGTACTCTTATTGTGCGTACTGTTAGTAGCAATATATATTATATATATACTGTTTATACATATATATGCTAGAAGCCCGTGGCCACCAAAACATTTATCCAATTTCAACTTCGTAGGCTAACGAGACTTATTTAAATCACACACACACACATATACCATATACATACTGTGTATTTATTATATGAAGTTTACGTTAATGTAGTTATAATCTTATACACGCAAGAAACAAATAACAGACTTTTGCGAATTTCTGCGAAGAATCCTGGCTGTTTCCTCATGTCTTAACAGCTTCTATTCAGTAATGCATTCAACCGTAATGAAAGTTAGGATTCCAAAATAACGTACTAAATTGTGACAACTTTGTTTTTTTTTTTTTTTTAATAAAATTTGTTTATCTGGACGATGGCCAAAGTATAGTTAAATAATAAAATATTAACTTTCTAAGTGTAAGGAAACAGGAACATAATTAAACCAAACAGTAATTTCATGTTTCTTAAAATTTTTTGTTAAATATTTATTGTAAGGACACACTTTCCACAGATTTTTAACTCTTGCAATAATTACTCATATCGAGCTATCTGGTGTATATAATTTTGCTAGTGAGTTATGCAACTATAAAACTATAAAAAATACATTTGAGATCAAAGTGTTGGGGTTAAGGGGTATGGTGCTTGCGAACTATGAATTTGAAGATCTCAACATGAACCTGATCACCCCTGATCGCAGCTACCTGATCATGGCTATAAATTTCCTGACAAGAACAATATACCTACTCTGTGTACACTTCCAGCGCATATGAATGTGAAAAAAAAACCCGTGTTTACCATAATGACGCCCAGGTAACAGAGTACCTAAGAATACAAAGATGACATTGTCGCTTATACCGCGTGCTCCAGCCACACACGCCAGAAAAATGGCGTTACTTTCAAACAACAGTCAGAACGCCGTTCACCAATGAACGCCTGTTAACTTACTCGACAACCGGTAGCCCAAACCAATAAGGAACCTTCCGCAGCGCGCAGCAGCCAATCAGAAGCAGCGCCCGTTTCCCGAACCTCGCGCAGCCAATCACGTCTACCTCACAGGAACCGCAACTCTATTTCGTTTCTGTGTACTCATATATTCTGTGCTCAGATCATGATCACCACCCTCAAAACTGTATCATTCAGTAAAATACATCTCCCCGTGATCAACAGAGATCACACGATTCATTATGACTTTTTTACCCTACTTTCCGAAGGAAGGCTATACTTCCGAGATAATCTTCTTGTCTGTGTGTTTGTGGTTGTGCACAAGTGTTTCTATTCCGTATGTGAGTTTGTGTGTGACCACCTAAAAACTTTTGCATCCGTGCACTGATATTGAACTATCTCGGTACACTTACAGAACTTAGCAAGGACACCCGAATTTTATGTTTTTCTATCTGCTGGATGCTCATTTTGAAAATAACAGCTTTAAAAATTTTTTTGTTACCTTTTCGTTATCTTAGGAGCCTTTGAACCAATTTGAACCAAAATTTGTATTTTCGTAGTACATACAGTACTGTTAGCATGGCAGTCAGAGACCCGTGTTCTCACTGGTCCTCTATGTTCGAGGATAATTTCACTTAAAAAATAAAGGTAATAGGGCTATGTGATATCTCGGGAACTATTCAATCGACTTACGCAAAGTGTGGCATACAAGTAAGACTATCGTAACCGACCCTAAAAATATTAAAATATTAAAATAGTAGCAATATAATTATTATGTTTAGAATTCTGTGGCTATCAAAGTATATATCCAATTTCAAGCGAAATTGGTAGGCTGGCAAGACTTATTACTATCATTTAGACTTACTTCAACCAAATTTTGTTTGCTGGCAGTACTTTGCTGCTCCCAAAATTTATCATTCATAGATTCTGCCCGCAGTTTTGTAAGGTAGCGAGCGTCAATTAGGATATTACGATTTTTAACGTATTTCAGAAATAACCGAAAGGAAACCCACAAACAACCCAAAAGTTCTATCAAAGATAGCATGAATTAAGTAACTTGAAGTGAGTCAGTTTGAGTGTAGCTGACATAATATCACGTTGCAGAGAACATTATGAAAACTGCTGGCTAAGTAACATAGCTCTGTCAGTGTATTCAAAGAATGCGGATATCGCAGTGTTACTGCAAAGTAATCGGGTGATATTACGCCGGCAGCTCTCAAAGTGTTAAAATCACTCCTTATACGGTCTGCAAGATGTACGTACCTAGACGAAAAAAAATAAAAGCTCTCATACTTGGCGCGATGGTCAGGCAGCGCGCCAGCTAGTTTGTGGACCGTTAATGTAAGCACTGAATTGCAGATACTTGCCGTAAAGTAGGGCCGCGGTGGTGTAGTGGTCAGACTGCTTGTCGGCCACGTAGGCAAACTGGGTTCCATTCCCCGTGGGGGCTCTCTCGGATTTTTGCATGTGGGAATCGTGCCGGAAGATGACGTTATGGTTGGCGGGTTTTCTTGGAGATCTCCCGTTTCCCTCGCTTTTTCATTCAATGCTTGCCTCACTTCACTCTCGTCGGCTCTCAAGGCCTCAATTTTAAGAGCCACCCAAATCTCATCACGCCTTATCGTAAATTTATGAAACAATTTTTTTTTTAAATACGCAATGTGGGTGTATCCTGGAAGGCTTTCAAGGTGAGACCTGTAGGGTGACAATGAATAACATAATGTGATAGAGGGGTGAATAAATGTAAGGGAGGGGAAATTAAAGATTTAATTCTGTTCCTTTTTTTGGCATTTTCAGTCAAAAATAGGACATATTAGCAAATTTATATATATACACTTCTTCTTGAATTTACGGTACGATATAGGAAAACGATAAGAGATTACACACATTCATCTGAACAAGCAAATAAAGCATACCCCCAGGGTTTCAAGGATAGTATTGTAAAGTATTATATATGCATATGTATGTATGTAAAAACTAAAACTTTTTCAAATAACAAGTCTTATTTTTTATCTTTGCGTTCGTGTTCCTTTTAACTGAGATATCTGTGAGCCACGCACACAATTTTTACACGTGGCAGATTTTTCCTTTAGTGTTCTAATGTACCTTTTATTGTGTAGTTTTATTATACAGTATTTTGAATCTCTTATGGATATCTTGTTTTTATAGATGGGATTGTACTTAATGTTTTTTATTTTTTCGAAACTTATAGTGTTTTAATTTTTAAGTGCTAACTTTCCTGTATAGGTTAATTTTCTTAAATTTTTGGTTTTTTATGTGCTGGTTACTTGCTATAATAAATTTTTGAGGGACACAAGAATGTGTCACTATCACTATCATTTATTTTATCTTCTACGTTACCATTCGTGTAGAATGTGGGGCCACACACTCGGGTGAAGTGCCCCGTAACAACACTCAGCTTTCAACGGAGGAAGATGCAGAGAACACGGTTTACGTGGCAGTAGAACTTGCATGTGTTAATATTTTCGTATCAAAGCCGACAATAACTTTTTGTCGCAGAGAAAAATTGAAATGCTGTCGCGAGGGCAGAATGTGTTAATTTTCGCCTTGCCGGCACGAGGAAGTTGGAAATGTGGTACACACGCCCTCCGGAGGAAGGTTTGCAACAGAGGTTGGGGGACGCTGCCGTGTCAGTGTCGGCATGTCCACCGAACATTTGTTGGGCTCACGTCAATACCCGCCACGGGAANCCTCAAAACTGTATCATTCAGTAAAATACATCTCCCCGTGATCAACAGAGATCACACGATTCATTATGACTTTTTTTACCCTACTTTCCGAAGGAAGGCTATACTTCCGAGATGATCTTCTTGTCTGTGTGTTTGTGGTTGTGCACAAGTGTTTCTATTCCGTATGTGAGTTTGTGTGTGACCACCTAAAAACTTTTGCATCCGTGCACTGATATTGAACTATCTCGGTACACTTACAGAACTTAGCAAGGACACCCGAATTTTATGTTTTTCTATCTGCTGGATGCTCATTTTGAAAATGACAGATTTTAAATGTTTTTTGTTACCTTTTCGTTATCTTAGGAGCCGTTGAAGCAATATGAACCAAAATTTGTATTTAAGTAGTACATACAGTACTGTTAGCATGACATTCAGACATACGTGTACTCACTGGTCCTCTATGTTCGAGGATAGTTTCACTTAAAAAATAAAGGTATTAGGGCTATGTGATATCTCGGGAACTATTCAATCGACTTACGCAAAGTGTGGCATACAAGTAAGACTATCGTAATCGATCCTAAAAATATTAAGTACATCGAACTATTTTTTTGAAATGGCAGCAATATAATTATTATGTTTAGAATTCTGTGGCTATCAAAGTATATATCCAATTTCAAGCTAAATTGGTAGGCTGGCAAGACATATTACTATTATTTAAACTTTCTTCAACCAAACTTTGTTTTGCTGGCAGTACTTTGCTGCCCCCAAAATTAATTATTCATAAATTCTGCCCGCAGTTTTGTAAGGTAGTGAGCGTCAATTTGGGATATTACGATTTTTAAAATATTTCAGAAATAACCGAAAGGAAACTTACAAACAACCCAAAAGTTCTATCAAAGATAGCATGAATTAAGTAACTTGAAGTGAGTAAGTTTGAGTGTAGCTGACATAATATCACGTTGCAGAGAACCTTATGAAAACTGCTGGCTAAGTAACATAGCTCTGCCAGTGTATTCAAAGAATGCGGATATCGCAGTGTTACTGCAAAGTATTCGGCTGATATTACGTCGGCAGCTCTCAAAGTGTTAAAGTCGCTCCTTATACGGTCTGCAAGATGTACGTACCTAGTCGAAAAAAAAAAATAAACGCTCTCAAACTTGGCGCGATGGTCAGGCAGCGTGCTAGCTAGTTTGTGGACCGTTATTGCAAGCACTGAATTGCAGACACTTGCCGTAAAGTAGGGCCGCGGTGGTATAGTGGTCAGACTGCTTGTCGCCCACGTAGGCGAACTGGGTTCCATTCCCGGTGGGGGCTCTCTCGGATTTTTGCATGTGGGAATCGTGCCGGAAGATGACGTTATGGTTGGCGGGTTTTCTTGAGGATCTCCCGTTTACCTCACCCTTTCATTCAATGCTTGCCTCACTTCACTCTCGTCGGCTCTCAAGGCCTCAATTTTAAGAGCCACCCAAATCTCATCACGCCTTATCGTAAATTTATGAAACAATTTTTTTTTTAAATACGCAATGTGGGTGTATCCTGGAAGGCTTTCAAGGTGAGACCTGTAGGGTGACAATGAATAACATAATGTGATAGAGGGGTGAATAAATGTAAGGGAGGGGAAATTAAAGATTTAATTCTGTTTTTTTTTTTGGCATTTTCAGTCAAAAATAGGACATATTAGCAAATATATATATGTATATATATATATATATATATATATATGTACACTTCTTCTTGAATTTACGGTACGATATAAGAAAACGATAAGATATTACACACATTCATCTGAACAAGCAAATAAAGCATACCCCCAAGGTTTCAAGGATAGTATTGTAAAGTATTATATATGCATATATATATACATATGTATGTATGTAAAAACTAAAACTTTTTCAAATAACAAGTCTTATATTTTATCTTTGCGTTCGTGTTCCTTTTAACTGAGATATCTGTGAGCCACGCACACAATTTTTACACGTGGCAGATTTTTCCTTTAGTGTTCTGATGTACCTTTTATTGTGTAGTTTTATTATACAGTATTTTGAATCTCTTATGGATATCTTGTTTTTATAGATGGGATTGTACTTAATGTTTTTTAGTTTTTCAAAACTTATAGTGTTTTAATTTTTAAGTGCTAACTTTCCTGTATAGGTTAATTTTCTTAAATTTTTGGTTTTTTATGTGCTGGTTACTTGCTATAATAAATTTTTGAGGGACACAAGAATGTGTCACTATCACTATCATTTATTTTATCTTCTACGTTACCATTCGTGTAGAATGTGGGGCCACACACTCGGGTGAAGTGCCCCGTAACAACACTCAGCTTTCAACGGAGGAAGATGCAGAGAACACGGTTTACGTGGCAGTAGAACTTGCATGTGTTAATATTTTCGTATCAAAGCCGACAATATCTTTTTGTCGCAGAGAAAAATTGAAATGCTGTCGCGAGGGCAGAATGTGTTAATTTTCGCCTTGCCGGCACGAGGAAGTTGGAAATGTGGTACACACGCCCTCCGGAGGAAGGTTTGCAACAGAGGTCGGGGGACGCTGCCGTGTCAGTGTCGGCATGTCCACCGAACATTTGTTGGGCTCACGTCAATACCCGCCACGGGAATGCGCCGGAAATATGGATTCTTTCGTCGCACGATGTTGCCGCCGGGTCGACGGTCACGAATAAAGAAGAATGGGCGCCGTTCTTCCCTCCTCTTCGATGCTGGCTGGCATTTCCAGTCCCGGATGTAAGGAAATTCTCCTTTTTGCAACTTCTGACCTGGGTCCTTTTTTTTTTTCAAAGGTTGGTATTGATTGGACGTGGCTAACCCGCGGGTTGACCGGGCCGGCTGCTGCCTGGAAGAGAGAGAGAGAGAGAGAGAGAGAGAGAGAGAGACAGAAAAAAAAGTACCATGCGACAAGGGGTCGATACACGATGTGAAAATATGTTCGTGTTTGGTATCAAATGTGTTTTTTTGTGGCAGTGTATATAAGTGGTGAACAGGAGAAGCGTGGAACATGGCCGAAAGTATTTGTGTCTCCAAACACATCCTTTTCTGTTTTAGTAGCAACAGCAGGGTCGGATGGTGAGCGATCATGGTACGATATATGCTATTTACCGTTGCTAGTTACTTCCTAGCTCACAGGTCATGCATAAAATGCAGTTTGCTCGCTATGACTCATAATAATAAATCATATTTCAGGGTCTCAATTCACAGTGAATTTTTTTTCGGAGATACCCTTCTGTACGGAGTTGAGCAACAAGTCGTTTTACATTGGCCTTACACTTACATGGGTCCATCCCATATGTTGGAATACACAGTGAAAAGCANTAGCAACAAGTCGTTTTACATTGGCCTTACACTTACATGGGTCCATCCCATATGTTGGAATACACAGTGAAAAGCAAGCAACCATCCTTCATGTCACTTTGTTTCATGTGTGTGGTGTAGTGAACTGTAGCATTATACTTGTACACGAGTTTGGGCAATGACACATTTTGCCACACAATAACCTGCCGATTCTCTCGATGACAGATGCCTAGTGTATGATACGTGCCTTCATCGAAACCTGGCACTTTTCGTCGTATATTTTTTTGTTGACAAAATCAGACTGTAGATTGGCCGGGGTACGGTTTCCGAACAAAATGTTCTACATTGCTTTTGCCACACTACATGCATTCTTCTACTTGACTTACTTGGCCCGACGAATTTAAATATGTTGATATCATCACAAATTACATAAACATACAGGATATCCGAAAAGTATTTTCCTGATTACAAACTTTATCCGCTATTTGTAAGATATATGTGAAACTGGTGCCAAATGATGGCAAACTAACCAATGTTTTTTTCTCACAGGTTTCAGTAACGTGGCTGTAGTGCAGCAGTTGCAGTGTCCAAGAAACCAGACATGTTCACAAATCTGGAAAAAGTTGAGTGTGTCCTCTAGTACCACGAGATTCGGTCTCCAACAACAGCGCAGAGGAACTTTCAGACAACGTAGGGGAAAGGTGCTGCCCGATGTCAAGAGCATTAGGTCATGGTATGACAAGTTCAAGAACACAGAATCTGTTGCTGACTTATCGAGAACTGTCCGACCATCAACCTCAGCTGAAGGGTGGAAGCAGTGAGACAGTCTTTTTTTTTGCGAAGTAGGGGCAGCGGTGGCGTAGTGGTCAGGGCGCTCGCTCCCACCACGGCGATCCGGGCTCGATCCCCGGCGGGTTCACTCCCGGATTTTCGCATGTGGGAATCGTGCTGGACGATGCCACTTGCCGGCGGGTTTTCTCGGGGTACTTCCGTTTCCCCCGCCCTTGCATTCTAGCGCCGCTCCATTCTAGGGTCTCATTTCGGTCATGTCCGGGGATGACGGTCACCTACGGGTCCCAGCTGGAAATACCGTCATTCGGAGGGTGTTGCCTTGCCCTGGGTGCACTCCCCACAAGCCATTATTATTTTTGCGAAGTCCCAAGAAATCAGTGCGTAGGGCCTCACGTGAATTACAGATGCCAAAAAGTTATCTTAATGTTATCTTACGCAAACGTTTATTGTTTCGTGAATACAAAGTTCAAATTGTTCAGTCTTTGTTGCCCAATGACGCCACGCGTCGGCATGACTCTGCAGTCGAAATGTTATCACGTATCGACGGCGATAATGGCTATCTCAAACATGTTGCTTTTTCTGACGAGACTACCTATTTTTTTGTCAGTGGTGTAGTGAACCGGCATGACGTGCGTATTTGGGGTTCAGTGCCCTCTGATGAGGTGTCAGAGTATACCAGAAGCAGCCCAAAGGTGAATGTTTGGTGCGCGCTTTTGCATGACAAAAATATCGGACCATTCATTTTCGGTAAGGGTTCCATCACAACTCCAGTGTATCTGGACATGTTGCAATTGTTTGCTGTTCCTCAGTTGCTTGAGTATCACCCAGAGTCATTTCTCAACAAAACGGTTCACCGCCTCATTGGGGTTTGGAGGTTCGTGCCTATCTTGATACGACTTAGGTCGTGATGGCTCGACATATCCCCATTAGATTCTTTTCAGGCCATCGCTGCTATTCAGTGGTGTATTCGCTGAAAAGTTATGTGAGAATGTACAAGTGATGGTTTTCTGTAATTAAAATAACACTTTAAGTCTATTAAATAACTGCAATTATTGGTTATAAATAAAATTAAGTTTTACTTCGCAAGTGGCAAATCGTTTTAAGGGCACACACACATGGAAAATACACACATAAGGACCTAAACAATTAGTAGCGCAAATGTTTCACTTGATTTTATCTTTTCTTCGTAAACGAAATTTTGAAGCATGTTCACGAACACTTCATTTGTTTACACAAGAAACGGCTAACTGAAGTGCGAAATTCACACTAATTGTAGTGACTGTGACCTCGTTGCACTCCAAAAACTGGGAACATTTTTGCACAAAAGCACTGATGCGTTTTTGTTGGAATAATTAGATATTTATGTATTTATAATTACTACACTAACTTCCACGATTCTAGTAAAACTGTTCAGTATCGAAGTTACTTTTTTTTTTAAATTGTTTTGGTGCTTTTTGGTAGTTCTGATTAAACGTAACGTCATTTGACATAAAAGGATGATTTTAATTCTTGTTAAATATTGTGTTACTTTTGCACACCACACTCACCAAGCAGACCACATTCGCGACGNTTTTAATTGTTTGTTTTGGTGCTTTTTGGTAGTTTTGATTAAACGTAACGTCATTTGACATAAAAGGATGATTTTAATTCTTGTTAAATATTGTGTTACTTTTGCACACCACACTAACCAAGCAGACCACATTCGCGACGCACACCTCAGACTTAGTCAGTCATAGACCAGTCACGCCTAAATCATACCTCACGTATTCAGAAACGTATCTCAAACACACATAATATACTGATTATCCGCCTACCATACTCGTACTATATACCTATATATCCACCTTTTTCAGACTATATACACACCGCATACTGTCCATAAACCAACAAAACTGCAAACATGCTACTACCATATCCAGTATTAAAAAAATGTTTCATGCTTGCATACTACAGGAGAATATTATAAAATAACACAAATAATAGCAAATATATTAAACTATGGCACTAGTCTAAGAAACAGAACATATATTACCGAAAGTAGCATTATTCTGCTTGCAGCTACATTAGTTGCACACATCGACCAACCTTATCGACTGTAGAATCAGTGTGGCGGATTATGGGTTATCTACAGTTCCTATGATGATGTTCGTNCATCGACCAACCTTATCGACTGTAGAATCAGTGTGGCGGATTATGGGTTATCTACAGTTCCTATGATGATGTTCGTACGCATTTTGATTGAAGCAGTACCAATTCTTACTTCGAATTAATTTTGATGCGCTTGTAGTTTACAGCAAAGCCCAGCACACACAAATAGGAACTTCGTCGTAGTTTTTGAAGTCAGACAGACAAGACCGTGATGCGATGGCGTGATTTCACTGTGCTTGGAATTCAATCGGGCATTATCCACTGCCTACAATATTTGTATATTCACTGTTGACAATGGATAAAGTCCAACTGAATTACGAATACAGGGACTTGGTAGCCTTCTTCGGGTCATCAACTGGTCATTTTTGCTGTGGAGAGTACTTTCGGAGTGTGGGATAGTTTTTTTANAACTGAATTACGAATACAGGGACTTGGTAGCCTTCCTCGGGTCATCAACTGGTCATTTTTGCTGTGGAGAGTACTTTTGGAGTGTGGGATAGTTTTTTTAAACATATTCATTATGCCAATACCTCTCATACCGTTAAAGTATGAGCAGGTGAATGGTCCTTATTACAGGCCATGGCCAATTACTTCCTCGCTCCTACTAGTCCACGTACTTGGTTTCATCTCTAATGCTGCTGCTTTAGATGGGATGCTGAGCCATAATCAATTAACCAAATATTGCCATTCGATTTATTTCGTCGATGTTAGTTTGGTTCCATCTTGCATTGGTGTCTACCAGTAGAGGCATTCTGTATGCATTGGGGTGTACTAATTTGTTAAAAACAATAATATGTTTGCTTTCAGATTCTATAAATTTTAAACATTGAGACCTGCATTAAAACAGAGAATAGAAAATAGCCGTTAAATGTAAAACAGTTGGTTGCAACGTCAGGATCATCATAATGGTAATCCTCACCTCAGTTCAAGAATAGTGATGACATAAAATACTTGCGAAATTCCCACACAGCAAATAAATACACTTACACAAACCACCTCTTACATTGAAGAAGTTCTCTCCAGATGCGCGTGCAACAGAACACAGAGTAACACTACAAGAATTCATTCATTAAGCAATCAGTGCAGGTAAGTATCCATGCAAAACCGTCACAATTATAATAATAGATATTAAATGGGAAGTTTGGCGCAGGATTCATGATTCGGAGCTCAGAGCCACCAGCCAACTTGCTTGACGAGGCTGCCGCAGCCGGCGGCCATGTTGTGATAGCACCCAATCACCATATTGGATCTTGGTCACCTTGACCTTGTCCATGTGCTCGTGACCTTGAATGACCTTGAACCCAATTAAAAAAAATCGCAATAATCTAAAAAAAAATTCTAAAAATTGAGTAACAATGTTACTCTACCTTACTCCTCGTTAACCCCATCAAACCTAATAAACTCCCCACCCCCCACCCTCAACCCTCCAAATAATAATTTTTTTGAAATAATCGAGTAACATACAACATTAAACTCACACTCATCCCATTACCTTCACCTCCCCNAAATTTAAAAAAAAATCTTAAAATTCGAGTAACATATAACATTAGATCCTCCTTACCTTACTCGCCCCTCTACCACCAGCCCCTCATCCACCTCTCCACAAAAATTAATAATTGTCCTTACGCAACAAAAATTATCCCTCCACCCATACCAATCAATGGTTTCTGTCGATTGGGCACTACATTACGACTTTAAGACATATTTGTCCAGTATTGGACACTATATAATTTACTAATTATTTCTTTTTTAGTATCTACCACCAGATAGCTCCCATTTCGTGCATTTCCAGGACCAAGATCTCGGTGACAACGCATGCATTCTTCGTCTTGACCGGCCTGGCCAAGGCGAATTTGCAATACGCATCGATGACTATCATTACAAGTCAGCTGATATCGCGTGCGGAAGAAGAACCGCGGCGTCAAGTTTGGGGTGCAGGAACAATCAGTTACGAGCTAAAGTGGACTGTCGCCATGTTGCAATTAGATGGATGGAGCATTGTAATGGCGACCAGCACACCGCCATACTGGGCCGTATGGCAGACCTTGTGCTCACCACTCATGTGTGACGCCTATCTGGCAACGACTCAGCGTCATGAGCCGGCAGCCATCTTGAAAAAACCTTTGGCTATATAAGCAACGACAGCCGGTCCCATCGCCAGTCTTCCAGTCTGCATATGCGATGGTTGCAAGAAGTTTACTGGTCTCACAGCCAGCAGAGTACCAGTTCGAAGTCGATGACTTCAGCGTATCTGAATGAGAGGAAATTGACTTGCTTCCAGATCCTCGCCCAGTGGAAGATGTCGACCGCAGCATGTTATGATGAACAGCTATGGTCTGGATTTACTTACAATATCTCCAGAGCCCTCAGGAAATCAGTATAGCTGCTACAAAAAAATTTTCCAAGAAGAAGGGGTTCCCCCCCCTAAAAAGCAACTTAACTGCACGACAAAGATAAAAACCCTGAGTAGGTGATAACATACTATAATTTCAAAACCTACTGAAATAAAGTTATGCATGAGTGTGGTACGATGACAAGAAAAAATAAATGAACCTTATATTTTCTGATTAAACTAAGTACACTGATTTTCAGAAAAACAGAAAATATTCTCATAAATAACGATATTACCAATGTAATTAAAACTACCTGTTAAAATTATCTATATCGATTATTTCAAAAGTATGACACATCTGGCCTATACGAAATAATATTTTGCGAGGAAGCTAACAAAAATCTTTATCTCACCTGAGGATATGTAAAAAATCGCTCGAGCTCGTTCATGTATACTGCCAAGATAATTACGAAAGTGTTACTTACAAGGACGAAGACGGCGATAAATTCAACATTATCACAGACTTTCTCAGCAAAAACAGCAGTGAAACACAGCGATGAACCGAAGAATATAGTAGATGACGAGAACATCGACATTTTATAGGACGATCCGGACAGACTGGTTAGTATGCTGATACTCCTGTCCTTTTCATAAGGAGTTGTAAATAATTAGCACACCGACGAATCTATTTCGATCATCAAAGAATTGAAGGAGTGACGTTATATACAAAGAGTCGATTACGAATCATATGTGCACTATATTTGGCAGAGAGACACAAGTACCATCGATGCAAAGTCATAATTCTTGGCTTATTTCAAGCAGGCCTCGTCGAAATTATAACATATACCCTAGGAAACAGGGGCTTAAAATATATGTTGATCATCATCCGTGTACGAAAATTCGTCGGGGCCAAGTCAGTCAAGTCGAAGAATGCATCTGGTATCACAAACGTAATGACCAAAGAAATATACAATTAAAAGTTCCAGGTTTTGATGAAGGCACATATAATATACTGTTATTTTACATTCAGCAATCGCAAGGCATCTGACATTGAGAAAATCAGCAGGCTATTGTTTGGCAAAATGTTTTATTGCCCAAACTCGTGTTGAAGTATAATGTTACTATATTTCACTACACCACACAGACGAAACCCAATGACATGAAGCATGACTTTTTTCTTTGTAGTGTGTATTATATCACAAATGAGAGCACCCCATGAAAGTGTTAAGCCAGTGTAAAATAACTTGTTTCAAAATTACGTACAGAAGGGTATCTCCGAAAAAAGGTTCTGTGNGAAAGTGTTAAGCCAGTGTAAAATAACTTGTTTCAAAATTACGTACAGAAGGGTATCTCCGAAAAAAGGTTCTGTGTGAATTGGGAGATCGAACTCTGACGTATGGCCCGTATACATGACTACATACCGAGTATCAACTGTCTGAAATATTCGATCGATGTACAGACTCATGGTAGCTCGTAAATAGAGGAGATCTGATAGATCCAGTCTACAAGGTTCCTCGACAAGTATAATATTAAAAATATTCTAAAATGGTGAAAAGAAGGGTCGTAGGTTTAGTGCTGGGGTTTTACAGCACTGTGATTTATGACTCCCTGAAGCTTAAAAGAAGTGTGTAAATATTTTTTAAAAGACGTATGTTTCTGCATTTAGTGGATATTCTTTACATTTTTAATTGGGTTGTGTGGTTTGTTTCATGTTTACCCTATGTATGTGGACAAAAGGAAAGTACAAAACTTTGTAATATTAATAAATTTTCTTACCCAGACAAGATTAGAACTTGCACCCTAATGCACNACCCAGACAAGATTAGAACTTGCACCCTAATGCACATCAACTCACGATGTACATCTTCTGATGAATAGAAAGCTTGAAACCCCTTGCTCTGTGGAAGATCTATTCAAGGCAAATGACAGCCGTTCTGGCTACCAAATTATGGACATCACAAGCAATTTAATTTTTAAATCATTTAAGTAGTACATTTTACTTTGTAGGTCCTGGGCACGTAATAATGAAAATAGCATTTAAATTAATAATACACAGTTAGCAAGATGATTAAGGGCTCTACTTGGCTCACGCGTGAAGTGCATTGCAGAGGTTCGGTATAAAAAACGTAATTCAGAAAGGGTGGAGTACACCGAAAAAAACACATTTAAGAGTACCGTTTCGTGCCCAGATATATGTTTCCAGTTCTCATTTTTAACTCCTAGGATAATTTTTTTAGGCGTGACAATGGCTAAAACGGGTGTTTTCAAAATTTTGAACAGAAACTTTAGGGTTTATCTTTATATACGCATTATACATCTTTATTAGCATGTCATAAAAATATAAGTTCACCGCTTAAAGTCACGTTCAGGCGAGTCGCCACGGAATGACTGCACGACATTTGATACGCCTTGCGCGTAGAGGCGATGGCTGATTTCTTACCTGATCCTGATTTCCTGAACAACGGTTACGACGAAATGTTAATCCCAACCGACCTATCATTAGGCGTGCCCATGAGCTTTTTTTTTATTTTATACTTTTGGCTTGGGTTCGACATGATTTTCTCGCGGTATCTCCAACCGCATATCACTGGTTTAGTATTATATAGATCATGTCAAATAAATTGATGTAAAACGACAGACGCAACGCAGATGTATAAGGGAAAAAATGCAAATACAGTTCTTACACATTTTTTTGCGGATGGTGGATGGACTGAAAAAATGAAAGGAAGGAAAAAAACTGGATGTCATCGGAAATTTTTTAAATTGTGGAACAGGGACCTTGCTGTTATGACTGCAAATTGGCTCGGTATTTGAATAGGAGAAGGGGAGGGGGAAACGAATTTTGACAAAAAACCACACGCATAAAAGTTTCTGTGGAACTAAATGCATATAAAAATATGCTTGACTACGTTATGGCGGGATCAGAGTTTCTTGTATTTGCTGTTTTCTGGTAACTATGTGAATATCGACCTTCCAGAGCACAGGAACAGTACTGAAAACCAGTAGAATATAAAAACATTTAGGCCTAATATTTATTAGACCATAGACTATCAGGATAGCTCGGGCTGCCATTAGAAATGTAGATTACTCCCGTTTACAATTGCGAAATCGTAGTTCATAAACAGACTATTCTTGAGTACGAATTTTCTGTTATCTCGAATATTTTCAGTGAATACATTAATTCGTCACGTCCATATGTCTGTCCAGGGGTTACGATACAAACACGCCATATAAGTCCCAACCGTGCTAAAGCACTGGTCCGTATTGATTTTTGCAGTTTCATGCGAAGATTACCCAAAAAGTGTTGATAACGTCTTAGTGAACTAGGCCACGAAAGTCGTCAATGTTCTTATAATTATTCATCTCGTACAATAATCATACGGCATTTAAAAATCTGTCACTTTACTATAATAGCACATATGTTTCCAAAGGTCTTCGAAAGAGATTTGATAGATCAAAATAACGCATTTTAGATGTCAACTATTTGAAACATGGTAGTTACGAAATAATGTTAGCTGTAGTGCGCTGCACGCCTACATATTTATACACACGTAAGGTGCTATCTAAAGCGACTGCTGTTGTGTATAAATGTATAAATGTGCAAGATTGGTAAATTACTGCAGACAGTTCGACTTATACTTTTGTTTTTTAAGCACAGCTGAATTAAGACATGTACAGTAGTCAATTTTTAAATGCTTCTTGCTGTATGTAAATGTTAACATCCAAACAAACGAGGCGTACGTTATTTTTAATACTTTGTGGTTGCATTTACTGACATTCAAGATAATCTAGAATGAGTCACATATGACCACCATTACAGAAGCAGCACTTATGTTGGTCTCAGTTTTTTACGCTCTCCACCGTCCAGCTGGTGCAATGTTACACGGTACACGCCTAATACAGTCTGTTGACGGCGTTTTCACACTTTTTTATTCAAAATTTGGAAAAATCACCCCATGTACGTCGTTTTAGGTTGTTTCCCAAAAATGTCATGTATCACAGGCGTTTTATACTTATTTTAACATTAAATTATCTCATTTTTGGTAAAATTGAACTTTTACTTATATTTTATACATAAATTGTATCATTTCATTTATAATTAATAGGAATAAAAACAGAGAGAACATAGGTGTGCTGATAATGCCTTGTAAGAAGTAGTTCTTCTGCAGAATATTATTATTCTGAGTGCGCTCATACGCGGTGCGTAGTCCATTTAGTGTAATATTTCAGATTTGGTTAAGCTTTGTTTGCATGAGGCGGAGGAATACGGGGCCACGGTGGTGTAGTGGTCAGACTACTAGCCTCCTACCTAGGAGAACCGGGTTCGATTCCCGGTGGGGTCGCTCCCGGGTTTCCGCATGTGGGACTCGTGCCAGACGATGCCGCTGGCCTGAGGGTTTTCTCGAGGATATCCCGTTTCCCCCGCCCTTGCATTTCGTCGCTGCTCCACCCTCAGCTCACTTCACCCTCATGGGCTCTCAAGACTTCGCTGTTAAGAGCCGTCCAAATCTCTTCACTTCACTCCGCGGAAGAATACCTTTGTTTTTAGTAGTCTCATGAAAAATGAGTGAGTTTAATAGCCTGTAAGCTAGACCTCACACTATTATGTACAACCACCCAAGTGTTATAAGTTCTTTGTTGGTTGCTTGGTGTCACATCGGAAGGCGATGGTTGGGAACAGAGTATATAAATACACAGAGACGAAATAGTGTGGCGGTTGCTTTGATGTGGGCGTGCCCATACTCTGATTGGCTGGGCGAGGACTTGGGAACGGGCCTTGTGTCTGGTTGGCTATTGCGTGCTGCGAAGGGTTCTTTATTGGCTGGGCTGTCGGCTGGCGAGTAGGTTACCAGGCGCTGATTGATGAACGGCGTTCCGACATTTTGCTGGCCAGTGACGCCATTTTCCCTGGCGTGTGCCGATGTAGATCGCTGTTCAAGCGGCTCTATTCTAAAGTACTGTATGGTTTGGGTGTGCGTTTTGTGTCATATTTATTATTGGCTTACGGTTCTCCGGAATGCGTGAGATAACGTATGGAGAAATTTGCAAAAGTAACATATGTACAAGTACACGTTTTTTTTTATTCTAACTTGTTCCGAAAGGCGTCCGCAAAATTTTCAGGTCTCAGGTTGTTGGTTGGGACAGGAAAATTCCGCGTGTTAAAAAACGCGTTTAGGCTAGACTCCACTGCCCTGCGTAGTTTTGAGTCTCAGCTTTATGTTAATTGACTGTTGCCCCAGTGAGTAGTCAGTTTTACCTCAGGCCAGGTGGCACGGGATATTGTCCTCGTATCTCTGTAGGTATGTTATTGGCTCAAGAGTTCACCTGGGCGTGCCTGATAAACTGCGATCCAACTGCAAACTTACCAGACGTGGACGTGTTTTTGAGGTCTAGCTTTTCCTAAATTTTCCAGTCCCTAGTTATTGGCCTCTTTCTGAGTGAGAAGCTGTTTTCCAGTAGGACGAGGTCAATACTGGGCGTCAGTTAATTTGTATACTGAGGGCTAAGGTGAGTTACGAAACTCGTTAACCAATCGTGAATGAAAAACTAAGTCACAATATCTTCAAGTTTAGATAAGAATAATTTTTGCGAATAATAATTTCCCTGTTATGTCAGAAATTACAACTGATTTCTCTTCGATGGCTTAACACTTTGCGATCCGTACATATTCACTAGCAAAGAAGACATTCTATACGTTTTGGTCACTATTGCTGGAACAACACTTTTATTGGTCTTTAACGAGCACACTTGCTGTTCTGTTTAACGTTCATTACCGGCTATCAGACAATGAAATGCGGAGTTAACTGTTTTCCAGTTTAAGTGTCCTTAAGTACATACCGAAATTTGCAGGCAACCGTATTAATTTCTGCGGGGTCTATTTTTGTTCTAGAAATTAATTGTTGGCAGGCTAAGGTGTTTTTGTATCAATGACGGAACAGCATATTTATAGGTTTAAAAGGACAGAGAAAATTTTTTTGTAGCGTTACCCGAGTTTCATTTAAGTTAAGTTTTACTTGACAAGGTGTTGCAGCTAAGGGCGAAATTAGTATAATTGAAATGTGTCTTTCTCATTGTTAATATAATTCGCGTGGACCCTTGTATACATTTATACTTTTGAAGTGCGAAATATTCTGTGATAAAAATACATTTATTACTATTGTTATAAAATTCCAGCTACTCCTCATCGTGTAACAGTTTTAAATGATTTCTTGGAATAAAACATATTATGAGGAAAGTAATAAAATTGCATGTTAGGCGCCAGTGCACGAACAATGCGCACGGTTAATAATTGCCAGCATTCTGGATAATCCCTTTACCGTTCTGTTATGCGGGCACCCTGCTGTGCAGAACAAAGGCATTCTCATTCACTGTCGAGCCTGGGTATATATGTCAAGGACCCACATTTTTTTTTGTGATACTGCTACACGTGAACATAATATCCAAGAAGCACGTGTTCGGTTTTGTCGGGTTCTTAAACTTTTAAATATTTATCACTATGAATGATAATTTATAAGTTGCAATACCATACAAAATCATGATTTTACTATTTTCTTTAACACTTTCCACACAGTGCTAATTTATGTATAGGCTGTTCACGGTAAAGCGAACACTTTTGAGGCTCTAGTTAATTTTTTCCTATCAGTAAATGTTTATCCTTTCACCATTTTTTTTCTTTTTTAAATAATGCTATATAAGTAAAAAACAGGGTGCATATATTTCACCGGACTCAAAAGTTAACGTCTTAGCCTACAATAATATATATATTTATTGACTATTATTTGCAAATGAGAGGGCTTCAAAAAGTGCTCACTTTACCGTGAATAGCATACCGGAATCATCACTTCCAACAGGCTCTATGGGAAACGTGCCATGCCATGTCATGCGAATGCCACTCAGTGTACCCGTTAAAATATATGCAATGTAGGGGCAGTTTCATTGTTCAAAGGTTGATTACAAATGCGTTCACTTTGCCGTTCATAGCTTTGATTAAATAATGAGACAGTGTTGCACTACCTATAACACTGCATCGATAATTAGAGGAACGGCAATTTCGGGAAGTCAACTGAGATCAAAACAAGTTTCAATCATGTGTACATTTGATTTCTTGCCTCTATTGGACCACAATTTGTTATACACGCCCGAGACTTCATTCAACCAATAACGAACCTGCAAGGAAAACAAGGATCGAATCCCGTACTACGTGGTCTGGGGTTAAACTTGAGCAAGAAACAGCCAATGTATAACTAACATAAGCGCAAGTCCACACATGTTTGTAGAGTATAGCTTGTTGCCGAATGAACCCGTGACCTCTAACCATAATACACATACTAGTAATACAAATATAAATCGTAAGATGTGATTATTTTATTAAAATTTTTAAATACCCAATGGTATTAATTTAAACAATTAAAGGAATAATTCCATTTATTTTGTTCTATGTAAATTACCTGCTGAAGAAATTAAAAACAATATTGATTAAGTCTTTGCATTTTGGGCCTATAATCCAACTTTCGGAAGGAATTATGAAAAAAGCCCCATGTTTTAAACCTTTTATTAAAATCAGAATGCATAAATTGGTTACCCTTAGAAACAGTTTTAATTTGGTTTAATACATTTAAAAGGACACATTTGCATAATTTTAATATATATACGCTTTTCTGCCAATTTAAATGCATTCCTCCATTTACGTATGGTTAATAAGCCATTAGTTGCATTATAACGTCGTTATTTTGCTTGTATCGACAGTTCATGTAACGGGTAAGAACAGGAAACTTGCCAGGGCTTTCAAAAGTCCTCAGCTATTCTTGAACCAACTATAGTTTACAAAGTTGCAAAATAAGGGAACGTAACGCGTGATATATTTGAGACAATGCACACGCCTGTTACACCTTGTCCACGTGCACGGGCCATAGAATAGAAGGATTGTATACGTTCTCCTTAATCACGTGTGCAAAGTTGGGCGGACGACGTTGTCTTGTGTTGGAGTAGCACTTCGTCGTTGCTACGCCGGTAGGAGAGGGGGGATGTTGACGTACCCGGCCTTGCACNCACGTGTGCAAAGTTGGGCGGACGACGTTGTCTTGTGTTGGAGTAGCACTTCGTCGTTGCTACGCCGGTAGGAGAGGGGGGATGTTGACTTACCCGGCCTTGCAAGAGCAGCCGTATCGCAACGTTCCACGCCGCTGACTTGCGTGAAAGGTGCTCACTTCCTTACCGACATTACAGCTACACGTGCTGCTGTAAAGTTCATTCATTCGCGACCTCCGTCGCTTAAGCCGATGAAAGCTCGTCAGTGGCACTGCTAATGGAACACAAGCTCTTCTCCACCAACCCCCTTCTGCGCGTTGCGATAGCTGAAGCAAAGGAGAGTCGTACACAATTCATTGGCATGGAAGTTCCCGTTTCATTGTCTGGAGGCAGGATGGACTCCAACGCCGAGATTTCTTAGAGGAAAAAGGGAAGTGGTGCAGTTACGGGAGATAATTAGGGTGACACGCCGCGCTTCCCAGAAGTTAAAGATTTACATTTGAGTATTTAAAAATTAACTACATTTGTAATTTGATCACATTCACATACTATTTAAAAGTCGGTAAAATTTTGAGATAACAAACGTTAACACTTTCAACTTTATGCTCGTATAGAGTAGAGTACTAAAATTGTCTCAGTTATAAACTCTCATATATGAGGCTACTTAATTTTCGTGCTTTAACTTGGCAAGCATAGAGCACAAAATAAAATATTTGTCCTTCGAAAGTTTTTATTCGGCTAAATAAAACCACTCAACAATAAAATAGGTACCTGAGCATGATTGACTAATAACCACTATAGCCACAAGCAGGGCCAGTTCTATTGGTGCAGGTGAAGCTGGCCACTCCCCTCCAACCACAGCGGGCCAGTAACAGACATTCGTCGGTACAGTTGGTGAGTTCTGATTGGGTGATAATAGTGAAGCCGTGATGAAAGCCACCGCCAACAGCCAATGAAATGTTTATGTCTTCACGGGAACATATACACGTTTCCCATCAAGCATGTTGAAAGTGATGATTCCAGTACATAAATTACCACAGTGTAGAAAGTGTTAAAATATGAAACAAAGTGTGTTCTTAACTTGTGTGGAGTCTAAATACTTAGCTCTTATCGCTATATCTTCGGGTGGTCTAAAAGAGTATTCTTCAGGCGTGCTTTTCCAAGTGAAATGTTGTCATGAATTCATTACACAGATCATGCATGCAAAAAGTAATTTCCGCTGAAACTCATTGTTTCTTCTTGTACGGCCATGGTTTTCTGCGCCTCACAACACCGGCAGTTTCAAACCACCGATCTGTCTGAGTACGAATTACTTTCTTGTAAGGTGCCACTGATATACTTCTCTGTTCGCCTGGAAAATAGGAAAACTGCGTTCGACCACAGAATACATAATTACACAGAGACGAAGAGGCGTGGCTGTTCATTTGACGTGGGCGTGCCCATTCTTTTATTGGCTGCGCGAAGCTCTGGGAATGGGCCTTGTGTTTGATTATCTTCTGCGTCCTGCGAAAGGTTTCCTATTGGCTGCACTACCTGCTGACAAGTAGGTTACCAGGCGCTGATTGGAGAAAGGCGTTCCATCAGTTTGTTGGCGTGTGCGGCTGAAGTTCGCGGAACAAGAGGCTGTTTCACCGTTGTATTGTTAAGAACTTTGTGGTTCAACTCAGTGGATGAAAGCAAATTGATTGTTGCTGACGGGTTTCGAGTGCACCTGGAAACCTAAGATTCTGTTCGGCAAGAACTTATAATTTATTGCCCGCGAATTAATCCCAATAAAATAATTAACTCATTTATTAGCAAAAAATATTTAATCAATTTTTCAAATTTGCACTGCGTAGAGCTAGATATAGTTTACCAATATGAGATAAAAGAGGATATGCAGTAGCTTACTGTCAGCAGTAACAGTACTTTGAAAGTTTTCTCTTAACAAGAAAGTGTTAAATATCTTTCTCAATGTATTAAAGGTCAACGATTAATATATCTTCACAGCTAATGTACCTACCTGAGAACAAGATTACCTGGTATGTAATAAGCGCACATATATTTATAGCAGTTTATATTTTTTAATTTAGCTATTTAATTTTTTAATATATTATTTTCTTATCCTTGTGACTGTCTTGGGTCATTTAATTAGCCTGTAAAATTACTTAATTGGTTTCAAAATGACTGCCGTTTAATTTACATAAAATTTAGTAAATAGTTTAATATTCGAACCTTTAAATAATGTATGGTTTGTGTTCCAGTTAACAAAATCTCGACAGTCGTTCCTGAGATAGAAATGGTGGCCGTTCAGATACAACCCCCGAAATGTTTCCTTTACATAACTTATGTAGAATAAGCCAAACACGGTGCGCACATGTTGGGCTGTCGCGAAGATGATTCCATGACTACTGTTTTAGAAAACCAGCGACTTATTTTTACTGAAAAGGGTGTTTTCGGCGGGGACCGAGCTGTGGCGGAACGCTATAAATTGTGGAGATGGGAGTGCCTCGAGGCAACCCACCGGCCAGCAGCAACACCTGCCACGTTTCCCCCATGAGAAAATCCGGGACTGATCCTGCCGGTAATCCAGCTCGGTTCACCGTGGTGGCAAGAAAAAAATTGCCTGATCACTACAACATCGGTGTCCCCAATACAGGACGTGGGGCGCATACTGTTTAAACAGAAACCGATTCGTGAGTTTCAAAACTTAAACAACTATCCTGACAATAAAATTGTCAAAATCACGTGTCTCTCATTAATTGTTATCGCAAGACACCAGTAAACTTCGCGAGTTCATTTTCTGGCCAGTCTAAACTCAACTCTATACACACCCCGGGCGCTGTCGTTTCTTCATTGGCTGGCCCGTTCATAATGTGCACATTATCATGTGTTCTAGATTGTTCGTAATTCGCTCGGTTTCTTTCCACAGGTGTATTATTGGTTCACAGACTTTCAGGGCGTGTAGGTAAACGAGTGGCCCAATTACAAAAGTAACAAGAAAGTACAAGTGTTTGAAGGCTATCCCAGCACGAAATCCTCGGGTCTCTATATTGTTATCACATTGTTAAAGCCCCGAGTATTTCGCGAATTCATTCTGTAGCGAGGTAGACTTTAAACAGTTGTTATTTTCTTCTGCACTGTGATTGGACAGCAGTTGTTTATACACGCCCCGTTTAACTGCGAGCCAGTAACAAGCAGGAAGCAATAGTGTGAGTGAGCTTTGAACAGCCCTGTACGAAGGCCTCACTTGATCGCAGCAACCAATTAGGAACCGATCGTGCCTCAGTGTATGGAGCACCGTAAAGCCTAGCCTTCTGCTACGTCAATTCACGAAATACTCGGGGCTCTACACATTGTCATAAGAGTACTTAGAATACAGAGGTGAAATAGTGGCGTGTATTGCGAACTGCAGCCACACACGCCAGCAAAGTGGCCTCACCGGCCGGAAATTTGGCGGAACGTCGCTCACCGATCAGTTCCTGGAAACGAACTTGCCAGACGGCAGCCTAGCTTATAAGAAATATTTCATAACTACAGACCGGAAAAATTCGCGAGTTCAATGAACTGCAGGCTAGACTCTACAGTTTTATGTACAAATATGCCGACATCAACTTCACATTGGTTGCCTGCTGTCACAGTAGAAGGCGATGATTGGGCCAGCATTCTCCAGGAAGTGTCAAATACCGCGTGGGCCAATGACTATAGTTATATAAACGCAAGTATTTTGAGTTCTAGCTTGTCCCAAAATGAATCCGCGAATTCTTTAGGTTTCTATTCATAACATGTAGCTAGAACTATTTTCGCGAAAAAAATCTGAACACATGGTAGACTTCAATACTCTAATCACAAACAGAAATCTTTATTTTGCCATTGGTCACCCTTTGCATGAGAAACAGGTTCTGTTTTTAACCGGATCAATTAGAATTCAACAACTTTTGCAGTGAACCAAAGTGAATCGCGTACTTAGAGTAACATGCTAATGTAGTCAATCGAGAAAGGTAAACAACTATACAGTGTTTTGAAATATAACTTGTCTCGAAATATTTTCGCGAAATTTCACTGCCCCTAGTAACAATCAAGTATATCAAAGGTCAGTTTCTACAGCTTCGCGCGGCCAATGAGCGACCGAGTTCATGTGCATCAAAGGAATCGCCAGGCCATTTAGTTTCTGTATACTCACCTATTCTGTGACATTTTTAACCTGTTGAGACCCGTTGTACAAAACTGTGTTCATTACGCACATGAAGGTAATTTATGGTCTGTGCTGCATGCACACTGCGAAGCTCAGTGAACAACGATGTTACCTGTGGTCAAATGATTCGCAAACTATCTTACTGGTCTAGGTTGTGAATGGTTCATATTACTGTAGCCAAACACAAACCTTTTACAAGCTCACTGATTGTGACAACGAAACAAGTGCTGTGTCCACTTAAGTAAAGCACGCATCATAACATTTCTTGTTTGCAACACCTGTAACCGTAAATAAAAGTAGGTCTGAAAATGTCAAGCAAATACGTCCTATGCAATGCTGGTACACTTCTCCTGGCCGAGTTTTACTAAGTTACATAAAATACGCAATACAGTTCTGGAAAATATTGGGAAACCAAATTTTAACGTCTACAACCACGCTATTGTTTTTCACGTAATTTTGCCGATCCTGCCAGCAATTCGTGAGCAAGTATTGGTGACGTGCGCAGAAGATCTAATTACAATTCTATGCTACTCCCAGCATCCATGCTTTATGTGATTTATTGCCAAATACTGTAAAATGTATAGGTTGGAAATGTTTACGCGATGCTGAATCCGTGTCAGATGCATGTGTCACCAGCGAAACGGGACAATGGACTTCTCTCGTCGAGCGGAATAAACGACTGTTACTGGTGTTCATGCGGCGTGTCGACGTCCGTGACAAAGGCGCTAGAGAACACTGCGTGCGCGGTTTCACTGGTGAGATAAAACTGATATCCGCTACTGTTCTCCCCGTGTCCGCGGAGACCTGCACGAGACACGTGGCGATGTTTATGGTCGGATTCTCCTTCCGCCNCTATTGTTTTTCACGTAATTTTGCCGATCCTGCCAGCAATTCGTGAGCAAGTATTGGTGACGTGCGCAGAAGATCTCATTACAATTCTATGCTACTCCCAGCATCCATGCTTTATGTGATTTATTGCCAAATACTGTAAAATGTATAGGTTGGAAATGTTTACGCGATGCTGAATCCGTGTCAGATGCATGTGTCACCAGCGAAACGGGACAATGGACTTCTCTCATCGAGCGGAATAAACGACTGTTACTGGTGTTCACGTGGCGTGTTGACGTCCGTGACAAAGGCGCTAGAGAACACTGCGTGTGCGGTTTCACTGGTGAGATAAAACTGATATCCGCTACTGTTCTCCCCGTGTCCGCGGAGACCTGCACGAGACGCGTGGCGATGTTTATGGTCGGATTCTCCTTCCGCCGCGGCTGCCTCACACAGCAACCTGACGCTCGGATCTTTGAAGGCCTATCGCAGTTGGGTGCCGGTCTGTTGTGTGAATCTGGTCAATTTTTTTTTCTACAGTACTGCAATTCGTTTTGTAAATCCGGAGGATTAATGTATAGATTCGGTTTGCAGAGTATGGCTACTAATCCTGGTAGTGGATTATCGGAAATGTGTTTTTTTTNGGATTAATGTATAGATTCGGTTTGCAGAGTATGGCTACTAATCCTGGTAGTGGATTATCGGAAATGTGTTTTTTTTTATATGGGCCTGTAATACTCCGGCCCATGATAATTCTTATCCCATTCAGACCCAGTGTACACAGTTATGTACATTACGCACGTGTAGGTAATTTTGGTTCCGNGGATTAATGTATAGATTCGGTTTGCAGAGTATGGCTACTAATCCTGGTAGTGGATTATCGGAAATGTGTTTTTTTTATATGGGCCTGTAATACTCCGGCCCCTGATAATTCTTATCCCATTCAGACCCAGTGTACACAGTTATGTACATTACGCACGTGTAGGTAATTTTGGTTCCGNATGATAATTCTTATCCCATTCAGACCCAGTGTACACAGTTATGTACATTACGCACGTGTAGGTAATTTTGGTTCCGTACTGCACACCGCGAAGCTCAATTACCAATTATCTTACCTGTGGGTAAATGATTCGCAACCGCCTTACTGGTATAGGTCATAATTGGTTCATATATCTGTAGCCTAACATATAGCATACAGTTCATTGGCTGTAACAGCGAAACAAGTGTTTTGTCGACTTAGGTACAGCACGCATCATACTTTTTTTTGTTTGCAACACCTGAAACGGTTAATTACAGTGTGTCTAAAAGGGTTGAATAAATCAAAATAATGCATGTGACGTTGGAAGACATTGCTGTTCATGAAAGTGTTATAAATCAGATTGCTGTTATAACTGTTGCTCAAGCCCATGCATTGTGTTCTCGTAAAAAAACTTAAATTTGAATTAGGGAATTAAATTTGGATGTTTCGTAAAATGGTTGGTACTACTGGCGATATGCAGGGACTGGTTCGTGTACAGATTATGTATAGTGGAATAGAAGTNTTCGTAAAATGGTTGGTACTACTGGCGATATGCAGGGACTGGTTCGTGTACAGATTATGTATAGTGGAATAGAAGTATTGTCTTATTTCATGTTGTAAAAAAAAAAAAAAGGTAGAGCGACGGTTGCAGCCAACGTTTGAACAGTCGATATATGAGCATAACTGTAGTGATAAAGTTTTAGTTGCTACCAACTATAGAACGGTTATCTTGCTGTCAAACCCTGTTGTTCCTCAAAAACATTTTGATTTTTAATAGTTAAGTGCCCAACAAAATCTGCCTAGAGCGAATGCTGAAAANATGTTGTTCCTCAAAAACATTTTGATTTTTAATAGTTAAGTGCCCAACAAAATCTGCCTAGAGCGAATGCTGAAAAGTATCCTTTCCAGCATTACAACGCTTTTGCACGCTAGTCGACAGACATAAGGGTTTCCGATCGACAGAAATCACTTTCTATGGCAAATATTTTTTTGTCCGCAAAAATTACATAAGGTCACGACTATCACTGGAGGTCCAATACGACCTTCGGTATTCACAATTATAACGTGCGTCGATAAAAAAAAAGAAACGCTATCAGCGACGTGCCACAGCATATCAATTAAAAAAAACAGAAGAAAGGGGGGATTGGGATACAATGAGAGGGTGGGGATGGATGGGGGGAGGGGTTTGGGAAATGCTCCTCTAATGAACAGCAGCAGTCCCGTTGCTAGCTGGGTGACAAGTTTCGCTGATTGGCTCGTCACCGGGCGCAGTCGGCGAATGTGCACCCCTCCCCCTCCCCCCCGGGCAGGCAGGAGTGTAAGCGGGG
>NQII01002095.1:309477-348326 GCA_002778355.1 Clitarchus hookeri | reverse complement strand
AGTTTCACTTCAGACCAGGTGGCACGGAATTCGGTGCTTATTTCCTCGCAGGTATGTTATTGGCGCAGAGTTCACCTGCGCGTGTCTAATAAGCTGTCATCCAACTGCAAACACAACAGAAATGCGCATGTGTTTAAAGTCTTCCTTGTCCTAAATTGAGCTGACGAAATTTTACAGCTCCTACTTATGCACACTCATGCATAGGTAGCCACAGGCAAAATTCCAAGATATTGTATGCTCGTTTGACTTCTGTCTTTGGCCGATAACTTGTCTGGAACGTACCAGAGTCGCATTCAGCCAATAGTAGAGGCCCAACCATTGAGCAGCCAATCTCCAGTGAAGATGTCACGCAGATCAATGATGCCAACTACAGTTTAGCAGCGCCGCTGGAACTTAAGACTTGGGAGCTCTGCCAACGTCGAGCCACTTCTCACGGGAAAGGTATCAATTGGTCGATGGTGGCGCGGCGGGTGGGAGGGAGTTCCTGNTCAATGATGCCAACTACAGTTTAGCAGCGCCGCTGGAACTTAAGACTTGGGAGCTCTGCCAACGTCGAGCCACTTCTCACGGGAAAGGTATCAATTGGTCGATGGTGGCGCGGCGGGTGGGAGGGAGTTCCTGTAGACTCCTCTGTCTGCCTGCCAGCTACTTGTGATGGGCGCGGTTGGTGCTTTGTGAGTCGGTCTGTCTCTCTCTTTCCCTTTCAGGTAGGCGGGACCAAGTCGTTCTTAGGCCGGCGCGACTGTAGCAGCCATTAAAAGCACGAATTACCCTCAGTCAGATGTAGGGCAGTGAGGTCTGGCACGTAACCAGATAATAACGCATTCTGCATGTCTAGTCATGCAGATATAAAATGTTTAATGCTTGCTGGGTATCACGGTGATAGGTAGGGCCAGTGACTTTTCGCGTAAAAATTGGAGCACACAGTAGACTTCAATACTAAATACACACCTCAGCTGTTGTTATACCTCCATTGTCTGCTGGTGCCGTGTCCGTCTTTATCCAAGCCACTCAGTACTAAGTAACGCCGACACTGAACCTTCGTGATTCGTGCGCAAACGGTTAACACGGGCCAGAACATTTGTTAGCCAATCAAAGAAGCTGGACGACCCTACAGTGCTTTGGACTGTATCTTGTCTCGAAATCTTTTCGCGAAATATCACTGCCCCTAGTGATAGGCTATGATTAGGCCTGCTACTTGGTGCATGTTCATTGTTGACTCAGGATTTTCCAGCTTGTGTCGAATAGCGCATGGACCAATTGCAAAAGTAACATAAACGCATAAGTTTTTGAATAATGGCGTGTCCCGAAATGAATACGCGAATTTTATAGGTCTTTCGATATGAGAGAATGAAAACCTCTTTTCAAAATTATCATTAGCTTGCAAAAAACTAGGAAACTTACAAATCATGTTCTTCAGATCACTTACGAAATAGCTGTCTGGTACTTAAGTTTACTCATTCCGTATTCAGCCGTAAAACGGACAATTTTGATGGCTAACGCGATCTTGCTTACTTGAGGTTAATGTAACAAAAATACATTATTTTCTAATTAAAGATTTCCTGAGTCCACTCCCGAAACCATTGAACCTTTGCAGAATGTTTGAAGTAGTGGAACTTAAATCATTACAAATTAGTTTAATTCAGAATAGCATGCTTAATTTAAGTCAAAATACCAAGAATGAGAAATTCCTGACTGAGTCAACCTCTTCGGACGGGAAGATTCTGTACCTTAAAACGAAGGTAAGCTATGGATTTCAGTTGGAATTTTTCGCAAGTCGTCTGGTGGCATAAATCCAAGGCACTAATAAGCAAAAACAGTGACTGCATTCACACCTACGTTAGTTGCGGCAATTTCAACCACTACAATACTTATAATTGGGAGGCGTGCACATGCACCTAGGTGACTAAATGCTTGATTGTTACTTCACTACCAAAAATTTAGTTGGCAAGGACTTAGTGACAAGTATTAACGACATATTTTATGAATATCTGTTAATTTTGTTGCATTGCGATTTTAAGCTCTGGCCCTGTGTTTCTTAACCTGGGGTCCGCGGACCCCTGGGGGTCCGCGAGTATATGTATGGGGTCCACAGTCTCATTTCTGGACCATTTAACAATAATAAATAAATGCCACCAAAAGTGTCGCAATCGCTACGTTTACTTAGCACGACGAACGTGCGCCAGCGGGCGGTGTGCGAGACTGACTGAAGTGAGTGAAATAAGGGGGACCTGGATTAAAAAGGTTAGGAAACGCTGCTCTAGCCCAGTCAGTCACTGTGTTCAATATATGGGACGTTGGTTTTGTTGATCTGTACTGTACCCAGCAGAAAGCAGCGTCCAATCATGGAAGTCGCTCACGTGTGAAATACATCATTCATAGTTAAGACTGTGTTCCGTAATCTCACAAACTGCTACTGCCGCCAGTAACATCATCCACATGAACTTTGTTATTGACATGGCAGAGCGTTATACTGACAGTAGTATAGTTACAAACAACAAATTTGTTGGTTTTAACGCCTAAAATAATGCGTATGTATCTGAGACTTAAAAAAATTGTTATATAAAATCGACTGCACCGCAGCCTTTGCTGTACCATTACGCTACTCAGTGGCGAGGCGGCCGAACACAAAAGAGGGTTCGAGTCCAACCCCTTGAATTAGACAACATTTCTAAGCACCTAATCCATTTATCTTAGATTTTCGGAGCCTACTTTGTCAGGAGGTCCCATTGTCTTTAGCATATATCCACAACTGTGTGACGTAAAACCCAAACTTTGAATTATACTTCTTCTGCAGTATTAACGGACGTAAGTTTCACATAGGCAGAGGTTTCTATCCCTGCTGGTTCGTTGTAATGCTTTTTTTTTTGCTGATATTTATATTCTCCACAGTAGTGATGGATAGCATGCAGGGTGATATATGGCTTATTAGTTCACTTCCCGTCTTGTTCACGGAAAAGGGGACTCTGATGGGACGGTGGAGTGTTTTTGCATACTATGTTCTAATTTTTCAAGGCAATAATCTCTTAACTCGAAAGTCTGTTATTCTGAATTCCAGTAAAGGGCTAGTTTTTACAAAGCCATTACTTGTTTTAAATAGCGGAAGGATCGCTCACAGAAACTACATTACTTTTCGTGTAAACTTCACTTGGGAACAAAACCTACCGTATTTACATTTGACCACTCCACATCCTCGTACGTGGACTGAATAGGATCGGCAGCTATTCTCTCCGCCTCTCTAAGCCCTTTGAAGCCCTTTTACTTTGCGATTGCTACATATGGCCGGAGGTTTATTGAGCACTTTGGAAATAAACCTTTGAAAAATATCGTAGTCTGTGAATGCGTAAATTTTAACGCGATACTCGACCGGAGCACTTACAGTAATTATTTCAGCGAGTAAGTTAAGAGATTTGGGCGGCTGTTAACATCGAGGTCTTGAGAGCCGAAATTATGTCCGTGAATAAAGAAAATTAATTCCTTGTCTTAACCTTTTATGTAAAGTGTACCGTTTAAATTTGTGCCTTCTGAAATAGGTTCTTTTAATTACGTTCACTTTACATCAAATATTGGCGCAGCTGTAGTATTTTTTTAAACAATTTTATAGTCTCAATTGTTCGAACCTGTATACTAGTCATTCGTAGCTATAGGGAAATTTTGTGATTTTGGTTTAAGTTAGAGTAAATTATAAATATTTTTATAATTTTATTACTTTCATAATTGCNGAAGCTGGACGACCCTACAGTTCTTTGGACTGTATCTTGTCTCGAAATCTTTTCGCGAAATATCACTGCCCCTAGTGATAGGCGATGATTAGGCCTGCTACTTGGTGCATGTTCATTGTTGGCTCAGGATTTTCCAGCTTGTGTCGAATAGCGCATGGACCAATTGCAAAAGTAACATAAACGTATAAGTTTTTGAATAATGGCTTGTCCCAAAATGAATACGCGAATTTTATAGGTCTTTGGATATGACAGAATGAAAACCTCTTTTCAAAATTATCATTAGCTTGCAAAAAAACTAGGAAACTTACAAATCATATTCTTCAGATCACTTACGAAATAGCTGTCTGGTACTTAAGTTTACTCATTCCGTATTCAGCCGTAAAACGGACAATTTTGATGGCTAACGCGATCTTGCTTACTTGAGGTTAATGTAACCAAAATTAATTCTTTTATAATTAAAGATTTCCTGAGTCCACTCCCGAAACCATTAAACCTTTGCAGAATGTTTGAAGTAGTGGAACTTAAATCATTACAAATTAGTTTAATTCAGAATAGCATGCTTAATTTAAGTCAAAATACCAAGAATGAGAAATTCCTGACTGAGTCAACCTCTTCGGACGGGAAGATTCTGTACCTTAAAACGAAGGTAAGCTATGGATTTCAGTTGGAATTTTTCGCAAGTCGCCTAGCGGCATAAATCCAAGGCACGAATAAGCAAAAAAAGTGACTGCATTCACGCCTACGTTAGTTGCGGCAATTTCAACCACTACAATACTTTTAATCGGGAAACGTGCACATGCACCTAGGTGACCAAATGCTTGATTGTTACTTCACTACCAAAAATTTAGTTGGCAAGGACTTGGTGACAAGTATTAACGACATGTTTTATGAATATCTGTTAATTTTGTTGCATTGCGATTTTAAGCTCTAGCCCATTCATTCACTGTGTTCAATATACGGGACGTTGGTTTTGTTGATCTGTACTGCACCCAGTAGAAAGCAGCGTCCAATCATGGAAGTAGCTCACGTGTGAAATACATCATTCATAGTTAAGACTGTGTTCCGTAATCTCACAAACTGCTGCTGCCGCCAGTAACATCATCGACATGCACTTTGTTATTGACATTGCAGAGTGTTATACTGACAGTAGTATAGTTACAAACAACAAATCTGTTGGTTTTAACGCCTAAAATAATGCGTATGTATCTGGGACTTAAAAAAATTGTTATAGAAAATCGATTGCACTACAGCCTTTACTGTACCATTACGCTACTCAGTGGCGAGGTGGCCGAACACAAAAGAGGGTTAGAATCCAACCCCTTGAATTAAACAACATTTCTAAGCACCTAATCCATTTATCTTATATTTTCGGAACCTTCTTTGGCAGGAGGCCCCATTGTCTTTGGCATATATCCACAACTGTGTGACGTAAAACCCAAACTTTGAATTATACTTCTTCTGCAGTATTAACGGACGTAAGNTCCACAACTGTGTGACGTAAAACCCAAACTTTGAATTATACTTCTTCTGCAGTATTAACGGACGTAAGTTTCACATTGGCAGAGGTTTCTATCCCGCTAGTTCGTTGGAATGCTTTTTTTTTTGCTGATATTTATATTTTCCACAGTAGTGATGGATAGCATGCAGGGTGGTATATGGCTTATTACTTCACTTCCCGTCTCGGTCACGTTAAAGGGGACTCTGATGGGACGCTGGAGTGTTTTTGCATTCTATGCTCTAATTTTTCAAGGCAATAATCTCTTAACTCGAAAGTCCGTTATTCTGAATTCCAGTAAAGGGCGAGTTTTTACAAAGCCATTACTTGTTTTCAATAGCGGAAGGATCGCTCACAGAAACTGCATTACTTTTCGTGTAAACTTCACTTGGGAACAAAACCTACCGTATTTACATTTGACCACTCCACCTCCTCGTACGTGGACTGAATGGATCGGCAGCTATTCTCTCCGCCCCTCTAAGCCTTTTGAAGCCCTTTTACTTTGCGATTGCTACATATGGCCGGAGGTTTATTGAGCACTTTGGAAATAAACCTTTGAAAAATATCCTAGTCTGTGAATGCGTAAATTTTAACGTGATACTCGACCGGAGCACTTCAGTAATTATTTCAGCGAGTGAGTTAAGAGATTTGAGTGGCTCTTAACATCGAGGTCATGAGAGCCAAAATTATGTCCGTGAATAAAGAAAATTAATTCTTTGTCTTAACCTTTTATATAAAGTGTACCGTTTAAATTTGTGCCTTCTGAAATAGGTTCTTTTAATTACGTTCACTTTACATCAAATATTGGCGCAGCTGTAGTATTTTTTTTAACAATTTTATAGTCTCAATTGTTCGAACCTGTATACTAGTCATTCGTAGCTATGGGGAAATTTTGTGATTTTGGTTTAAGTTAGAGTAAATTATAAATATTTTTATAATTTTATTACTTTCATAATTGCNGGGGAAATTTTGTGATTTTGGTTTAAGTTAGAGTAAATTATAAATATTTTTATAATTTTATTACTTTCATAATTGCTAAACAACTTTCTTGACACAACCTGAAGAATTGTGAGTTAATAGGAAATTTATTTATCTATATTTATGTTTTCCGTGCATGCTAATAGCTTGGATGCTGTGCAATATATATAGTTACGTTATATACAATATACAGATTGTATGAATAATAAAAATTACTATACAGTGACGTAAGTTAATTTATAAGCATCCCTGAGTGAAGAGCCGGTTTGGTTATCCTGCCAACCAGATATCCAATCGTCGAATGTAGGAGTCATAGTACAACAATAATAAATCTGTACAAGAAAAAAGGATCAAAAGTTTATAAGAATCATGCTCAACCTGGGCCACGTGAAAAGAGGTCCTCGTCGAGACAGAAGAGAATGGAAAACTGACTGGCTCGACTATACCATAGACTTTGGAGCTCAGCACGCGGCGAACTGAATTCGCTGAATTTCCACGTCTCAAATTGTTAGTAAAGTGGCGATGTTTGTTTATAAGCTGACCAATACTTTAAATTGTTTAATGAGTTTTAAACCAAACAGAGCTGAATGGTGGAAAGGACTCGCAAGAAAAGTATACAGGGAAATGGATCAAATAAATGCATAACTTTTATGGGCGTTCTGTAGCCGTACAGTAACACCGAGGAGAAAAATGTACAGTGGCTCACGTATTAATCACGTCGATCAAGACTCATAGAACTGATAAGAATGCACGTCTTGCATTCTATTGTATGCCACTAATGTTACATAAAACTACAGTTAAGCAACATAGCTTAAAATGCTGAACCGTGGCTTTATTATAAAAATACTTGAACTAGCTTCGCAAGCTATTTCCACAAAGTGTGAGAGGGGAGAGAGAGAGAGAGAGAGAGAGAGAGAGCGAGAGAGAGAGAGAAGTAATAGCGAATTAGTAGCCCTTCGTGGACAAAATTATTGAGATGTACAATGTGTTAAGGACATGATAACATAAATAGGATGTGTTTTTTTTAATTATTTGTATCGGGTAATAAATTAAATGAAAAATATCTACGGACATAAGCAGTAGCAGATATGTATCGCCTTAGAAAGGCCAGAGGATAACATAAAAACACACATTAAAAACAAGCCAAGATGGACTGTTGTCAAGAGGTAATTGAAATATAAAACTAGCCACACAATGAATTACATCAGATTTAAAAAAAATGAACATTGTCATAACACTATTTGTATTCCAAATTTGTCGGGAATCGGCGAGTTGTTTGTGATAAATGACAAAATAATATTACTATTCAGGATATGCTACCTTCCAAATTGGCTGGGAAAAGAGGTAACATATTACATATTTAATGGTTGTAACAGGTTTCATCAACCTACTAGCTTGGTTGGAATTGTTAAAGATTTTTGGTTACTTTACCATTCAAAAATAACAAATTTATACATTTCGAAAAAGTAGTTTATGGATATGATTTAAAGCATCAATTTATGCCAAATATGGCGGGAATTGGTTGAGCAGTTTCTGAAATATGACGAAAGGTTTTTTTTTCAGTTCATGCTATCTTATAAAATGTTGACTAAATAAGCTCGCAAACAATGGTTCTTAACCCTTTAAATAGGCACAAGTAGCATACCAAGTTAGGCTAAAATCGATCAAATGATTCAGAAGATATGCCATTCTAAACTAAAATATTTGTACTGCCACCATTAAAAAAAAAAAGAGACACACTTAAATAATATATTATTATATTGGGTTACCATGTGAATACTTGTGTAACAAAGTTGGCGGGAATAGATTGATTAGTTCGTGATAAATGACACAGCAGCAAAATTTTAGGTGAAATCATCTTCGAACATATAAAACTAATAAGAAAACTACTGTCTGAACTTGATGCTAACTGTGTGNAATTTTAGGTGAAATCATCTTCGAACATATAAAACTAATAAGAAAACTACTGTCTGAACTTGATGCTAACTGTGTGTACTGTCAAAATACCAATTTTGACCCATATCGGTTGAATGGTTCTTGGATGTCACATAGCACCCAAGAATTCGAAATACTGTCATTTTCTAAACGAGCATCCAACGTGGTTGAAAAGTGTAAAAGTCGGATATCATTACTAAGCACTGAGATTGGTGAAAACCAGTGCACGAACTCAAAAGATTTAATTGGAAAAAACATAAACTTACACACAGACACACGGAGAGGTANGGTGAAAACCAGTGCACGAACTCAAAAGATTTAATTGGAAAAAACATAAACTTACACACAGACACACGGAGAGGTAGGAGATTTAATAAGAACTTTAATAAGAATAGCTTTCCTTAGAAAACTAGGGTTGAAATGTTAATTTTTATATAGCTAAATGCATTTCTCAACAGAAATTGGTAAGGCATGACAGCATTGCCTGGCTTTCTCGCAGAAATGAGTAAAACGTCCGTTGCTTGTCTCAAGTANGGTGAAAACCAGTGCACGAACTCAAAAGATTTAATTGGAAAAAACATAAACTTACACACAGACACACGGAGAGGTAAGAGATTTAATAAGAACTTTAATAAGAATAGCTTTCCTTAGAAAACTAGGGTTGAAATGTTAATTTTTATATAGCTAAATGCATTTCTCAACATAAATTGGTAAGGCATGACAGCATTGCCTGGCTTTCTCGCAGAAATGAGTAAAACGTCCGTTGCTTGTCTCAAGTAAATATGACTCTTTGATGTTGGCAAACTTTTAGTAGTGTTAGAGACAAGCTATAAGTAGAGACCGGAAGAATTCGCGAGTTCAATTATCTGCAGATTAGACTCCGCAGTCTTGTGAACAATCACATAGATAAACTATTCTTATAGGTTGCTTGCTGTCACAGAGGAAGGTGATGGTTGTTCCTGCAATTTGCAGCGTGGTTTTTACTGTCTCAGGGTTCTTCAGGAAGTGTTAAATAAACACACGAAAAAATCACAATAGTAACCTGAAGTTACAAGTTTTTCAATTTTAGCTTGACACAAAATGAATCCGCGAATTCTTCAAGTATTTATACTTATAAGTGAGTCGACTGTATCCACATTCGCCGGAAAATCCTAACTAATATTATAAATGCGAAAGTGTGTTTGTTTGTTTGTTTGTCTGTCCTCCTTTCACGTAGCAACGCAGCATCGGATCAACGTAATTTTTTTTTGCACAGAGATAGTTGGAGGGCTGGTGCGAAGTGACATGCTACTTTGTATCCCAAAAAATATCTCATTTCCTCAGGAAATTTGTTTTAGTAAAAATAGCGCCCGGGGTAGAATGCTGCGTCAATGTAAGTTGTTAGTGTGGAACGAAAGCACAATGTCACACAAAAAAGCGATAGAGGCCCTAATCCGAACTCTACAGTATATACGAAACAATACAGATATTATGGGTGGAATGGTTGTATTACTGGCTGGTGACTTCCCCCAAACTCTACCGGTGATTCAGATGGGCACACCTGCAGATGAAATCAAAGCCTGTCTCAAATCGTCAAGCTTATGGGCAAATGTCAAGAAATTCAGCTTGACGACAAATATGAGAGTGCACCTCTACAATGACGTTGATACAGGACATTATGATGATACACTATTAAAAATTGGAGATGGGTGGTTAGAAACAGATGCAGAGGGCTGTGTGTCACTAACGGGGGATTTTAGTAATGTGGTGCAGAGTGATACGGAACTGATTGCTAGCGTTTACCCAGATCTACAAAGAAATATAAATGACCACCAGTGGCTATGTAAAAGAGCGATTCTAGCACCAAAAAATGACATCGTTAGTGCCCTGTTCTGTGTTTATGATCAGTGTCTGTCTACTAACAAATGCCGTTATTTCTCCCTGTAAGTTTGTTACTATAACCACGCGAGCGAAGCTGCGGGTAAAAGCTAGTAATAATATATTGGTCTCTTTTCTCACCTACCGCCGTCCTATTGATGAACAGCGCATCAGCTTTTATTATTAACTGGCTACCAACTAATGGAACGCCGAGTTAGCCTGTTTCACTAGAGGCCCTGCCATTTCGCATTATCCTAACTAATATTATAAATGCGAAGGTGTGTTTGTTTCTTTGTTTGTCCTTCTTTTACGTCGCAACGGAGCAACGGATTGACATTATTTTTTGCAGAGAGGTAGTTGGTGGGTTGGGAAAAGACATAGACTACTTTCTATCCCGAAAAAATATCTCATTCCCTCAGGAAAAAAATTTATGTCGTTACGATAAGGGGGTATCACAATGTGTACCATAATTATGGTACAAAGTAATTTGTGTTCTAATATAGGGGCCACGGTGGCTGAACGGTTAGATTACTCGCCTCCCACCAAGGCGAAGCGTGTTCAATCCTAGGGGGCCGGGTCACTCCAGATTTTCGCAAGTGGGGATCGTGCCGGACGATGAAGCTGGTCGGGCCGTTTCCCCCGCCTTTTCATTAGGCGCTGCTCCATTTTCACCTCATTTCACCCTCATCGGCTCTCAAAACCTCGTTGTTAAGAGCCGCCCAAATGTCTCTACTCAATATTCTAGTACAGCTTGTTCACGATAAAGTGAGCACTTTTGAAAGCCCTGCTTAATATCTACTTGTATGCAAATTGCGTATTCTTCCACCACATGTAAAACAAACATTGCCGTGGTCGTGATCATTTTATTCATGCCTCGGTCAAGTGAAACTGTAAACTTTTTTAGCAAAGTAAATATTTTACAATTTTGCTCGTTCTTACAGTCACATGCATTGAAAACAGAAAGAAAAATAAATCATTTCAGTATTCACAAATGTTTGCCTAACACTTTTAATTCGATGTTAAGACATGAGATTACTTTCCCTCATTCGTTCCAAAATTTACTGGGGTGTACGCTACTAAAAGTGCCCATTAAAATAAATGCAGGTAAGGGCAGCAAAATTTTTCAAAGATTGATTTGAAAAGTGCTCAAATAACAGTTAACATACTTTACCAAGGTAGACGGGATACAAAAGTATATGTTAGTGTCTACTGTGTCATTGGTCCTCCGCTCATCCGACACGCCCTGCAGGGCTCGGAACCCATAACAGACGCTCAGAACTCTGGTAGTCTTATTCCGTGTGGCCGTGTCAAACAGGAGAACGAGTTCTACCTGTAGCTGCAGTCAATCAACAAGTGACTTGCTCGGGTATGTAGGGGTCTGCGGAGTCTATCTTGGTGCCATCTTATAATGCTTTAGAATACGATAGTCCTCGCTGGCACAATGAAAGAGGTTGTTATTTTCGTACCTGCATCAGAGCCTGTAACGAAAGAAAACTGTCGGACATGCGTTCAGTACGTTGAATCCTAACAGACAACAAACATTTCCCACGATAAACCATCCTCTTTATAACTATTACTTAAAATTCGTATTTTTCAAGTTTTGCTGGCATATTGTGGACTTCAGTCTACTGAATATTCTATCGCGGTTCNACAACAAACATTTCCCACGATAAACCATCCTCTTTATAACTATTACTTAAAATTCGTATTTTTCAAGTTTTGCTGGCATATTGTGGACTTCAGTCTACTGAATATTCTATCGCGGTTCCTGCTAAATTTTCTGAAGCTCTGCTAGAGTTCTACTTTCAGGATATTCTTTCGCACCAAGTAAACAAAACCCAATGCAAGTCTATAAAATTACACCAAAGGGATAACGTACCGCATTCGTGCGAACTTAGTGTAATAATATTTTCCATAAGAACTATTTCTTACTACGCATTGCCAAAACACCTATTTTCTAACTATCTTAATTCATATAAACTATAAATTAAATATTATAATTTATAGAAAAATTATAAATAAAACTTTACCAAACCAAAAATAAGGTTCTTAAATTTTAACACAAGTATAAAACGCTTGTGATACATAGCACAATTAGGAAACAATCAAACACGTCATATATGGTGTGGTTTTTCAAAGGTTTGATTCAAAAAGTGTGAAGAAACGGCGAAAAGACTATGCGGCCGCCGCTGCACGCATGGCTGTTTCTGCGACCGTGTCGTGGATCGCAAGGAAGCCCAGCGCCTTAGAAGTGCTCTCCGCCTTTGTGAGCGCGTCCTGCCGCAGGATGTCTCGCGGGGTGGCCGGGGAACTGCCACNTAAAAAGTTAAACTGTAACACTTGAAACATTTATTTGCCCACCTTTCCCAGTAATTGCAGTGTATATATTTAAAAATATTCCGATTCCACCAGCAGTCAGTTTAGTCGGCGTTCCTACATGTCTATAGCCAGCGACGCCATTTTGCTGGAGCGTGCGGCTGGACTTTGCGGTATAAGCGGCTATTTAATCTCTGTATTCTTGAGTACTCTGTGCTTAAACCTTCTCGCAAGTACAGAACACAGTCATCAGTTTCGCGGACGCTATGGCGCGTGGTCGCATTCACCCGAGATGCTTGTCAGTCCACGAACGTATAGACTGTGGTAGCGTGAGCAAAGCTTCCTATTTAACCGCCACTCTGACAGATAAAGTGATTAAAAATAACATGGAAATAATGTTGCGTAGTGGTAAGTTTAATAAGATAAAGACTGGCATTTGACTCATATTAATAAAAATAAAATTTCGTATTCACTTTAGACCATAGGTCGTATGTATGTTTTCAATTTTTTTTTTGTGGTTAACCTGCAGCCGAAGTTTGTCGGTCGAATTTAGACACACTCTGTATAAACTGAACGAAAATTCTATTTTAAGAGATGATTACCAAAGTTACAATAAACAAGAAACTACAACATCAATATAGTTCAGGGTCCATGGTGGTGATTGTTAACCCAGTGGGGGTCGTTATAACTCTAACGCGGGTTCGGACACCCCCCCCCCTTTTTTTTCTAAGACTCACAGACTTCTATGCCCATGGCTCCAAGTAACGTGTCTTTCTAAAGGACAGCATCATCTATAATTAGAAACCATAAAGTTAACGAAATTGCCTGGCACAATTAAATATTTAACAGTCCTCTAGAAACTCGAATCGGTGTCACTAGTTAGTTTCCTGCGGCCTTGGCCAGAAGCCAGATTTCTTTAAACACTTGTTTGAAAATAATCCATTCATTCTATTTCAGCCGATTTGTTATTGGCAATGAGACTTAAACGGTGTGTTAAATAAACTTCAGTCCAAATAAGAGAAGTCCAAGTCGTTAACAAACACTGACGCAAACTTTACGCACTCCTATTCACGGATGATGTATCATTCAGCTTTTGAGTGGGTTAGCAATAATATATTACCAACATAATTTATTTATTAAAATATATTTCCGTAAAATTTTAAAAGCAGCTATTTTGTTAAGTTCCAATAATTGGGCTAGTTTAGTGTAGGGAACCGCTCCTGTGTTGTAGCAGGCCTAGAAAGCGTTATCTTGTCTCTTTCACAGAGGATCCGGTCTCAGTTCCTGGTACCCACCTTTGTAGTCATTCAAGTGGTAGGTGGGTGTATCTCACCCTTAATACTGATGGANTAAACGGTGTGTTAAATAAACTTCAGTCCAAATAAGAGAAGTCCAAGTCGTTAACAAACACTGACGCAAACTTTACGCACTCCTATTCACGGATGATGTATCATTCAGCTTTTGAGTGGGTTAGCAATAATACATTACCAACATAATTTATTTATTAAAATATATTTCCGTAAACTTTTAAAAGCAGCTATTTTGTTAAGTTCCAATAATTGGGCTAGTTTAGTGTAGGGAACCGCTCCTGTGTTGTAGCAGGCCTAGAAAGCGTTATCTTGTCTCTTTCACAGAGGATCTTGTCTCAGTTCCTGGTACCCACCTTTGTAGTCATTCAAGTGGTAGGTGGGTGTATCTCACCCTTAATACTGATGGAAGGCAGTGGTAAACCGCTAACTAGCTGCCTTTGGCACGCCTAGGCAATACTTCGGGCTTCAGAAGATGTAAGAGCTGTCAATACATAACAAGAGTTACGTTTAGTGTAGTGTAGCAGATTTTCTGATTGTTTACACAGTGAGAACACTGACAACACTCAGATATTTTTAACTTCTGAACGTCTTTAAAGAGACGACCTATATGCTAAAAAATAATACGTAATTCATAGCTATAAACACATTCCAAGATGGCGGGCGTCTATTCAGCATATGACACATTGTTGCCGCCACCTGCTGCTTAAGATAAGACGTATCATCCGAAGTCCGCGAGACTCAACGTTCCGGCAGGGGAGCATACAGTAATCCAAAGCTGAGCAGATCACGCATTTTACATAGAGACAAGAAAAGGAAAATGGCGAATGTAACGGTTGTAGGCTAGACTCTACAGTCCTCTACACACTTAATCCTTAGCTACTATTTATTTATATAATGCTGCCCTAGTGAGTAGCCAGTGAGTGAGTGAAGAGATTTGGGCGCCTCTTAACATCAAGGTCTTGAGAGCCGATGAGGGTCAAGCGAGGCGAGTATGGAGCAGCGCCGGAATGAAAGGGTGGAGGAAAAGGGAGATCCCCGAGAAAACCCTCCGACCCGCGGCTTCGTCCAGCATACTCGCTTCAGTGTGTTTGCATTTCTTCCAACTCGAGAACCAATTCCACGATAGCATAATCCGAAATCCCGATAGGCCACTATTCTCCCCATGTCAAAGGCGGAAACCTGTTCGTATGGTTGTCGTGTTCTTCGACGCGGCATGCTCGCTACATCTTTGCTCACAAAGGGCGGGGGAAAACAGTATCACTACCTCTCAGCGGCTGCCAAACCTCCACTTATAAATGACACACCATTGGCATCGTGCTGTACCAGTCGGCTGAACAACCTGTGACGTCAATGTCGTATCCTTCCCTTGCGTTCCCCCAATGTGGGGTCCTTTCGCACCATTCTTCCTTGTTATTTTCGACTTTCAAAAGTATGGGATTCGCAATAAAGGTATTTCGCTCGTAATTTTGTCATATAATCATAAGACTGACACCTACCTCAGTCGCAAAACTATGAGCAAAACTTCAACAAACATTTTTTAAGTTCAAAACTACTCAGTATTTCTGAGTCGTGCCTGCCTACGAGTAGCACAAGCACAATTTTCCTTCTAATAATTTTTTTTGAACGGGAATAACTTAAACCGACGCTTAGCAATCATTATTATGTTGATACGCAATGAAATAACTGGATTTGTTGAAAATCTTATAGAGGTGAGTTTCTAATGAAAAGACGGCACGCCTGTACAATCAGTATCTTGCTTGTAAGAAACTACGGTGAGGAATTGGATGAGCATGCTAGGGTCGTTCTTCTGGGCCTCGGACAGGCAAGACTACGTCCTGGCAGGCGGTAGCTTCCAGGCAGGGAGGTATCTTAAANATCGTTCTTCTGGGCCTCGGACAGGCAAGACTACGTCCTGGCAGGCGGTAGCTTCCAGGCAGGGAGGTATCTTAAATAACACGTGGCTAGTGGGTGCTGCCTGGTTTGCTACCTCAAAGAGCACCTCGTCTCAAGCGAGGGTTATTGCCGACGCCGGCTGCCGGCAATAAGACCAGCTAGCTAGTAGCCGGGCGGTCCTATCTGCAGTCGGATAGCGGCCCGCTAAAGGTCTCAGACGTTATTGGGGCCCCGTGGCTCGCGGGGCAGGGGACCGGGGAGTCATATCCGGCCGTGATGAAGGCCGACTGCGNACCGTCCTCTCCAACAACTCGCGGCCTAGAATAGTCGGCAGACTGCCTGGGCGGTCACCCTCGCCTATCGCCGGTGGAGATCGAGGGTCTTAACCGGCGAGGCGATCTGCGAAATGCGACAAGCACTAGAAAGCGCAAAGGGTCGTTGTTGATCCTCCTAATGTAAAAATATGTGAAGTGATGAAACAGTTTTCTAACTGAAAGCATAAATAGAAGACATCTCAGATAAATAAATAGCTTGTGATATACATTAGTTAACGTTATTCACGATAAAGTGAGCAGTTTTGAAATCAATCTTTGAAAAATGTCACTACCCCTGTTTGCATGTATTTTAACGGGCACACTGATTGTCATGCTCCCTCTTAAGTTGGTAACGACGAATAGAAAGTAGTTCCATGTCCCAACGCTCAATTAAAAGTGCTAGGAAAACAATGGAATACTTAAATGATTTGTTTTACTTTCTGAAATTGTAATACATATCAGTGTATTAATTTGCAAAATTGCCAAATAGTTACTTCTAATAATTTCACAGTTTTACTTGACCGACGGAACAAAGTGATCATGACCATGGCAATGTTAATTTAACAGATGATGGAAGAATACACAATGTGCGTAGAAGTAGATCTTTAGCGGGGCTTTCAAAAGTTCTCAATTTACTGTGAACAGCCTTTATCGGCCAAAAGCTTAAGACCCCATGTAATGTCAACAAATATTATGAAGTACCTNCAATTTACTGTGAACAGCCTTTATCGGCCAAAAGCTTAAGACCCCATGTAATGTCAACAAATATTATGAAGTACCTTATTTATGCCGTAAGACCTTTATGATTTTTTTATCGGCACCTACTTTAATAAGGTTACACTGACAGCAACTTTAATNTATTTATGCCGTAAGACCTTTATGATTTTTTTATCGGCACCTACTTTAATAAGGTTACACTGACAGCAACTTTAATGGCTTGGTTGATGTATTACAGAGATTATGAATTTTTATATTTCGTAAGACAACAATGAAAATTCATCTCTTTTTAGATACACAACGTACTGAGTGCTCCATGGCTTTGCAACTAATACCACCAAACAATTTTCATTGAACAAGTGTCATGTGGGTGTCACTGTGGTACAAAAATTAAAGTTCCACAAAGTACTGCACCTTTATTTTTAGGGGTATATTTTCTTTATTATCGGGTTTATACTGAAAATGGGACGTTATCACTTGTTTTATGAGTTTTAATTACGAGACTGTTGAGCTATCCACCGGAGCTGGCTATGTATCTCCTATGAGTCATATTTACGCTCTACAAATAACATACAAGAACAGTTTGTTTTTTGCCCTGGTTTTTCAGTTGAGATTCATTTGCAGTGGTCAGTGCACGGTAACAAGGCAGTTATGTTCACTGTGTACGCAGTGGGGAGGACAAGTGTGCATACTGGCGTTAATTGCCAAATTATCTGCTAGTGGAAATACAACCGATAACGTAGAGAGAAATCACAGCAGTTGAATGTAAGTAAAACATGTGTTACGAACACAATAACTAAAATATCAACTGTCAGCTGTTGTTGTTGGCAACTGTCGTCCAAGAGCAACAACTCCATGCCAAGATTGNGACAAGTATTGCAACTGTCGTCCAAGAGCAACAACTCCATGCCAAGATTGGATCATGGAGATAAACGAGTATATTTCAACACTACAAGATACTTCTGCTGCGTAAAAATATGTTTCCGTTTGATTATCACTTTACGCATAGTTGAAATAAATTATTTATAATTTTAGCTTGTGGTCATAACCCTTCGACAAGCGTGGCACTCTAAAACCCTTACAGTTTATTTTGTTCAGATCGCATTGCTTGAACCCCTTAATTGATAAATAAATGTTCGGTATGGTGGTAATAGCCTGATTTAACGTCGCGGGGTTGTCAATATACTAGGTAATCCTCCAAAATCTAACAAGCCAGAATGGCGGTCTTACTCCTCTTCAATACTCCTTGCACACTACCAATGCCTTATAATACTAACATGCGACCATCCTGTAACTATATTGTAAACATTAAGATTTTGCATAGTTTGCTTATGCGTACAAAGGTTGGATTCTAAGAGGACTCCTCATGAGTATAGATGGTTTCAACTACATTGAATGGTGCTCATGCATTATGACTTACGCAGAGCTTTGGACTCCAACTATTTCTACAATTGTTCTTTTCTTATAAATGAAAATCACTTCACGTTAACATTCACGCAGTGTTGTTAGCAGACGCGGCAACAATATCAGAGAATACAGAGTGAGTCCGAAGTTTGTGTAAGGACAGGTCAGAAATATGTAAAAGGGTGGGGGGAACGAATGACTTTCACAACGAATCTCTCTTCGTGAATGATAAATTCTCTCTTACGTCAACATAATCAATGATTTACCTTTTTAACTTAGAACATTTAACTAACTATGCTGTGCTCGGCCTTTTGTCCTCTTCGCACGACAGCACTCGAACCAGACTGTCGCTACAGAGTATGTAAGTATGCAGAAATGAACTCACCTGGCGGTTTCGTTCAAACTCGCGTACTGGCTTTTACTGGCTGTGTGATTCTCTGAGAATGAATATCTTCTTCTGAGTGGCTGCGCGACCTCGTGAGAATTTCGTTACTGGTTGGGTCAGCGCCAGGAAATTACTTCTTTGAGTGGCGAAGTTCCGTCATGAGCAGTTCCACTCCTGCATGCTTGGTTATTCAGTAGTGCCAGTGTTTGTATTCTATACGTGTAGTACACCGTGTACCTATTCGCGGATACTATTTCCTAGTACCCCTGCACAGCTGCAACTGTACCTTCACGTAGGCAAGGTGTGTTGCATTCTTGCAGGCGTTCCTTTAATGTCACTAAACACTTCTATACCTCAGTAAAATAGTGTTACAGCTCAAAGTGTGCTCTTTTTAATGAGGGACAATGTTTTATTGACATTATGCCTCAATCCAGCAAATCGCCATGCAGCTGTCAGTATTTAAGTTGTAAAACTTTTACACATACCATGAATCCTGTACTGTATATTATAAGGTAATTAATTAAAAAATCAGATATTTTGAATTGCAAAACTATTTTACTGAGGCATAGACTATTGACAGTAAAGAGAGCACTTTTTAAGGAGGCCCTTCCAATAGTCATTAATTAATAAAAATATATTACATTGCGATCTCAGAAGTTAACTTATGAGAATGGTGAAACCTATACACTGTGTTTATTAGTAACATGGCAATGTTTATATTAAATGTGGAACAAAGATAGAAATTGGCTGAAGTAAAAATTTAGCAGGGCCTTAAAAATTGCTCACTTTACCGTGAACGGCCTATACCGACTTGTACGTTTCGAAGAGCATGAAACCACTTGACACACTCTGAAAATCCTATAAATTCTATATTAAGGAAAACTTGTACACACTTCACAACAGCGACATTCTTATTTAATAGTAACCGCTGAGGCAGCACACTTATGTTCCAAGAAGACCAAATAATTCATATTTAAAATACCCAAGTGAGAATATGAGGTGATTCAGAATATTAACTCGAATACGACGCAAAAACGGTTCGGCGGCCACTTTTACTTTTATCATTTCTGTGTATTGCGAAGAGATACAAAATTTTGTTTCAGTTTTCCAAAAGACGTTTGTGAATTTTCTTAAACTGTAGGGACAATTTTGCAATTGGCTACACATAAGGAAGTTTCTGTATGCCGTTCTCGTTTTCCTATTTAGTGAAGGAAAATTGCCATGGAAACACGACACTTCAACTCACTCGTATTTTTATGGCTCCGACTTCCGAACATGGTGGTGATTTATCAAAGCTTCTGTTAAAGCGGGCGCCACGATCCCGCGTAGCTGGCGAACCACTTCGAACCAGGGCGGTCTCGTAAACCTGGTTCCGAGACATCGAGCACGTCCTAGTCCGCAGTAATGTCGAGTGTTTGCGGTGACATGGCAGATCTTTCACTCAAGTATGAGCAAGCGTAAAAAGAAGTGAACGTCCTCTCATTCCAACAAATTTGTTCATTTTTGTACAGGCTGTCCATGGTTAACTGAGCACTTTTAAAATCGACATTTTAATAATATAACTGCTCCTATCTGCATATATTTTAAGGGGCAAAATTAGTGGCACTCACCCAGTAAAGTTAGTAACAAATGAGGGAAAGTAAGTAGCACGTCCTAACGTTGAATTAATAGTGTTAGATAAACATTTCTTAGCATTTAAATTATTTCGTTTGCTCTCTGTTTTTTTAAGCGTGTGAGTGTAACAATCGCCACATTAGTAAAATATTTACTTCTGTGGTAATTTCAGCTTCACTTGACCTACGCATGAATAAAGTTACCAGGCACATGGCGATGTTGATTTGAAATATTATGGATGAATGCGCAACGTGCGTACAAACAAATGCTGTGAGCGGTAAACTGAGCACTTTAGAAATACCTGCTGAAGATCTACTTGTATGTACATTGTACACTGCCAGCATCACAAGGTGTCTAGTGGGGAGAATACCTCCGGATCTGTCCTGGTTAAGAGTGATACTGTGAAAAAAGTACTACCTACTCCCTTGGGGGTAAGGTGAAGAAAATATCCTCGACTTCTGATCTGTGGAGTGAGTGATCGGAGAGAACATCATTGAGCACTGCGAACACTTTCGGGTGTTCGGTGAGGGGAGTACCTTCGGCTCCAGGACTGATGAGGACGGATGCTGCTAGTGAGCTTGCGTGGGCGTGAGAAGGACACTGACGAAAAATTAAGTAATTTTAAACTGCAATTGCTTCTAGGGGAGACTCTCGGTTAGGTCAAGTTAAATGTTGTGAAGTAATGTATAATGAATTTTGTACAATTTTTATGGTAATGTTATTGTTGTTATATTTTTATATACTGTAAAAGAATTTAGGGTGGTATTAATGGATAGTTTTTTACAGCCACAATTATACTAGAAATCATAACTGCTTGCTTGTTAATTTTACAGGAGCACTCTGCCAACCTTGGAATACAAAACTATCACCAAATTTCCTTTTCATGTTTGTTTTAAACGTTTCTGGAATAATAGCTTTCCATCCCTTCCTCATACTGTTGCTCTTAGGGTAGGAGTGACGGATGTTGAGATGGAGAGTTGTGGTGGATGGAATCGGAAGTGATACGCCGCCACAACGGGACGCTGTTTTCCGCTATGCAGAGTTTAGATCATTAGCCCACTTCTTGAGCTAAGTCCTATATATTGAAAACTGTGAAAAAAAAAATTAAACTGTGTGTCACAAATTTTGCTACCCAACGAAAGTTATATAAAAGCATTGAAGTGTGTTATGCTGAAGTAAAATAAAACCCACACTGACGACAGTATCGCCTACAGTGGTCTAGCTGTGGGGGGGNNNNCAGATGTAAGCTGGCTCCCTTCTCTTCTGTCGGCGTAACCTCCCTCGTGGACAACCGTAGCAGTTTTATTGGAAAGGAAACATGCGCAGGTTTGAGATCCGCGAGTGGCGTCACGTTATACTTGGCGGCGCCGCCGTCGGGATAACTTAGCTACGAGCTAGCGGGGAGCAGGCTGACGAGAAGCCGTGTGGGGTCCGCTGTGAAGCCAGAGCCGACGGATACGTGCAGCTTGTAGCTGCTGCTCGTGCTACGGCCTCGCTGGCGGACGTGACTGAGTTGTCAGGGGTAAAGCCGCGCCACGCCTCGCGAGACGGGTCTGCAGGGACGTACGCGCGTGTACGGGGCGATACCCGCTGACAGCCGGGATAAACACACAGTGGCGAGGTGAAGCACTCGCCGCGGACAAGCAGGGAGCTTTGTCCGGCGACCCGAGGACTCCTCTGCAAGGCCCGACCACATGCACAGTAGATAACTACACTACACAGCAGCGGCGTAGTTATGGGACAAGATACCAGTCACACGTTCCCTCAAAGAAGTATTTTTTTTTTTACTTAAATAACATTTTTTTTTGTATCAGACAACAAACTGAAATCACGGATGTTTTGTCTTGAGTTGCAATAGTTTCGTAAACGTAGGCCTACTTGTAACTCTGTATTAAAAAATATTTTTTAATCTGTACGAATAAAGATTTTAAGCTACAATTCTCATATTTATTCTATAAAACATGATATATTTTATTTATCAAATTATTTGTTAATTTTAACAAGTTATCGTCCATATAATTTCACGAAATAATAATAATATCCTCAATATATTATTGTTTATATTATTATATACTAACTGTGCCCGCGGCTACGCTCGCGTGGACTACATAATTATTGTTTAGGTCTTTTTTTAAAATAAAGTTGAATTTTATTAAGTGTTAATCTTTTATACTCTATACATATTATAAAACTCAACGTCTCGATGAATTAAATGGTAAAAACACTTATTAGTATTTCTCTGTTAAAGATAGATATATACTACCGCGGAGTTTTTTTTTTAGGTCTTTTTATTCTGAACAATTCTTTACTACATTATATTGTTCCATTTTTAACGGTTTAGACAACGTATTGCAAGAGAGCGCGCTTGCGGCAAACTTTTTTCCGACTTGATTTACTATTATCGATTGTAAATTTTTTGAGATATTTTCTCACGATAAAAAGTAGCCAGTATCACCTTTCAGCCATCCAACTATTTCTGTGCAAGAAATTGCGTCGATCTGTTGCTCGGTTGCGACGTTGCATTGTTATTCCGTGTGTGTACGTTTTAATTTTCCAATAAGAATTCCCCTGAGGGAATGAGATATTTTCTCGGGATAAAAAGTAGCCTATGCCACTTCCCGGCCCTCCTACTCTCTCTGTGCAAAAAATCACGTCGAACCGTTGTGACGTCGTCCCACACTAACAACTTACATTGACGCAGCATTGTACCCAGAGCGCTATTTTTAGTAAAATATTTTTCCTGAGGGAATGAGACATTTTTTCCGAATAAAAAGTTTGGTGTGTACTCAGTTTAATATAATAGTTTGCATAAGAACGACTTCTTACTAGCAATACCAATGCACATTCTCCATGTATTTATGCATTTTAATTATAAACGAAATAGTAAAGTTGATTGATAACATACAATTAAAAGTTCTATTGAACAAAAAATTAGGTATTTTTATGTTAACAAAAGTTTAAAAAAATTTGTGATACATGGCATTATTTCGGAAACAACCAATCACTTCATATATGGTATGATTTTTCAAAAGGTTTAATTCAAAAAGTGTGAAAAAGCCGCGAACAGACTATAAGCATAAACCTATTATTACGCAAGCGCGGGACTTGAACCGGTAGTCTGGAGTTGTCCGCGATGTTACCCCGGCCCATCGCTGAGAGCGAATGACGCACGGCTTGAGGGAGGGTAGGGCGAGTCTGTCCCCTCCACGCGCCTAACTCCGGCATGACATCACCTGAGTTGACCACGCCCCGACCCCGAAACTCCGCCCAGCCTGGTGCGCCTTATTTCCAGTCCTGCGAGCTCAACGATGAGCTTGGCGGTCTCTATGTACCTACTACTCTTCCCACGTCTCGTCGACAGCAGCGAGGTGATTAGAGACGGGGCAAGCTGCTCAGAGAAGCAGGGACTTAATACTAGACATTCAGGAATGGGAAAGGAATAGAACATGGCTTCTAGTAAGGATCCGTCCCAGCTATCGCCTGGAGTGATTTATAATTTTCGTGATAGTTGGGAATAGAACCAGTGTTTGTTTGTGCATTTGCTGATGCTTAATGATGGTAAAAGCCACCCAATTGAAACAATTTTAGCAGGAAACAAAAAAGTAAAGTTGTAAAACTTGAAAACTTTTATTTCCGTGTATGTCTTATATTAAGTTGGTCGATTGGTTGAAGGAATTTACATATCTGAGTACTAAAAGCGTGGAAGCTTTAGGGGCGATCGAGACATGCGCATCAACTATCTCATCGCCTCTACGCACAAAGGACTGAACTAGTGTGCAGTATTGCGGTCGATAACGCGCCTCTATGAGACTTTCAGCGGAGACCCTACCATTTTATGACGTAATAAAAAAAAATAGAGGTTTCATGCACGTCCTTATTCCTTTTGGTAATGTATTGTACCNCTACCATTTTATGACGTAATAAAAAAAAATAGAGGTTTCATGCACGTCCTTATTCCTTTTGGTAATGTATTGTACCAGAATATTCATACCTAAAAATGACCGTGAAAACACCCATTTGAGCCATATTTACTATCACAAAAACATGCTTTAGAGAGAAATGGAGAAACTGAAAAACGTANCGAAAACACCCATTTGAGCCATATTTACTATCACAAAAACATGCTTTAGAGAGAAATGGAGAAACTGAAAAACGTATACAGACGCTTAACGTTTCTTAAAAGATTTCGTAAGCAGACCTCACTCAGACACGTTGGACGGTTGTTTAATAAAACTTTTTCCCCTGGAGCTCTACAAACCGTTCGGCGACCTACCCAGGCGGCCACCTTAAAACATTATTTATTGACAAACATTCTAAATTGGTTAAAAGTCACGTGAAAAGAGGTTCATAATCCGTAACATTCGGTTCCATAAGTCATGAAAACACATTTTACCCCTTTTCAGCACATCAGGGGTTAAGTGTTTAAATATACAGAAGTAAGTTTTTTTTTNTCATGAAAACACATTTTACCCCTTTTCAGCACATCAGGGGTTAAGTGTTTAAATATACAGAAGTAAGTTTTTTTTTGCAACCTATAGCTAGCCTTCTTAAACAAAAGTGACCACGATTATTTCATCGGATGTAAGAGATATTNCCATGAAAACACATTTTACCCCTTTTCAGCACATCAGGGGTTAAGTGTTTAAATATACAGAAGTAAGTTTTTTTTTTGCAACCTATAGCTAGCCTTCTTAAACAAAAGTGACCACGATTATTTCATCGGATGTAAGAGCTATTNGTTTTTTTTTGCAACCTATAGCTAGCCTTCTTAAACAAAAGTGACCACGATTATTTCATCGGATGTAAGAGCTATTAAGAAATGTAGTTCCATGTATTATCGTTAGGGACGGGAATATTTCGCGTTTTAAACGACATGTAGGTGATACTCCTCTGGCCTATGTATATTGAGCCTCAGATTCCTGTTCATTGGCTGCCACCTCAGTGTGTAGCCAGTATTACCTCAGACTAGGTGGCACGGGATTCTGTTCTTATTTCCATGCAGATTTGTTATTGGCTCAGAGTTCACCTCGGTGTGTATAATAAGCTGTGATCCAATTGCAAACATAACATAAATGTGCATGTGTTTGAGGTCTAACTTGTCCTAAAATGAATTCGCGAAATTGTCCAGTCCTTAATCATTGTTGAATTAAAAAGGTTGNGTTTGAGGTCTAACTTGTCCTAAAATGAATTCGCGAAATTGTCCAGTCCTTAATCATTGTTGAATTAAAAAGGTTGAGTAAGCATTTGTGAATACTGAAATAATTTGCTTAGCTTTCTTTTCTTTTAATGCATGCAAGTGAAGGAATTTTTCAGAACAGGAGAAACCAGGAACTTTGGCATATGAATCTATGAAAACACATTTCACCCCTTTTCAATTTCCTCACGTACTGAATTTCGAAATATCCTGAAATCGTTTTTTAGGCATAGGTCCACCACATGTAATATGTATTAACATTGCTTGGGCCTAATCACTCTATTAATCCGTCGGTCTATTGAAAATGTGGAATTATTAGAAAATTATTTAAAGTAAATATTGTTCCTGAAAATAATTCCATGAAAATACATTTTACCACTACTACATTATCAATGTACATTAGACAATGTACAGTCCAAAGCACTGTAGGGTCGTCCAGCTTCTTTGATTGACTAAAAAATATTCTGGTCCCTGTTAACAGATTGCGCACGAATCACGAAGGTTCAGTGTCGGAGTTACTTAGTCCTGAGTGGCTTGGTCAAAGACGGACACGGCAGCAGCAGCCAATAGAGGTATAACAATACCTGAGGTATGTATATAGTATTGAAGTCTACTGTGTGCTCCAATTTTTAAGCGAAAAGTCACTGGCCCTAAGTATAGTAAACTTTTCGGCGTACGGTTCGTAACGTAAGCGCGCGTACACCGACAAACACACACAAACACATACACACATACATACCTATGTATGTATACATATGTTCATGATTCTTGCTGACAAATATTAAGTAAAACATTTTCATTTTCGACTGCCAGAGAATAGGGTTTTATTCTGGAAATATTTTTAAATTGTAAAAAAAATGTCTTTAGAAATTATAAGTATGTTTGTAACTACATATACGAAACCAATACAATTTGGGGCAAAATTTTTTAATTGAATTACCACATTTTAAAAATGCTGCACCTGAATACGTTTACGCACAATTTATTTTTTTTATTTTGGACCTCTTTTAATTCAAGCAAGACCTCTTAAATATACCTAGTGTCACTTTATACCTTCCCGTACGCACGGAGATAAAATGCAAAATATTTCAATCAGCTATGGTGCCACGAGTGTGTACACAGCTTTTTTTTTTTTTTTTTTTTTTGCAACTCTATAAGCGCCAGTGGAATGAATATGCTAATACGCCTATCGACATTCTAGCTTCTTCCGTAAAAAGTCACTACAACTAAATTTGCGGTGGCGTACATATTTAATATTTGATCTGACTTCACCCCTTTCGAATCCAAGCACGTAAAACATGGAAATCCCCTCCGTCGTTCAACAGCAAATTAACTTGCTCGCTTGCTTTCCCATCACAGTAGCGTAAAAAAAAATATCAATGCGATTTTTTTTTCTCCGAGAACAAAATGGGCCTCCTGGTTGGCTGTTAATGCATTAGGAGGAAACTTCCATAAAATAAACTCCCGTACGTGATCTCGCACTAGAAAACTTCGCACGTTTACGAGGCAGCCAGTGGTTCTACGTATGTCAAAACAGCTAAGATGGAATGAAGAAACCGCGCAGTTACAAAAATTGATCCAAAGCAGTATGTTTTGAAATATCTATACAGAATGTTTACGGTTAATTTAGCACTTTTGAAATAAACCTTTCAAAAACGTCACTTCCCATACCTGCGTGTATTTCAATGGGGATACTAACTGGCATGCGCCCAGTAAAGTTGGTAACTACAGACATAAAGTCGTTATATGTATTATCGTTTAATTAAAAATGTTGGGCAAACATTTTTGAATATAGAAATATTTTTTTTTACTTTCAGTTTTTTTTTATGATTGTAAGAGTAAGAATTATGGAATTCGTGAATTTTATACTTTTCTAATAATTTTACAGCTTCACTTGAGCGACGCATTAATAAAGTGATCAAGCCCATAACAATGTTAATTTTTAATGTGGCAGAAGAATGCACAATGTCCATACAAGTAGATCTTAAGCAGGGATTTCAACAGTGCTTAATTTACCGTGAACAGCCAAGAGTTAGATATCGTTTCCTAGAAAATTTTATTCTTATTCGCCACTACAAATACCTAAATCTTTTGAATAGTCAGAAAATTAACATTTGGTTCCTGAATTCTTGAACAAAATATGTTGGGCATTTGTTGCGTCAGATGATTTTCCTTCTGTTTTTTAATTGTTTCATGGCGCACCTTAAACAATCTCTTTCATTGCATAGCATCGTCAGAATACATCACACAATGTTAATTGTTTTTATATCTTTCCAGAATTATTTTCGTTAACCAAATGAGTTTATTAAAAACTATATCCCGCTCTCGGCTTAGCACGTGTGTACTTCACGAAATAGGTGCTAAATTTTCCATAGAATGATTTTTTGTACACCATATTAGTTTTACTTTCCTCAGATGCCAGGATTAACAAATACAAATCTTGAATTGTTTTAGGNATCACACAATGTTAATTGTTTTTATATCTTTCCAGAATTATTTTCGTTAACCAAATGAGTTTATTAAAAACTATATTCCGCTCTCGGCTTATCACGTGTGTACTTCACGAAATAGGTGCTAAATTTTCCATAGAATGTTTTTTTGTACACCATATTAGTTTTACTTTCCTCAGATGCCAGGATTAACAAATAAAAATCTTGAATTGTTTTAGGNTTTTTTTGTACACCATATTAGTTTTACTTTCCTCAGATGCCAGGATTAACAAATAAAAATCTTGAATTGTTTTAGGCAGTTGTACAGATAGCCTTCTGAAAAAAAAGTACGAACGATATTGCATCGAGTTCAAAATGTTTATCGAAACCATGAAAAAACATTTTACCAATTTTCAGTACAAGAAGAGTTAGATTTTTAAATATCTAGAAATACTTTTTTTTTNACCATGAAAAAACATTTTACCAATTTTCAGTACAAGAAGAGTTAGATTTTTAAATATCTAGAAATACTTTTTTTTTATAGTTGTCGTTTGTATAGCTAACCTTAGTAGGGGAACAAAAATAACCATAATATCTCATCCGATTNCTTTTTTTTTATAGTTGTCGTTTGTATAGCTAACCTTAGTAGGGGAACAAAAATAACCATAATATCTCATCCGATTTAAGATATAATGAGAATTCCATGAAAACACATTTTACCAATTTTTATCCCCCCAGGGAATAAATTTTGAAATAAAATTTAATCTGTTTTTATGCATTTGTCTAGGCACTTTATCAGAAGAAAGGCACCATAATATTTAATCGGGTTTAAGTGATTCATACGAATCCATGAAAACACATTTCACCCCTTTTCAATCATCTTACGAACTGAATTTTGAAACACTTTGAAATGGGTTTTTAGGCGCTTAAATAGGTATATTTTATTAAGTAAAACCACACTATGATATCACTTCGGACTAATAGATGAATTTGGATTAAAAAACACCCTTTTTAATTGTTGCCTACAGCATAAGGGGAAGCCAGGTCGAGCAGTTTGGGCTATGCGATGACGAGCCAGTCTGTCAGTTTGTGAGGACTTAGTACTCACATTGTTGTGAATAGCAATAAATCGCTCTAAACAAATTCTACAGTTGCNCTGTCAGTTTGTGAGGACTTAGTACTCACATTGTTGTGAATAGCAATAAATCGCTCTAAACAAATTCTACAGTTGCCCGTCTTAGTTCGAGGATCGCAAACAATAAATCACACCGTTATCACACACTGTTGAAATATCTGCTTATTCGCGGGAATCTATGCGCNATAAATCACACCGTTATCACACACTGTTGAAATATCTGCTTATTCGCGGGAATCTATGCGCAAACGCCTTCCGTAATGACTAAAAACGCATCAGGGCTCCGTAGATACAAAATACAGAACGTTTCCGTATTTCCTGCAGCCAGAGTTTCGGTGACGAACAATGCTGAGTCTGCAAGAAGCTTTCTTCGCCACTGCAACCAGAAGATTATCATTTATTTGACATTTAGAATACCCACGCCCCCTACACCTATTCCTTCAAGCGTCACGAAATGTGTGGCATCAATCACCTGTAATAACATACAATACCTACAATACTCAAGCATTACTAAAAACTTAGAGAGTTGCGTATGCCACATGTTTAGAAATACCGTATTTGTTATATGCATTATCACAAGAAGGTCGCATGTGATAAGTGGTATGAGCCGTGAACTTAAACATTTTTTATTCATGTTCACGCCTCCCTCTAAAATAAAATATTTTACGTTTAAAAAATATATCTCTACACAGAGTGAAATACCCGCATAAAGAAAAATGAAGATTTTTTTTCTTAATATATATATTTTTTAAATCAAAGATACAAAATATAACTAGCAAATTTACTGGCAGATTCCATGAATTCACGGAAATTTCTATGAAATTTACGGAAATTTACGAAGCGTTCTGTATAGTTTACCACCAGATGTTTTCCGTAAATTGACGTAAATAATTTTTCCAGTGCTCGCCACGTGAGCGGAAGACGTTAGAGAAAAGGGCGATTGGGGACCTTTTTTTTTTTGCCAGTGATTTTTATAACCGTCTAATTTGAACGTTTTTAAAGAATAACGGAATGCGTACCATTGCGTTGGTGTAGTGGTTAGACTACTCGCCTCCCACAGGCGAACCGGATACGATTCCCGGCGGGATCGCTCCCGGATTTTCACACGTGGGAATCGTGCCAGACGATGCCACTGGTCGGCGGGTTTTCACCGCCCTTGCATTCCAGCGCTGCTCCATACTCACATCACTTCACCCTCATCTTCTCTCAAGACCTAGATGTTAAGAGCCGCCTTAATCTCCTCACGTCACTTCACTTCAGGTGACGTCGTCTGGTTATTGTTTATTCTACTCAAGTCAGAAAGTTCAATGCTAATAGTTTGGCAACTAAACATTTTCAGCGCCAGGTAGCACTAGAGTCACACGTGTACTGGATATTTCCATTTTGTATGTAAGCCTATGTGATAATTGCAATTTTTATTAAATAAAATCTTTTTATTTGTATTGTGTTGGAACCTACGTAAGGAATAAACTACGTTCTTCGCTCTAAGAGTGGAAATATAACGAAATAGGCCTATAGTTGCGTGATATTTAATATTCGGTCGTTAAACTGGATTTTGCAAAACATTAGGAAGTGCGCCATAAGTGGACCTCCGGTTTGCTTTTGGCCAATTAACCACTTATTAAGTCCAATATTATTAATATAAAAGCAAAGCAAAAACAAACAAATATCTGTTCATCAGAATTTGAAAATAAGAAGAATGTTAAAAAAGTTTCTATACAATTTTTTTTTTTTTTAATTTTAAAACGTATAATTATTGGCGTTTGAGAAAAAGTGATCCATGAGTGGACCTCCTATTTTTGTCCCAAAGTGGACCCCTCATTTTTCCAATGTTTCTTCAATTTTCTTAAAAAGTAGTTAATTATGCACAAAAATCACATACGCAATGGTCTTTTTCCAGCCCTAAACATTCCACATGGGTTCAAACACTACACATTATGCACTTCACCCACTGTTCTCTGCTGGTATCACTTGACCAAAGTTGGCTGCAAAACATGCATTCAGCATTTTCCTCAGTAGGGTCCTCACCCATTCCAAGAAAATCCACCGCTGAAGAACCCGATGATATAGAATCCAATATTCCGTTATAAGAATCATCATCATCGTCAGCTTTACGCTTTCTACCTAGTGCAATGTCTGTTTGTGCTTCCTCACTTCTTCTTCCCATTCCTCTAGCTATTCCCCGTCCTCTTCCATTTCCTCTTCCTCGTCCTCTTCCACGGCCTATTCCTCTCCCTCTTTTCTCTTTTGATTCTGCCAAGCTCTTTTAATAGGGAGAGGATGTTATAATGTTATTAGAGGAGGGCTTTCGTCCTCTCGTGGATATCTTCTTGACAAATTTTGGGACTATTCGGATCTGGAAGGGGCTAACATCAAATGAATTTGAAGGGACAGGTGTATTGGTTGGTGTGAGTGACGTTGATGTTGACGGTTGGCAGGATGTTGGTGTTACTGGATTTGGTTGGTTGCGAGGAACTTCGTTTTCTTACTTCTTCACACTGGTCAGAGGAAATGTCACTAAGATACTGCAAATTTTCATCGCTATCTCCATAAAGTGGTTCAACTTCTTGTATCGCTTCAGAAATAAATTCAGCCTCATTGAATATGTGTCTATTTACTGGATATATCCCTGTTACTTTAAAGCCACTCACTGCAATTGCTGCTGTTTGACATTTAATGTAGGATTGCCCAAAAAATATCCTTGACGTCGTGGTTTGCTACAGCTCGGTTGTTTGTTAGCAGAAACTGGCGTACTGTCTCACTGTAATAAGTCTTCAGTGGTGATAAAAATGTATAAATACAAGAAAAGAGAGGGAACATTTAGAAGCTGTGGCCAATAATGTAAAGTTCTTATTTAAAATGTCTGACATATTTTTTTCCTGTCAGCCTGCCTATAGAGTCTATGGAATATGCACCACTGTGGTCCACTCAAGAAACGCGAGAGGGGTCCACTCTAGGCACCTGCCATGTTTTCGTTTTGCCAAACCAACTTTCTCTCTCCTCATTAAAAACACTAAAATAAAACCATAAATCATTATTACTAGTTTATATATATCACTATTTTACACAAGACATTCACTAACTTGCATACAGAGACGATGGTGACGCTTCAAAAACCCCTCGAGAAAACTTTGAAACATCGAAAATCACCAAACCAACGCTATCACTTATGGGCCGTGCGGCAAACATGCGAGACTTCTTCCCTATCCCCACTCTTCCGTCCGCAGTAGTTCACGTGCTCGCCGTTATATGTCGGAAGCATTTAGCAACTTTTAGAGAGGGGGTCTACTCTACGGACAGGAGTTCGCGTTTGGCGCACTTCCTACACAGTAGTTTATTTAAATGTGACAACATAATCGAAAAATTACTTCTGACAATAGCTATCTTTACTTCGTCTTAAATTCTTAATTTTAACACTAAAATAAACTCAATATCAAACAGTTTTTTTTCTGTTTACTCTTGTAAATACCATCGAAGGGCGTGGATGGTAATTACAAAATAAAGCTAATATTTAATATTTTTGCGGAGGCAAGTATAGATTACGATTTGGGCCAAACACAACATTTTACACACAAAGAAATAGAATTTGTCAATATACCGCCAGCTAGAAAGCGACTTCTTTAGAATACCAACTCACCTCGCAGTCGAAATTTTTTCTAAACCAAACTCTCTCATAAGAAATCTCGTTTTTTTTTCCAACCTGAGAAGAATACACATTAGTCTGGTGAACAAACTGCTGCGTAAATTAAATCTGTGGCGTGGTTGACAACTTTCCGGTTAACAAGACCAAAAGAGGACGTAAAAAAATGTGGAAAAATTTCTAGATCAAATATAGGCTGAGTAATTATATTGAATATCTAATATAGTGGAATCGGACTGAACAGTTTTGAGCAATTTTACCCTCGTTGTGCAGTACGACAGCTATCTTCCATCGTCTTTTCCAGATTACGTTTCATTGAAATCTATCATCTTCCCTTTTAGATGTGTTTATGGTGTTTTATTACGCTACGGCATATATTGATGAACTCGTTTTGAAAGCAACTTCCTCTATTCAACGAAAGAAGCCATTAAACGTCCATAACTGACAGCTTCAACGCTTTGAATTTTTCGAATTTAAAGTAACATCTGTTACCATAGCTTAATCTATCATGTCATGTCAGATACATAATTTTAAAAGTTGCGGCTGATTTTATTTTCAGTTTTATTCTGTTCGTCCGTAAATAATGCTGAACAGATACAATAAATTAAGTTAAACTAGGACTCAAACCCTCAAAATCTCCTCTATTAAACATCTAGCAAAACGGACAAAGATATCGATGAAAGGGTAGGGTGATTGTCGGTGTCCAATAATTGCATTCATCTGCGAAAGACGCAAAAAAATTATAAGCGTTTTTATTTGGTGATATTTTGAAAACTCGTATTTTTTTACTGAACGAACATCGTAATAGTGTTTTTTATTTTGCAAATATTTGTTTTACTTTTAGCTTTTCTTTGTCGTTATACATAGAGCGGGATTGCCTGCTTTTCAACTAGAAACAAGTTGTTAAATTTATGCAAATGTCGTCGTGCAGAATTTGGTAAGACGTTACAGATGCTGAATAAAATAACGTCAGGAGCTAAGGAAGAATACGAGAGGTTAGGAGGGTTAGGAGTGGGTGAAAATCAGCGCTGTTCCTTACGTTTGTTTTACGACTTTGGCATTATTTTCTCTTTTTACAGCAGCGAAGCGCCCGTGTAGCTAAATTTACGACCAGTAAAGTTTTTTTTCAGTAAACCCATCAGCAGCACGAATATTGGTAGTAAAAATCGGAATACCTTTTTATTTGTCAGGGGTATCACTTCTAATACATCAGTAGCTCAGAGAAGCCGTGGAGAATGAGAACTCTCTCTGTGTGTGAACAGCGCCGAAAAACTAACGATAGTAAAAGTTTGACGAGCAATGGCGACAGAGAGCTTCCGGACTCAAGAGTCTATTCTTGGATATACTGCCAGCCATGTTGTTTATTGGAGGCTTCTTTTCGTAAAATAAGCTATTAGGAGATTTTCCATTGCGGGCTCTGGGATAACCGCCTATTTATCTTCGCCTAACTTCAGAAATAGTTCGAAACTTCATTCAACCAGTTTGCACATCCACCCGCAGTACAATAAATTTTACAGGCACGAAATATTTATGGGCGAAATATATTTCCAACTTATAAAAAAGTTATTTGACTCCATTATTGTATTTTATACTTCTGTACTTCAAAGTTCGGAAAAACCCTTTATCCATGAACTGCTATAGGGAATGTGTGAGGAAATAGAAACGGCCGATACTGGTCCAACTATTGCAGACATAAAAATAAATTATTTGTTTTGTTTGAATGATTCTTGCAATGGCAGTAATTCATTTTTTGAATAATTATGGGAATATGCTATTCCGAACAATTCGTTTTAGTCTCGGAAAACCTAGGTTTTCTGAGACCACAAAAAAGTGTTTGTAATGACGTATGCCCATTATGGTTCAAACAATCAATAGCTTATTTCCCACGACCGACATTCACGGTTTAGTTGGCTGGAATTCCAGCATTAGGTTTAGTTCGGCTTGAACGAGCCTTCCGGCATAAAGCAGAGTAGCTAAAAATTAACATTAAATAACTCACTTTACACCTATTTACAAACAACAATGAACATGTTTCCTTGTAGTCCGTGAGACATATCACACGCATTACTAGGTTGGTTCAAATGAAATTACAGGTGTTGCACATGTCAGCACTTTGGCGCCTGTCTTAAAAAGTTGTAGACACTTGAAAACCCTCAAGACCGCGCCGCACACTATCCGTGGGGACAGTGAATCTCGCGAAATAACCTGACCGCATGATATGCTGCAACACTCTGTTCACACTCGTCAAGAACTTGGTTTGCTATTGGCCACTTCCCTATTCCAGAAGAGATTCCATTGTTTGTCGAGAACATTACCGGATGAGTCCGGTTCGCTATGTGAGAAAAGGAGTAGCCTTACCACTACAACACGGCGGACCCCAGGCATATCTCAATTACTTTTAAAGCTATCGCATAAAACAGTGCTTAAATGCTTAAAAAATCTTGCTTGCTTGTCAGGACTCAGATAATAATTATAACATTAATTCCCGACACCGCATAGAAAAATACACACACATACATATATATATATATATATATATATATAGAGAGAGAGAGAAATAAAGAGAGAGGGAGAGAGAGGGAGAGAGAAGGAGAGAGAGGGAGAGAGAGAGAGTTGTTCATGGCGGAGCAAATGCGCTTGCCGCACGGTCGCAGAGACTAGATATCTGTGCTTGCGTATCTGGGTAGTGTATGAAATCGGGTCATAATCTTCTTTTTTTCTCCTAAGCCAAATTTAATTAAAGAGCAAAATTCCAGCACTGGGACACGTGAGAGGCCACACTTTTCCAAATTAATTCGCTGCTTTAGCGGTCCAAGTTTTCACTAAATATTTTAAATTTTCACTTCGCAGTTCTCAGCAGCTAGCTAGTCTCCAGCAGTTACTACGCGGTGCTCGCAGAAATAGCACGTGTTGCTGTATTGCGAGCGCTATAGTTTGAGTAATTAATACAAGTAAGATTTTTTCCAGTGAGAATGCCAGTAATAAAATATATAATATTCTGAGGTGAGGGATGATGNTATTTTAAATTTTCACTTCGCAGTTCTCAGCAGCTAGCTAGTCTCCAGCAGTTACTACGCGGTGCTCGCAGAAATAACACGTGTTGCTGTATTGCGAGCGCTATAGTTTGAGTCATTAATACAAGTAAGATTTTTTCCAGTGAGAATGCCAGTAATAAAATATATAATATTCTGAGGTGAGGGATGATGTAAAATACGTAGTTACTATAAAATATAATATCGTTTTATGATCTTAAGACTACCGTGAAATTACAGTAACAATTATGTTGAAGTGTAGACAAAATACATTAATTATGAACAATTTAAAAATCTGTATAGGAAGAGAACATACAGGAAATCCATAAAAAAACCTTTACAACTTTGACTCTAAAAAAAAAATTGACAAGTTACCTGGATGTGGTTTCTTGCATGTTAACCAGGGTGTCTCAAAAATTTTATGAGAGTTTTGTTGAGTCATTGACGTAAACTGTTTTATTTTAATTCCAGGTGTGCATGTGGGTTGGCATTNTTTTTATGAGAGTTTTGTTGAGTCATTGACGTAAACTGTTTTATTTTAATTCCAGGTGTGCATGTGGGTTGGCATTTAAAATCACAGGAAATGTCTACACCTCAGGAGAAAGTATAGTGTGTATCCTGGTTTATTGAGACAAAATCAAACACGCAGGTACATCTTAACTTCAGGACCAAAATATTTTTACGTGTCAGTGGTCTGCGCCACTGACCTTGGCCCGCACCGCTCGAGCGGGCGGAAGAGAAGGACAGAGTAGTGATATGATAGGGGGCGGCAAGTCAAGGGAATGTTTTGAATGACAAGCGAGCGATAATCCTACCAGCGTTTTGAGTTATGAAGGCATTCTGCCGCGAAAACCCTTTGGTGGCTCGCCGCTTCTGACCGTCGGCGGATAGTATTTATACGTTTATCTGAAGAATGCTCTGAATTACTGGCCTCGTTTCTCTCAGCATGACTCAGGGTGTGACAAACCTTCCAGATGGCCAGGGCGACTGATATAAAAGTGTGACAGGTTTCCAATCCGGCTGTTGTTGAATATATGAGTTTCAGCGATAGACGACTAGCGAGAAGAGAAGCGCTCGGCAAGAGAAGTGAACAGTGGAAGGAAAATCTGCGACTGCGAGTATCAAGCAGTGACTGGCAGGCTGGACTATTGGACTGGACGTGTGATTGAAAGACATTACAAATGATGGCAACAGATAGACTGAACATCTATTTATGATGCGTATGAGATTGACAATAACCAAACAGAGACATTTTCTTCCTGCAATTAATCTCAACTTTATATGTAATTTATAACGCCTCACTGTGAAATAAAAAGAGTAATGGTGGAGACAGATAGTTTAATGCTGTAGATAATAGCTGTGTGAATAAATTAGAAATTAAATTTAGTCCTTTTATTTTTATTAAGACCTCCATCCCTCACGAATTCAGATACACCCCTGAGCGTCCATGTAATAATATGGAGGAGAATCGCCCTCAAGACCCACAAATCCGTAAAAGGCACAGGAAATGTGTGGCGACTGGGAATGTTCAGCAGCAAGAAGGCAGCGGTTGACCAAATACAAGCGCGGGGGAAATTGAACGTGTCCGTAATGCGTTTGTCCGTAGTCCTGGTAAGTCCATTCATATTGCCGTCAGGCAACTGGAGTTGCCTAATTCGACTGTACACAAGGTTCTTCACAAGAACCTGTTACTGTATGCCTACAAAGTGCAATTGGTGCAAGCTCTTCGACCAAATGTAGGCCCACGCTGCACAGCTTTTGTTGTTGACATGTTGGCTTGAACTGACGTCGAAAAAGGCTTCCTTGAACGTATTCTCTTCATCGACGAGGCAACGTTCCATGTGTTGGGACTACTGAGCAGGCATAACGTTATTATATGGGGATCCAAGTACCCCTACGCGTCTCGAGAACTTGTGTGTGATAGCCCAAAAGGCAACGTGTGGTGTGGATTCACGAATGACCGAATAATTGAGCCATTATTAGAAAGAAAAAAAAACCATCACAGCCAATGTTTATCTGGACACGCTAATGGAATTGGCTATCCCACAAATGGAGGACATTCAGAAACATGTCAGCTTCCAGCGGGATGGGGCACCACCGCATTGGGGATTGGCAGTTCGTGCCTATCTTGGTGGACTGTTACCTGGCAGGTGTAAAGGGAGAGATGGCACAATTTCGTGGTCACCCCGATCACGCGCCATAATCCTGCTGGATTTTTTGCTTTTGCGTTATATTAAGGACCTTGTGTGCCAAACAATGGTTCTTAAGGCGCCCGTCTACCTGGCCCTTGAACTGCGTTACAGAGTGTTCCAAATACACGCTTTTCAACGAAACTATTAAGCGTGCGTCCAACGTGCTGATCTATGAAAAGAACACACACTTCAGACGAGAGCTGTTAAGTACTTTCAAAATATCACGTACGTTAGAAACATTAATTCAGAGTACTCCAAAACTGCTAAAAACGGTCTTTCCAAGGCACTGTAGCTCAAAATACACGCATCAGATACGTACAAAACTACTATAGGGGCCTGCACTGAACCTTCCTAAAGACTTTCCACTAATAAAATAATATGGTCACAGCTGAAAGTCCCATAGGTACACGCAGCACGACGAGAACACTGCACGCCAGTTCAGAGCCTTGCGCTTAGCGGCGATGGCGTACTTGATGCGCGTGGCAGTGTCGCCCTTATCGCTCCCGCGCTTCTCGGCCTGAACGTGGGAAAAAGTTCCAGGTAGACGGGGGCCTTAATATACCGTCCAGATACGCACGCAACCGACACTAACTCGTGACTGACTTCCAGAGAGCTGTTTCTTTTGGGATGACTAGTAGCGAGGGNATTCGAGTGTATACTTGATGTGATCTGCGTAACAAATGATGCGCATGCTGAAGTTTTCTAACGAGCTCAACAAAATTTTCATAAAAACTTTAATTGGTACTGATTAACATGCAACAAACCACATCCAGGTGGCTCGTCTCATTATGTTTTTTTTACTAAGAGTTGAATCTGAAAGGTTTTTTATTGTCAACCTGTACATTTAAAAGTTCTACGATTCCCTTAATTTGTGTTTGCACATTACCGCGCAAGTATATAAAAATAGAAATTATAGAATAAAATTTGGTACTTGAAAGCCCAAAATAATAAATCCAGAAGAATCGTTTAATGAGGAAGTGTTTGAGGAGTGAGTGAGTGAGTGGAGGTTTTGAGAGCAGATGAGGGAGAAAAGGAGGGAGAAGTGAGGTGAGTATGGAGCAGCACCGGAATGAAAGGGTGGGGGAAACGGGAGATTACCGAGAAAACCCGCCGACCAGTGGCATCGCCAGGCACGATTCCCACATGCAAGCATCCGGGAGTTTCCCCGCCGGGAATCGAACCCTGTTCACCTAGGTGGGAGGCGAGTAGTCTAACCACGACACCACCGTAGCCTTAAGTGTTTGAGTAGGACTGAGAAATGATGACGTGTAAGTAAAGACTTGACTT